>QRFJ01001802.1:41433-327987 GCA_006176705.1 Cocos nucifera | reverse complement strand
GATGATCTTTGGTGATGTTATAGGTACTATCAAAATTTTACTTCAATCGAATATCATTATCTTAGTCAATTTAGTATAGATTAGTTTCGACCATTAAATGATAAATGATTGATCAAAGGACCAAATGGTGTTCAATTATGAGATAATTTTTTTTATAAATGATCTTGGCTACTATTTTAATCATTTTTTATGATGATGATTATAAAATTCAACTCATAAGATGAAGAACGATCTAAAACTATATATTTGCTGATAACCATTCTGAAATTTTACTGGTTATTATGCTCATACTTTTGCAATATCTGCTTAACATAAATAGTTTATACGAAAATGATTTGAATTTTACTATCATCATCATATAAAATATTTAAAATTATAATAAAGATTATTTAACTAAAAAATTATCTCATAATCGAATGCCATTTAACCATTTGATCGCTTGTTTCTAATTTAACAATCGAAATAATTTCATACTAAATTGACCATGATAATGATATTTGATTAAAGTAAAACTTTGATAATATGCTACAAACATCATCGAGATCATCGTTGTAGGCTTTTGATCCCATCAAAAATCTTCATCTATCAGATCATCACATTATCGTTCATGATCATCGAAATCAAATTTTTATAATCGATGAAGCTAGGGCCATCGGATCGAGGCAATCTTTTGTGATGACACTTTAATAATAATTATTTAGATTATAAATAATGAAGATGGACGTTAAATTTTAAAATTATATAATATGTAAAAAAATAAAAAAAAATTTATTTTTCATCTATCGTAGTGGTTATATCGAACTGCTGCTATAGATCTATGGCAACGGTTATAGAATCGCTGCCGTAGATCTATGGCAGCGATTTTGGATAATCACTGTCGAAGATCTATGACAGCGGTTTGATAATCGCTGTCATAGGTTAGGTTAAAAATTTTTAAATTTTTTCTTTTCTTTCGTGCATACTCGATCTCTCTCTCCCCTCCTCTTCGTCGTTGGTGAGGGCTCCTCCCTCCTGGTTGGCATCACCGCTCCTCTCCCTTGCCGATGTTCGCCCTCCTCCCCCCGACCAGCATCACCCCTCGTTGCCCCTCCTCCCCTCGACCGCCGTCGCCCCTGCTCCCCCCACGACCGACGTCGATCCTCCTCCCCCTCGACTGGTGCTGCCCCTCTTTCTCCGTCGATCGATGCCGCCTCTCCTTCCCCTCCCTCTCTGGCCCCCCCATTCCCAACCGCCACCCCCCACCTGGCCCCCCCACCCCTCCATCTGACCCTCCCTCTTCGCCCCCCATCCAGACCGCCCATCCCCGCCACCCCCACCCGACCCCCACCCCTCCATCCGACCCTCCTCGGCCCTCCCACGAAACCCACCCCTCCAGCGAACCCCCTACACCCTCACTCGGCCCCCGCGAAACCCCACCCCCCTCTCGCCCCTCCATTCGACCCTCCCTCGGTCCCCAGCGAACCCCACTTCTCTAACGAACCCGATCTAACCCTCCTTCGATCTCCGCAAAATTCCATCTCCCCACCATCACCACCATTCTGACCCTCCTTCGATCGAATGTGAAGCCTCTTTCGGCCCCCTCGTCACTATGCCCCCTTCCCTTGGCCCCCATCTCCGATCGTCCCTGCTCTCTCTCCTTTTTCTTTTTTCTCTCTTTCTATCTCACTATCTTATTTTTCTTTTGCAGATTATCTTTAGTACCGTCGTCCTCATCTAGCATCATCGTCGACGATCCTCGGAGCTTTTGGTGCGACCCGCTCTCTATAGCCGTAGGTATATATATATATTTTAATTTTATAGTATTATTTATTAATCATATATATTTATAATAATTTATAAAATATTTATAATAAATATTATAAATATTTATTATAAATATTATAATTATCTATATGTCGTAATTTTTGGACCGTGCCATGGCGGTAACCTTGGGCCGTGCCATGTCGGCGGCTATGGACTAGATCTGTCAATAGGTTGGGTTCGAATTAGAATCTGAATATTCAGATTTGGATTTAATTTTAATTAATGATACCAGATCCGAACTCGAATACCTGATGGATCTGTACTTAAGAGAGGAAGGAAGGGATCCGACCTTGCCGCCATCATTGGAAGGGAGGGGATCCGACCTCACCGCCAGGGAGGGGGTCCGACCTTGTCGGCATCAATAGGAGGGATGGGGTCCGACCTTGCCAGCGAGGAAGATCGAGAGAGTGAGAGAGGGAGGGATGGGGTTTGGCCTTACCGACGAGGGAGATTAAGAGAGGAAGAGAGGAAGAGAGGAAGAGCGAGAGATGAAAAAGCTGAGAGGGAGGGGTACGGCCTCGTCGTCATCGCCGATGAGAGAGATCGAGAGAGAGAGAGAGGGAGTAATAGAGGGGATGGCACATGACCGAGTCAGCTTGAATACGTAGCCGAGCCGGCTTGGATACGCAGCCGAGTTGGCTCGGATATGCAGTCGAGCTGGCTCGGGCCGTGATCGAGCCGACTAGGGGAGGATCCTAATCGGATGTCTCAAGTATGGAGCCGACTATCTCAGGCACAGAGCCGGCTCGACTTTCGAATGAATAGAATTTGATATATCACGATGTTATATTGATTAATGCTTATTAACGTTGCAGGTCACGATGGCACCAAAACACCATCTAGCTTTCACCCCTACCTCTCGGTGGGTTAAGCGCAGTTCCACATCCGAGGAGCAGTCGGAGCATACTCTGTCCACCTTGACATCGACTGCTCAGGGACCTTCACCATCGACATCTACTCCATTGGCAGCATTTAGTCCATCGACAGCTGAGCCTCTACCATCGCAGGCATCTAAGTGTACATTTTTATTATATTAGCACAACTTTATTTTTTATATAGTATTTGTATACTTATATATTTGCATAACGTATTTGCATTGCAAGTACATCATCCAGCCAGATAGTTCATGGTCCCACATGTATGGCACACGTGTGAAACTACCAGCATCAGATGATGGTGTAGTATGATGCGGAGGGGATGTCGGTAGGGAAGACCGCACGGAAGATGCATTTCTTTTTTGGAGTGCTTATGAGGCGGTTGGACATCATTCCCGTAGAGCCCAGAGACTGGCATTTGATGGATGCTATCGTCAATGACCGAATATGAGAGAAGATATGGGTAAGTGCATGCATCTTAGTTATATTTATGCATTTTATATGTTTACACTATATATGTTTGATTAGAATAATTTTGTAACTGATTTTTGATAAATTTGTGCAGAGAAGGTATGACTTTCCTGATCATAAAAGGGCTCGAGATGTCCGATTGAAGAAGATTAGAGAGTTGTACTACGGTTACAAAGTCAAGCTCCATAGAGAATGACTCGAGCACTGACGAGACATTTTGGAGGAGCTTGTTCTTTAGATACAGGACTGTCCTCCGAGTCAGTGGGAGAGGATGGTTAGACACTGGAGGAGTAAGGAGTTCGAGATAAAATTTCTAACTGTTGAATTTTTTAATATGCTTAAAATTTTATTTAAATATTTATTATTTATTTAAATACTTATTAGGTTATCTTCCGTCAGAATCAAAAGAATCATGCAGCCTAGGAGTATACGCACACTCTAGGTCGCGAGTCTATGGTCAGTCGTATGCATAAAGAGGTAATTAATTTTAAATCTTACTAGATAAATTAAATATATATTTTTTATCATTTTTTTGATAAATTTATTCTTTGTTATAGCTGATGAGAGATGGAGTGGTGCTCAGCCATAGTGAGATCTTCTGATCCAACCGCACGGACAGGATGGGTAGGTCGATGAACACCATGATCGGATGTATTTTTATAAGTATTAAATATATTAGTATATATGATTAGTATTATAATATTTTTTTAAAAAAATATTTTAATTTATAATTATAGGATCAGTTAGATGCACTCGCGAGCAAGGATCCGAATACCTCGGGGCCCCATGACAATCTGTCTCAGGTCTTGAGGCCTAAGCACTTTGGGAGGATCTGATGTCGGCCCGGATATACATCGATGAGCTATTGATCTGAGGCGATCATCTCCTCATAGACTTTTAGTATCGTCAGCCGGGAGGAGCTTGAGGAGATGTTGGCACAGGCAAATCATGCTGCGATGCGGGCAGATCGGGCTGAGGAGCTCACATCTCATCTGGAGGGCATTATGAGAGACATGATGTCGATGCTCAGCATGCATTTTGGAGTCACGAGCTTCGTGGATATGTTGGCTCATATTCTAGCTTCAACTCCGGCTCTGGCTTCAGCTCCAGCTCCAGCTCCAGCTCTGGCTCCCGATGACGACGACGACGATGATGATGTAGATTTAGGAGACTTTTGATGTATTTTATTTTTTAAAAAAATATTATAATAAATTTTATTTGATAATAAAATTTTAGTATTTCAGAATAATTTTTATATTTATTATATTTTTTTGTATTATATATCAATATTTATTAGATAAAATATATAAAAAAATAAAAATTTTATTTTTTTAATTATTTAAGATCTACGATAGTGATTTTATAACTGCTGCCATATCCGTGCCAACCGCTACCATAGGTCCAATGCCAACTGCTACACTAGACCTATGACAGCAGTTAAAAAATCGCTGCTATAGATTACCTATGGTAGTGATTATGTAACCGCTACTATAAATATCCTATGACAGTAGTTACATAACCGTTGTAATAGATCGATCTATTATAGTAGTTTATAAATCACTGCAATAGGCAATCTATTGCAGCGGTTCTAACAACCGCTGCCATAGAGCTACGACGACGGCCATAGTGGCAGCGATTTTCTAACAATCGCTGCAACAACCGCTACCATAGAGCTACGACGATGGCCATAGTGACAGCAGTTAAAAAATCGCTGTCATAGCCTATGACAGCAGTTTTTTGAACTACGATAGTAGTTACAAATCGCTACCATAATCTTTTTTTATAGTAGTATCTGTATTTATAATTGGACAAAATATTTTGTAGTGTTATTTTTTGTGATGTTTGAGGATGAAATTTTCTTAATCGAAAATGAGATTTCAGCATTGCAAGAAATAAAGATTTAGCTATCATCTTATTTCTTCATGTACGAGATTAAACATAGTATACTCACTAGAGGTAGTGAGCAGATACCAGTCTGATCTAAGTAAAAGTCACTGAAAGATTGTATAGATAATTCTTAAGTATTTGAGAAATACTAAAGTTCAGCGATTTAAATATGGAAGTACTGACTTAAAATATGTGGATATTTTAATTTCAATCAAAATAAGATGACAACAAGAGAATATCGGATCATACTCTAATTGTAGGAGCAATCTACTGAAAAGATTCAAAGTAGTATACTTTAGCCTATTTAGTTAATGATGTAGAGTACATCGTGGCATATGATGCTGTCATATAAGCTGTGTAGTTGCTAAGATTCATTAGCTGGTTGAGAGTGGCACCCTCCATCAATGGTCCAGTTCTATCGTAGCACTAGAGCCATAGCTTAGGCTAAAGAATCAAAGGACAAGCATATTCTACATCACTTTCATCTTAGATTTTAGATCTGAGTAACGTCGATCTTTGGAAGATCGATGTAAAAGAAAAACTTGATCGACCCATTTGCTAAGGCCTCGAAACTAAGAAATTCTACGAACTCAAGTAGAAGATAGGATATTTGATATCATTTTGATTGGCTTTAGTTCAAGTGAGAGTTGTTGAAAAATATCCTAAAGTCAATTATCTAAGTAGTAGATGATTAAAATTAGTATATAAATTATCTAATAATAATAGTTATTTGGCTGGTTCATCATAAAAGTTCTATCTTTCTTAAATAAACTCTTAAATTATGATGAAGTTCTTAGAACCAAAATCAATCAATAAAGGAGAATTTATCGGATGGTTTTTAAATTATTTATGATCAAATGATAAGTTATTAATAAGGATGATAACTTATCGAGTGTAGATCGCTGTATGTTATATGCGTTGATTGTCCTCGTAATTAAATGGTGTGGAGATACTAGTATGGCATCCTAGTGAGATGTAGGAATACATCTGCACTGAACGTAATCAATGTAATATTCTACTATCAAGAGTAGTTAGCTAAGGCCAATGGGTATAAGTGTTTCTCCGATCTGAGATCACCACGGTGACTTGCAAGTAATTCACTGTACTTTGATATCGGACTGTCTGTATTTCTAATATACATTCGAAAAATTTTTGGATATAATCAAGTACTTGTGAAGTCGATGTATGAGTCAAGATGGGATTGACCACTCCTAATTAGCTTCAGGAAGAAAATATCTCATTGTATTTTAATTTAGT
The DNA here is from genome assembly GCA_006176705.1 of Cocos nucifera. Classification (NCBI taxonomy): domain Eukaryota; kingdom Viridiplantae; phylum Streptophyta; class Magnoliopsida; order Arecales; family Arecaceae; genus Cocos; species Cocos nucifera. Next base: position 321,694 of record QRFJ01001802.1, on the reverse strand, counting down.
AAAATCTAAACTTGGATAATCCTCATGAGGTGTCATGGGATTTGCGAAATTTTGAGATACAATAGAGATGACTTGTATAAGCGTTTGACAGCATACTCGAAGTCATCTTGAGTATTTTTGATTATAGGGATAAATTATATAGTAACCATGAACCAAGATTCTAAGAATATTGCTTTGCATACATTCGACCGATCCGGACATCGAAAATCATTGCTAGATGGTAACTTCGATTGGTACAGAAATTGATTTCTATGCTATCGACTTATATTTGAATCTATGAGGTCATACACATTAGATCTTATAATCTGATCAGATGGTTAATCGATGATTGAGAATCGTTCTAAGGTCAATCCATCAATACGATTGATGTTTGACCTAATGCAAATATTGCAAGAGGATCGATCGGCAATTGGATTGCTAATCGACTTAATTTGATTGAGCAATCAGGCTAAAATTAATTTTAATTAAATTAGATTAAATCTAATTAACTTATTGGATAAGCCAATCGCAAGGAAGAACAAGTTTTTGTTAGATTAGGACTTGAGTGCACCTAATTCTTAATTGAGTTAGGATTTAAATTAGAATTAAATATGATTTAATTTAATTTAATTAAATTTTTAATTGGACTAGGATCATCCTTAATTGGGTTATATTTAATCTAATTTAAATAGGATTTAAATTTGGTTCAAACATATTTTGACCAAGTCAAACAAAAGGAGTTTCAGTTGGACTGGGACTCTCTCTCTTTCTTTGCGCCTAAGAAAGTCCACACCCATACTTCATTTCAGAAGTTAACATAACTTAATTATATGCCTAAGAATGATTTTTGATGCTCTATAATCTAGAGGTTTTAGAATAAATTTTGAATTGATCAAAATAGGAAAGTAGTTATGCATGTAATTCTATTTGATAGAGTTCTTAAAACCTAAAACTCTATCTCTCTCTCTATGAAAATAAACTCCATGCCTCCCATATTGTTGTGTGCCCTTTTTCCATCCTTTTAGAAATGTTTTTGCTGGTTCTCCACGTTGAGAAAGGGATGGGGTGGCATCCAACAAGAGTCCTTCTTTGACTAGTTTTTGACCTAGTCCTTGGTTGCTAACCCACACCACTTTTTAAGGCCCTTTGAGGACGTGATAAATCTCATAAAAATCATAAGAAAATCTAGAAAAAAGGAGGAGAAGGCGTGGATGGTTTGTGGTGCCAAGATTCTTGGAGAAAAGCCTTCAACTAAGACATCAAAGGTTGATGTCTTGAAGAGACAAGGTAAGAAAAGATTATTTTTTCTTTATTTTTCTTTTATTTATTTATTTTTATTTATTTTTTATAATTTTTATGTGATAAAAAATTGAGAGAGAGAGGAATAGGGCGTGGGGATAAGTGCTCCAAGTTATTGGGGTATGATGTTCTTTTTGGATATGATTTAATCATGTCATGATAAGTGAAGAAGAAGAGAAGAACATCTTCTCTTAGAATTTTTTTGAGAATTCTTCTTCTCTAATTTTTTATAAAAAATTTATATGATAAAAATAAAAAATATTAGATCTAAAAACTTAGAAAAAATTCTAAAGAAGAAGATCTTCTCTTGTCCTAACATAGAGATGTTCTCAGGACATCAATCATTGATGTCCTGAAGGAAAAGAATTATCTTCTCTTAGAATTTATTTTTTTTTATTTTTATTTTCTGATTTATGGAAGATCCAAGGATTAGATTTCTTTCTTATTCCTTCTCATATTCTTTATCTCTTAGAGTGTCCAAGAGATCCAAAGAATATGTATTTGATTGATCATCAGGAGGGATCCATGAGAAGCTAGTACTTCGAACGGATTTTTGTTCGACGAACCTCCGATCTATGTTGCAGGTTCGTATGGATCACCTATAGGGACTAGACATGTGTGCGGCTCTAAAAGCAATAACAAAAATCAACCGCGGAGTTCTCGATCTGTGTAAAGATAAGAGATCCGATCTCTTAGTAATCTAGATATGATCTAGAATTAGATTTAGAATTATTCTAGATCTAGGTATTGATATGATCAATACTACTTATGATTAATTTATTTTTAAATTTATATTTGCATCATAACATGTTATAGATCTTTGATGTAGGGTTTTGTAATCTGATTACATGTATATTATAGATTATACTATTTAATTTATGTCTTCTGCTGCGTATTATTTCAAAAATATTTTAAAATTTATGCATGAAATCCTGTATATTTTCCAACAGATCCATCGAAAATGACCAAGCTAGGAAGTCAAAAGCCTTTTTGAAATCCAGTTTATATAAGATCCCTTTATGCCTGTCCTTATGCGCTTGGGCGAGCAATTCTCTTGCGGCGGCTAAGCTTTCAGGTTGTGACCGACCCTATATAAAAGCTATCTAACTTGCTAAAATTAGAATATGCATTTTTCCACCAAGCCTGACTGCAAGAACCTTTGAAATGATTTTGATAACACCATGGATGAGAGATATTGGATGGTGCAGTTATGATCTTTCTTAGGTATGAGAGTTATGTAAGAATAATTGATCTGATCTAACAAGAGTTGATGGTTGTAAAAACCTACTAGTATCGCCATCAGATCTTTTTTAATTGTCCCAAAATCATTTATAAAATGCAAAAGTGAAGCCATCCAGCCCTAGAGATTTTTGAGCGGCTAATGAGAACACCGCTTTCTTCCCTTCATAAACTGTGAAGGGCCATTCTAGATCTTGTAAAGATGGTTGTTCTCCTAGATACAGCATTTGCCAGTCTGCTTTAACACTAGGGTTTGGCACTGTGCCTAAGAGTCCCCGGTCAAAATCCCTGAAAGATTCCTGTATTTGTTTGCAGTTTGTTAGTCGCTTCTCATTGTGTCGCAGCTCTAAAATCGAATTTTTTCGATGCCTATTACTAGCCCATGCATGAAAAAATCGGGTGTTGCGATCCCCATGTTTAAGCCAGTTGATTCGGGTATGTTGTTTCCACATCATTTCTTTGCACAGTAGTACGTTCAAGTTCTAACTTCAGCCGGGTTCGTTCCTGACGTTCAGCGGGGAGGAGGAAATGATCTTCCTCCTTCTGGTCGAGACTATTAATTTTGATTGAAAGACTATTCTTTTATAGATTTAGATTACTGATCCTTGTACAATTCCAAGTTTTCAGCTTTGTCCGGAGGAATTTGAGCTTAGTCACAATGCCTGAGATTGCATTGTCAGAGTCGTGCTTCGAATCCCACCATTGCTGAACATTGCTCTCAAAACCTTCTATCATAATGGTTTAGACTGTAGGAGAAGTGGCACGTGATCAAATGTAGAACGAGTCACTGTTGAGAGGTAGACTAGTGGGAAGCGCTTGAACCAGTCAAGAGAAATGAAACATCTATCGAGGATTGCTAGCGTAGGTTCCTCTCTTAGATTAGACCAGGTATAATGCCTATTTGAGAGTTTGATTTCCATCAGCTGTTGATTGTTGATGAATTCGTTGAAGGGTCTTGAAGGTGTTTGGGAGATAGCTGCACCTTTCCGATCATTCTGGAATCTAGTGGCGTTGAAATCTCCTAACAATACCCAAGGCAGCGAGCAAGAGAGTCTAAGGTCGCTGAGCTCAGCGAAAAGAAGCTTTCGATCATGTTCATTGTGTGGCCCATATATATTTGAAAGCATCTAGCAAAAATCATTTTGTTTGTTAACTAATTTGATTGTCAAAGAGAAATCCCCAGAGTGAATGAAATAACCCTCATAGATCTCATCGTTCCAGCAAGTAAGCAATCCTCCAGCTAATCCATCGCAACCTTTGAAAACCAACCATGATACCCGGTACCACAAATGGATCTTTGTAACATTGGAGTAATATTCTTTTGCTTAGTTTCTTGTAGACAGAGAATATTACATCTATATTGTTTTATTGTTTCTCTGATAACACGTCGTTTTTGTGATCTGCCAGACCCCCGAATGTTCCAGCTGAGAATCATGAGTGAGTTTGAAGCAACAAGACAGAAATATCTTGCAAGGAAAAAGATAACCATCCCTTCATTATCTCTTGACTGGAGTAACTATTGACTTTAATACTATTTGTGAAGGCAAAACATCTACAAAATATGCCACAAGGTGGTAGATACAATGGTGATGATGCGTAAGGACAAACAAAGCAAAAACTTGAAGGGATCAACTATCTATTGCATGCCCAACCGGGACATGTTAGAGGATATGTATCATCAGTAATCATGACACCACCCCTGGGACCTGGCTAGTCCCCATCTCTGATCTCTGTTTCTCCAGAGTCTTCAAATCCTGAGTTGGGTTGAGGGCATTGTTTGCTTCAAAAAGCATGCCATACTTCTTACCCATAGCAATAATTTGAGAGGGAGTTAAGGAGTTGATGTGGTGTAGGTCTGTCAATGTGAGCGCCTCCTTTATCAGGCCCATTGATTTGATCTTTTTAGATCTTAGTCTTGCACTGCGCTTGATACTGGAAGTCGGAGGGATTGTTTCCTGTTGTCATGGTTGTGCAGTCAAATATTTCTGTGGTAGAGAAGTTGCCGCTGAGTCCCTTGACTTGCACCCTTGTAAAATTCTATTGAAGACTCTAGCAGCTGGGACAGTGCGGTCGGCAGTTTGTGCAGCCTGCAGATTATCTAGGTTGATAGCCTTAGGTTTTGCAGGCACTTGTATTTTGAAATCCGAGTGAGGGACACATTCCTGAACCCTCCGTTGGGGTGCAGTTATAAGAACCGATAGCTGGGGGTTTAAATTTGAATTTGACACTGAGAGGGTCCCGTTGTATGGGTTCAGGACTAGGGTGAAAAGGAAGGGTGCTGAGTACGGATTCTGCCAGTAAAGAAACCTTTGTAGCTGGGCTGGGGACCTGTCGAGGATTATAGAGGAAATCCCACTTTTAGACTCTTTGAGTATAAATGTGTAGATGCCGTAGGTATGAGGCATAGGCTCTGACAAAGATCTTGACTCTCCGATCGATGTCTGGTAGATCGCCGGATAGTTTGAGAGCTCGCCGGCTGACTGACAGAGCATTTACGTTTGTCCGGTGACGTAGGACCTTCGCCCGAACTGTGCCAGAAATTCCAGTCATCATCATCGTCACCATTTTTAGAGTTCTCTTCAGTAGTTGTGTGCCTTGGGGGGGGGGGGGGGGTTAGCTCTGAAACAAAATTAATTCTTACCTGAATGCTATATCTAAGTGACCCAATCACCACCATCACCGATTATGGGATCTCATCGATATCGTCACAAAGTAACTCCAGGTCAAGAGAGGTGAGATATTCCCATTTAAGGCTACTTTTGCAGATTCTTAGAAGTCGACCAAAACTAGATACGATAATTTCCACTGCCTATGAATTCCAGCAAGTTAGAGGAAGGTTAATCAGACTTGCACTTACCTTCAGTTTTTCATAGTGTGGAATGCCTCCGCTGAAGGGATTCCAGTGATTCACTTGGAGAGAGAAATCATTTCCTTTGATGCACCCCCCGGTCATGAGACGGTGAACTACCTCTCTAGAGGGGCAAGCCATGAAGAACGTGTTCATGTTGTCTAACCACCGGGTTGTCCAGGTGCAAGGGACATTTGCTATCTGACGGAGGAGGTCTTGGACGTCATCAGGCTTCACCGGTCTGCCGTAGACTTCCACTGAGGCAGCGCGGTCTAAATATAACTCCGCTTCATCCATTAGTGGTCACAAACACTTTAGGGACAGCAATGTGTCAGAAAGCTAGAGCGGTGGGAGGGTTAACAGAAGAGGACGCTGGATGGGGTTGAGTTCTTGTGGCAAAGCGACGTCGAGGAGGCATATTGCGTTTGTACTGCTTGCTGTTGAGTGCTACTCAAGAGCTGCAATGCTGCGCTCTATGACCAAATTCTTTGCATTTGAAGCATTTTACAGGGTTTCTGCAGTCCTTCCACAGATGATCCTTATCTCCACAACGAAAACAAGACCCTATAGGAAAAGGTTTAGGGTGGCTGATGGCATTCGACGGTCGGCGGAGCAGTTTTCCGGGGCTGCATGCGGGACGAGGGTGGTGGTACTCCATATCGAAGAGCATTGGCGTATGTTTTATGGTTCAAGGAGAGAGGTTGAGAACAACCATTAAATGCACCAGAATACATGGTGTGCGAACCTCCAGTGGCTTTCGACGATAATGATACAGTGTGTGATCCCATGAAGGATAGGCATGGAGCTGAAAGATGATTATCGCCGATATTCACCGATCTTTGGAGTTGCCAGCATGGGTGAGCCGAAGTTGCCATAGTTTTGGGATGATTTGAAAGCCAAGTCAGGGAGATAGACGGCTGAGTTATCGGTGGTGGAGGTCTTGAGGTAACGGGAGATCTTGTGGGGTAATGGTCACAACTAAAATAATGGGGTGAAGAGACTAAGGTGTCTGCCGCGGGTGCAAGATCGTCCATTGTAAGGGACATTTGTTATGGGATTTGGTGTGGTGCAAGTCCGAGTATGCCAGCGTACTGCGCTGAGAGTCGACGTGCGAAGTACAGTCGATAGTTCAAAGGAACAGCGTTAGCTCCAGACGTTACTTCCCTGATGCTGGGACCGGAATACTTTCATCCAGTTGTTCTCTCTTCTTGAAGCTGAATGATGATGATAGTTCACGGCTTTTGCTTTGATACGCTTCCGCCGGCCGTCGGCATCAGCTCAGGGCACGTTGAGGAGATGCTCTGGGAGTTGTCGTGGTGAGCTAAATGAGTGGGTAGGTTGTTGCTTCACGGAGGAATAGCGCACCTTAGTGAGAATATAGGGGAATGCTGTTCTAGTGTGAGATGGTGGAGAGAGAGTGGGGTTAATGGCGAACGACGGTAGGGAGTTCCTTCCACTAACGGTCTCCATCAGTGCCTCCTTCTCTTCCCCTGACGGTCCACTTGTGGAGTAGTTGTTTTTTCGCGCCTTTGGTTGTACATACGCCCAGTCGCCATTGCCGGGGGGGGGGGGGGGCTCTGAGAAAACTTGTGGTTTTTTTTGAAATGGGTGGTACTTTGTCTGAGGCAGAGGGGGTATGCTTTGAAGAGTAATATGGGTATGGTTCAGAAAGGCGGGCGTTGGCGAGTGGTTGGTGGCCATGGCGAGGTGGGGCAGTGGTTCCTGGCCAGTGGCGAAGGCAATCATTTCTCTCTCTCGATTTGCCGGAGCGTCTCTCTCTAAAAGTCATAAGGTCTCTCTCGCCAGTCACCCAGTCATCGCCCGTCTTGAGCTTTTCTATCGGCCTAGCAAGGCGCTGGAAATTTGACTCCTTGCACCTCTCCCATCTATGCCTTAAATTCTTAACTCTTTACCTTCGTATTTGTACACAAAGGTCTTAGCGTGCAGAATATGTTGCCGCTTAGTGTCATGACTAAATTGATTTGATTGGACATTTCAGATGATTCTACTAGATAGTCATTGCTAGTGGTATCTGAGAACATATAATCGAATCGAAAGAAAAAATTATCTGATAATTTCTTGATTCAAAATTATTTTTTAATTTTTAAAATTTTTAAATAAAATAAATTTATTTAAATTATTAAAAGATTATTTTTTAATTTCTATCATCTATTTAAGTCATTCACTATTCATAAAATAATAGAACTATTCTTTGATGGACAGTGGCTGTGGAAGACGTGCAGCGGCATCGAAGAAGAGACGATCGGAGGGCATGGAGGGTAGGGGACTGTGGTCCGAGGGTGGTGCCAATGGCATGATGGATGGGGGCTTGGGGGCGGTGCCAAAGGCATGACAGGCAAAGGCTGTAGGAGGAGGGAGGTGGGGGCCATGGGGGAGGGGAGCATGGAGTAGTGGTGCCGGTAGGGTAGGGGGTGGACACGATCGGGGGCACATGGAAGGGAGGGGAGGGGAGGTCGGGGGGCGGTGCCGGACGTGCAACGATGCGGGAGGCATCATGGGGGGAGCGGGAGGCCATGGGGGAGGGGAGGCGGAGGGCCGCAGGGGAGGGAAATGCTAAGCAGTGGCGCCACCCGAGAGAGACGCGGTCGGATGCGCGATGGGTGGGGGGCCGTGGGAGGAAGGGAGGTGGGAGGCAATGCCGGTCGCACAACGAGGTGCGGGGGAAGAAGAAGGAAGGAAAAAAAAGAAAAAATAAGAAAAAAAGAGAGAAAAAATAGAAAAAATTAAAAAATAAAAATAAAAAAATAAAAAATAAAAAATAATATAGTTTTTTAGATTTTTTTATAATAGTAATAATAATAATAACTATTGAATCAAACATTTTGATAAAAAATAAAAATTAAAAATAAAAGTAATAAAAATAATAATAATTAATAAATAATAATAAAATAGATTTTTTTATAATAATAATAATAATAGTAATAATAATAATAATAGTCACCACATCATCAATTTTGATGAAAAAATAAAAAATAAAAATAAAAATAATAAAATAAATAAAAATATATATGTATAATAAAAATAATAAAAAAATTATTAATAAGTATTAAATAATAATAATAACTAATAATAATAGCCATCGAATCATTAATTTTGATAATAAATAATTTTTATCATTAAAAATAAATAAATAATTTAAAAAAACTAAAATTGGATAACCAAATTAAAGGATTGCGTAATCAGAGAACCATTTTGTGTAATCTGAATATAAATCTATATAACTTTAGTACAAATCTATGTAACCTGAATATAAATTTGTGTAATCAATTGTCAAAATTATTTAACCAAAGAATTTGGTTACGTAATTTTGATAATTAGTTATATAGATTTATATTCAGGTTACATAGATTTATACTCAAGTTATATGAATTTATGTTCAGGTTACACAAGATGGTTCCTAGTTATATAATCATTTAAATTAATTACCTAATTTTAATTTTTTAAAACTATTCATTTATTTATTTTTAATAAAAAAATTAAATTTTAATAATAATAATAATAAAATAAAAAATTTAGATTTTTTTCATAATAATAATAGCCACCGCATCATCAATTTTAATAAAAATATATAAAAAAATAAAAATAAAAATAACAAAATAATAATAATAATTAAATAATAATAATATATATCTATATAATAAAAATAATAAAAAAATTATCAATAAATATTAAATAATAATAATAACTAATAATAATAGCCATCAAATCATCAATATTGATAATAAATAATTTTTATCATTAAAAAATAAATAAATAGTTAAAAAAATAAATAAATAGTTAAAAAATAAAATTAGGTAGCTAATTTAAATGATTACATAACTAGAGAATCATCTTATATAATCTAAATATAAATCCATATAACTTGAGTACAAAGCTGTGTAACTTGAATATAAATCTATATAACTAATTTTTAAAATTATGTAACTAAATTCTATGGTTATATAATTTTGATAATTAGTTATATAGATTTATATTAAGATTATACAGATTTGTACTTGTTGGAGATAAATCCCGCTCCTACCGAAGTCCGGCCCGATGCTCAGCCTAATGTAACCAGTAGCCGCAGAAGAGCTTCGACAGACGGGCTTCAGTCGAACTCCCAGCGGCCGAGCTTCTTCCAGCAGGCCGAACTGGTCAGCTTTCGAGCTTCTTTTGGACTCCCAGCATCGAGACTGAACTTCCTAGGCAGCCGAACTCCTTTGGACTCCCCACGGCCAAACTCCTTCGGACTTCCCACGGCCGAACCCCTTCGGACCCACGGTCGAACTCCTTCGGACCGACTCCAAGCGGCCGAGCTTCAACGAAATCCTCTCAGCGGCCGAACTCCTCAGTGGACGAGCCTTAACCGGACCAACCAGCAATCGAAGTCCTTCAACCGAGCCTCAACCGAGCTTCTTCGGGCCTCTCAGCGGTCGAACTCCTCGGTAATCGTCCCTTGATCGAACTCTACAGATGGCCGATCCTTCAGTCAGCCGAACTCCCCCTGCCTCCCCTTCCGTCGGACTCTCCTACGAGATGAATTATCGCCGTCAGTCTGCGACGGGCGGCGAAACCAGACGACATGGCTACCACCTTTGGCAACGCCACTCCCTAACGACGCCTTCCTCTCCATACCGAACCCTATGCGGCCCACGACTTGCCAGTATGGCCATCACCGATCGCCTGACGATGCCTCCCTCTCCGTACCGAACCCCATGCGGCCCACGACTTGCCAGTATGGCCATCACCGACCATCTGACGATGCCTCCCTCTCCGTACCGAACCTCATGCGGCCCACGACTTGCCAGTATGGCCATCACCACCGTCTGACGATGCCTCCCTCTCCGTACCGAACTTCATGCGGCCCACGACTTGCCAGTATGGCCATCACCGACCGCCTGATGACGCCTTCCTCTCCGTACCGAACTCCATGCGACGGCATGGCTGTCACCATCAACTAAGCTCCGCCTATAAAGGACCCTCCAGATATGCCAAGGCTAAGCTCTCTGACCTCTAATCTCTCTGAGCTCTCCTCTTCTTCTCTAAGCTCCGAAACTCATTCCGAGCACTCCATTCCTGTTGGCCAAAAACTGACTTGACCGTCGGAGGGTCCTGTCGGAGCCACCCCCCATCGGCTCTGGACGGGGCTTCGTTTTGTAGGTCCCCGACGGCGACCTCAGCGGCCCCCACTCCGGCTACCTCCGGCGATGATGAGTTTCTGCACTAACAGATTGACGTTAGAGGAAGGGCTTGAACCTCCGAGGTTCCCTTGTTCTTAAAGGAGTGCTCAGCGACGATTTCCTTCTTCCCGCTCCGGATCCTTCCTCTTCCCCTTCAGGATTCCTTTCCCAAAAAAATGCCCCCCAGGAGAGCCTCGACCCGATGATCGGCGGCCTCCGCGATCCGATCCCGTTCGGGTCCGTCTGCTCCCGCTCCAGCCTCGGCAACCCGGGCTCGCTCTGTAGCCGCAGTGGACGCGGAGCAGTTCAGCCTGCTTGCCCAGCAGGTCCGTGATCTTACGGAGGCAGTGCAGGCGGTGCAGGCCATGCAGTCGTGGGCCCCGGCACCAGCTCGATCGGCGCGGGATTCCTCGGAGTCCAGGGGTCCAGCCCAGGGGCGACCGGCATGGACTACCCGACCTCCAGTCCCCAGAAGGGGAAGGCAACCGGGGGAGAGCCCCTGCTCGGACCGCGGCTCGACCCAGGAAGAAGCTTCGCGCCCATTCTGCGAGAAGACCTTGGAGATCAAAGATCGCAAAGATCTCCTGGATCAAAGGCTCTTGAAAATGAGCCGACGCATAGAAGAACTTCATCATACTCCCTCCTCCCGTGGTAATGATATTTGCGCTGACCCTCCTTTCTCGCAGAGAATTATGTAGGAACAGGTCCCGCCGAACTTCAAGCTCCCGCACTTCGAGAGCTATGATGGGACCACCAATTCGGTCGACCACTTAGAAGCCTTCAGGACGACAATATTGCTCCATGGCGCGCCAGACGCCATCTTGTGCCGGGCTTTCCCCTCTACCCTCAAGGGAGCTGCCAGGAACTAGTACTCGACGCTTAAGTCGAGCACCATCCAATCGTTTGACCAAATGAGTTAGCAGTTCGCAGCCCATTTCGTCAGTAGCAGGCGGCCGCGCCGAGGCTCGGATTCTTTGATGGCCATCAGGCAGAAGGAGGGAGAATCCATCCGGACTTATATCACCCGGTTTAACGCGGCCGCACTGGAAGTTCGGAACTTGGATCAATCAGTCGCCATAGCCGTCCTCAAAGGCGGCCTTCAGAAGAACGACCTGCTATTCTCCCTGAGAAAGAAATACCCCAGGGATTTTGCTGACATGCTAGCTCGGGCCGAAAGTTACGCCCGAGCAGAGGAGGCTTTCGAAGCCAAGGACAATGAAGCTCGCGACAAGCGACGAATCAGCGGGCCAGGAAGGCCTATCGAAGAAAGGAAGCGGACCGAGACACGGCCGTGCTCCCGGACTCCCCCTAGTCGCGGGCGAGCCCGAACTCCCCCTCGGGCTTGGAGGCAGGGAACCCCCAGCGGAAGGGCACGCCGAGGTTCCCCTCCGCGCCGAAGTTTCCCTCCGTGCCGAAGTTTCCCTCCGCATCGAAGTCCTCCCCGACGACGGTTTCACAGCTACGCCCCCCTCAACGCCCCGAAGGCCCAAGTGCTGATGGAGATCAAGGAACGACTTCCGAGGTCGGAGAGAATGCGTTCCCATCCCAGCAGACGCAACCCCAACAAGTTCTGCCTCTACCACCGCGACCACGGTCACAACACTGAGGAGTGCATCCAGCTCCAGGATGAGATCGAGGAGCTCGTCAGGTGAGGCAGACTTGGCCGATTCCTACGAAGACGACCTGAAGAGCGAGAAGATCGGTTGAGGGCGTTGCCGCCAAGTAGGAAAGACCAACAAGAGGATCGGCCGCCTCTCGGCGTCATCAACACTGTCTCGGGGGGGCTTCAGCAGGAAGAGGCCGGCGGATCTGAGGGACCGGCAAAGAGGCGGAGGACTGTGGAGCCCGTGACCTTCACCGAGGCGGACGGCCAGGGGATCCAGTTTCCGCATAACGACGCGGTTGTAATCTCTTTGAACATCGCTGACTATGATGTGCGCCGTATTTTGGTGGATAATGGAAGCTCGGCAGACATATTGTTCTACGATGCCTTCTTAAAAATGTCTCTGCCTGATGACCACTTAGGGCCTGTGAATTCCCCCCTGGTAGGATTTGCTGGCGGCACCGTTCCGGTCGAAGGCGTAATGACTTTGGCTGTGACGGCGGGCCGACACCCAAAATTGGCCAAGGCGCAGGTCGACTTCTTAGTCGTGAGAACCCCGTCCGCCTATAATGCAATCCTCGGGCGACCCGGCCTAAATGCACTCCGGGCGGTAGTGTCAACCTACTACTTGAAGATGAAATTTCCGACGAGTCACGGAGTCGGCGAGGTCAGAGGAGACCAAGCTCTGGCGAAGTATTGCTACTCGATCACCCTGCGCAGGGGAAACCAGCCCGACCCTTACCTTGTTGACGGGCTGGACGTCCGCGACGACCTCACCGAGGAGCGGGGCGAGCCTGCGGAAGACCTCATCGCCGTGCCCTTGCATGACGGAAACTCGGGGCACGTGGTGCAGATCGGCTCCAACTTGGCGGCCGAGGTTAGGGAGCAGCTCGTCGCTTTCCTCAGAAGAAATGCGGACGTCTTCGCATGGACCCCAGCGGATGTACCGGGGATCGACGCCGAGGTCATGGAACATCGGCTGGCCATCGATCCGAGGCACCGGCCTATCAGAGAAAAGCTGCGCCACCACGCCCCGGAGAGACAGAAGGCGATCGCCGAAGAAGTAGACAAGCTCCTCAAAGCCGGACTCATCCGAAAAGTCACCTATCCGATGTGGGTCTCGAACGTGGTTCTCGTCAAGAAGCCGAACAACAAGTGGAGGATGTGCATCGACTTCAAGAAGCTGAACAAGGCCTGTCCGAAGGACAGCTACCCCCTGCCCAGGATCGACCAGCTGGTGGATGCAACCTCGGGCCACGAGCTTCTCACCTTCATGGATGCCTTTTCTGGTTACAACCAGATATGCATGGCGCCCGAGGATGAAGAAAAGACCACCTTCATTACTGACCGAGATCTCTACTGTTACAGGGTCATGCCTTTCGGACTCAAGAATGCAGGGGCGACATACCAGCGCTTGGTCAACAAGGTCTTCAAGGGACAGATCGGCCGCAACATGGAGGTGTACGTGGACGACATGCTCGTCAAAAGCCGAGCTTCAACAAATCACCTGGCCGACCTTGAAGAGACCTTCGGTACGCTTAGGAGGCATAAGATGAAGCTGAACCCGACCAAATGCGCCTTCGACATGACCTCCGAAAAATTCCTCAGGTTCATGGTGTCAAGACGTGGAATCGAGGCAAACCCTGAGAAAATCCGAGCTATTCGAGAAATGACTGCTCCGAAGATGATCAAGAAAGTTTAGCGCCTGGCTGGAAAGGTGGCATCCCTAAGTCGCTTCGTCTCAAGATCGGCTGAGCGGTGCATGCCCTTTTTCCAAGTTCTTAGGCGACCGATGGACTTCTGCTGGACGGCGGAGTGCAAACAAGCATTCGAGGAGCTCAAAAACTACCTCGGCACGCCCCCGCTGCTGGCAAAGCCCGAACCTGGAGAGGAATTGCTCCTATATCTAGCCGTCTCCCCGGTGGCCCTGGCAGCGGTCCTAGTCAGGGAAGATGCAAAGGTGCAACGACCGGTCTACTACGTGAGCCGAGCCCTGAGGGACGCAGAGACCAGGTACTCCAGATTAGAAAAATTAACTTACTATCTTCTAATTGCTGTCAGGAGGCTCCGACCTTACTTTCAGGAGTACACCATAACGGTCCTCACAGACCAACCAATAAGAGCGGTCCTCCATCGAGCAGACGCTTCTAGGAGAATCGCAAAATGGGTGATCGAGCTCACAGAGTTCGACATCAACTACTGGCCCAGGCCATCGATCAAGGCTCAGATACTGGTGGATTTCGTGCTAGAATGCACCATTTCAGTCAAAGTTGGGCTTGGATCGAGCGACACCAACATCAGAGCAGGACCGAGCTACGACGAAGCTGAGCTCTAGCAGCCGAGCCTCCCCGAAGAAAGGGCCGACCTTCCTGAGAGCTTCTGGGTTCTGCACGTGGATGGCTCATCCAACTCCGCCGGTGCTGGTGCGGGGCTGGTCTTGGTCAGCCCCGAGGGGACCGTCGCCGAGTATGCGCTGCGCTTCGAGTTTTCCGTGACCAACAATGAGGCCGAATATGAAGCACTGATCACCGGACTGCGGATTGCAAGGAAATTGAAAGTAGATCGGCTTCAGATCTATAGCGATTCCCAGCTGGTGGTCGGTCAGATTGGCGGCGGCTACGAGGCACGGGAGGAAAGCATGATGAGGTACCTCGGGAAAGTGAGGAATTTGATTCCGACCTTCGACAGCTTCGATATTCGGCACATCCCGAGGACGAAAAATGCAAGAGCCGACCTTCTCTCCAAGTTGGCCACTTTCGCCCCGACCGAACTATCCAAAGAAGTATTTTTGGAAACTCTGAAGTGTCCGACCATGGAAGAATCTTAGGTCATCTTGCAGACGGACTTCGAGTCCAGCTGGATCGACCCGTTGGTCGCCTACCTTAAAGAAGGGGTCCTTCCTCACGACCGAAAAGAAGCTCGAAAGCTCAAGAATCAGGCCTCCCGCTACGTCTTATAGGAGGGCAGGTTATATAAAAGATCGTACTCCCTCCCATTGCTGAGATATCTCCAACCTTCAGAGGCCGATTTCGCACTACAGGACGTGCACGAAGGACTCTGCGGAAGTCACGCAGGAGCCAGGTCCCTGTCGCAAAAACTACTTCGGCAGGGGTACTACTGGCCGACCCTATTTCACGACTCCGTGGAATATGTGAAGAGGTGCGATCGCTGTCAGAAGAACACCAGCATGCAAAGGCAGCCAGCATCCGAACTTACTCCGCTCAGTGCACCCTGGCCCTTCGCGCAATAGGGAATGGACATACTCGGCCCCTTCCCAACGGCGTCCGGACAGCGGAAGTTTCTCCTGGTTGCGATTGACTACTTCACCAAGTGGGTCGAAGCGGAACCACTAGCGAAGATCACCGAGGCCAAGGTGCAGAACTTCGTCTGGAAGTCGCTAGTCTGTCGGTTCAGCCTACCCCGAATCCTCATAACCGACAAGGGGCGGCAGTTCGCTGGGGCACGATTTGCCGAGTTCTGCGAAGGGCTAAACGTCTCCCACCACTTCACATCGGTGGCTCACCCGCAGGCCAATGGAAAAGCGGAGGTGCCCAATCGGACCCTGCTGCAAGGATCAAAGCGAGGCTCGATAAGGCAAAGGGGGCATGGGTGGACAAACTCTACCACGTCCTCTAGGCATACCGAACTACGCAAAGGGTGCCGACCGGTGAGACGCCCTTCACCTTGGCCTTTGGTACCGAGACAGTTATCCCGATCGAGCTCAAACTCCCATCTGCACGAGTCGTGGACTTCAACGAGCGGCACAACCCCCAGGACCTTAGAGTCAACCTTGACCTTTTAGAAGAGAAAAGGGAGGGAGCTCGCATCCGGATGGCTACCTACCGACGGAAGGTGGCTCAATATTACAACTCCAGAGTCAGAAGCAAGGCGTTTAGAGTGGGGGACTTAGTGCTTCGGCGAGAAACCGTCTCTCAGTCTCAGAGCCAAGGGAAGCTCGTCCCAAATTGAGAAGGTCCGTATGAAGTGATAGAGATCATCCAATCCGAAACCTATCGTCTGAAGGAGCTCGGAGGAACAGTGCTTCCCCGACCTTGGAACTCAGAAAATCTGAGAATGTATCACCAATAGACTTTCCTTAATAAAACTCCTTCGCTCGACATTATTGTTTCAGGATTGCACGACGACAGGGAAGAAGCAAGCGAAAATAGCCCGTTAGGAATAAGGGGAGAACCTCGTCCTAACGCGAGCAAGGTCGAAGGCTTCGTTCACCTAAAACGAGATGGGGGGAGAGGCGAGGACGACGGTCCCCATGTGCCCCCACAGTCCATTGGAAATAGGAGGAGAACCTCGTCCTAATGCGAGCAAGGTCGAAGGCCTCGTTCACCCAAAACGAGATGGGGGAGGCGCGGACGATGGTCCGAATGTGCCCCCACAGCCGGTTAGGAACAGGAGGAGAACCTCATCCTAACGTGAGCAAAGTCGAAGGCCTCATTCGCAAAGGACGGGATGGGGGAGAGGCGCGGACGACGGTCCGAATGTGCCCCCACAGCCGGTTAGGAACAGGAGGAGAACCTCGTCCTAGCGTGAGCAAGGTCGAAGGCCCCATTCGCAAAGGACGGGATGGGGGGAGAGGCAAGGACGACGGTCCCCATGTGCCCCCACAGCCGGTTAGGAACAGGAGGAGAACCTCATCCTAGCGTGAGCAAGGTCGAAGGCCTCGTTCACCTAAAACGAGATGGGGGGAGAGGCGAGGACGACGGTCCCCATGTGCCCCCACAGCCCGTTGGAACAGGAGGAGAACCTCGTCCTAACGCGAGCAAGGTCGAAGGCCTCGTTCACCTTAAAACGAGATGGAGGGAGAGGCGAGGGCGACGGTCCCCATGTGCCCCCACAGCCCATTAGGAACATGAGGGGAACCCCATCCTGACGTGAGCAAGATCCGAGATCGAGCCTTAAAGTCTACGGCAAGTTCCGCTGCAGGAGATGAGATCGCCCCCGAGCGACCGCGACAACCTCGACCGCGGAATAGGAGGTCCCCCCGAGTCAACTTCAGCTGATGGAGACAATGTCACCCCCGAGGAGCTCAACTCCGACCTCGACCGCAGGGGGCGAGATTTACTTCGGCTTCAACATCAGCTTCATCGACTTTAGCTGGGAACGAGTTCCATTCCAACTCCAAACATCAATTAGAGATGAGGCCTCCCCTAAGCCTCAGCTTCAACTTCAGCATCAACCTTGGCTGGAGAAGAGACCTCCCCCGAGCTTCAGCCGCGACAAACACGGGGCCTGGAAGAAGACTTCGGCAGTCGCTCGTTTTGGTACTCCCTTCCTTCGAATTTCGAATTCGGGAGTGGGGGGACTACTGTTGGGGATAAATCTCGCTCCTGCTGAAGCTTGGTTCGACGCTCAGCCTAATGTAACCAGTAGCCGCAGAAAAGCTTCGGCAGACGGGCTTCAGCCGAACTCCCAGCGGCCGAGCTTCTTCCAGCAGGCCGAATTGGTCAGCTTCCGAGCTTCTTCCGGACTCCCAGCGTCGAGATCGAACTTCCTGGGCGGCCGAACTCCTTCGGACTCCCCACGGCCGAACCCCTTCGGACCCACGGCCGAACTCCTTCGGACCGACTCCAAGCGGCTGAGCTTCAACGAAGTCCTCTCAGCGGCCGAACTCCTCAGCGGACGAGCCTTAACCGGACCAACCAGCAACCGAAGTCCTTCAACCGGGCCTCAGCCGAGCTTCTTCGGGCCTCTCAGCGGTCGAACTCCTCGGCAATCATCCCTCGGCCGAACTCTACAGATGGCCGACCCTTCAGTCAGCCGAACTCCCCCTGCCTCCCCTTCCGCCGGACTCTCCTACGAGATGAATTATCGCCGTCAGTCTGTGATGGGCGGCGAAACCAGACGATATGGCTACCACCTCTAGCAACGCCACTCCCTGACGACACCTTTCTCTCCGTACCGAACCCCATGCGGCCCACGACTTGCTAGTATGGCCATCACCGACCGCCTGACAACGCCTCCCTCTCCATACCGAACCCCATGCGGCCCATGACTTGCCAGTATGGCCATCACCGACCGCCTGACGACGCCTCCCTCTCCGTATCGAACCCCATGCGGTCCACGACTTACCAGTATGGCCATCACCGACCGTCTGACGATGCCTCCTCTCCGTATCGAACCCCATGCGGCCCACGACTTGCCAGTATGGCCATCATCGACCGCCTGACGACGCCTCCCTCTCCGTACCGAACCCCATGCGGCCCACGACTTGCCAGTATGGCCATCACCGATCGCCTGACGACGCCTTCCTCTCCGTACCAAACTCCATGCGACGGCATGGCTGTCGCCATCAACTAAGCTCCGCCTATAAAGGACCCTCCAGATATGCCAAGGCTAAGCTCTCTGACCTCTAATCTCTCTGAGCTCTCCTCTTCTTCTCTAAGCTCCGGAACTTATTCCGAGCACTCCATTCCTGTTGGCCAAAAACTAACTTGACCATCGGAGGGTCCTGCCGGAGCCACCCCCCACTGGCTCCGGACGGGCTTCGTTTTGTAGGTCCTTGGCGGCGACCTCAGCGGCCTCCACTCCGGCTACCTCCGACGACGATGAGTTTCTGCACCAACAGTACTCAAGTTATATAAATTTATATTCAGGTTACACAAGATGGTTCTCTAGTTACGCAATCGTTTGATTTGGTTACCAAATTTTAATTTTTTTAAATTATTTTTTTAATGATAAAAATTATTTATTATCAAAATTGATGATTTGATGACTATTATTATTAGTTATTATTATTATTTAATACTTATTAATAATTTTTATATTATTTATTATTATATATATATATTTATTATTATTATTATTATTTTTTATTAAAATTGATGATGTGGTGACTATTATTATTATAATTATTATTATGAATATGAAAAAATCTATTTTTTATTATTTAATAATAATAATAATTTTTATTTTTTATCAAAATATTTGATTCAATGGCTATTATTATTATTATTATAAAAAAAATCTTAAAAAAACTAATATTATTTTTTAATATTTTTTTTTTTTTTATTTTTATTTATTTATTTATTTATTTATTTATTTATTATTTTTTATTTTGTGCTCTTTTTTTTTTTTTTTCCTTACTCCTTCCCCCGCACGCCACGCCACAAACCCCCCCCAACCCCCGTCGCAAGACCGGCACCACCCCTCGCCTCCCTTCCCCCCACGGCCCCCGTCCGTCACGCGTCCGACCGCGTCCCCCCCTCCCGGCGACGCCGCTGCTCGGCGCTCCCCTCCCCCGCGGCCCCCGCCTCCCCTCCCCCCACGGCCTCCCGCCCGTCGCACGTCCGGCACCGCCCCCCGGCTGGCCCTCCCCTCTGCGTGCCCCGACCGCGTCGCCCCCCCGCCCGCCGACGCCGCTGCTCCGCGCTCCCCTCCCCCTGCGGCCCCCGCCTGCCGCACCGCTGGCACCGCCCCCTGGGCCGCCGCCCGTCGCGCCGCTGGCACCGCCCCCGGCCGCGCTCCCTCCCCTCCGCGCCTCCCAACCACCTCCCCTCCGGCGCCGCTGCGCGTCTCCCACGGCCGTCATGGCCGCTGCAGTTCTAGGTGGATGGCTTAAATAGATAGCAGGGACTGAAAAATAATCTCTTGATAGTCCAAAAAAAATTAATTTTATCAAAAAAATTTAAAAACTAAAAAATAATTTTAAATCAATGTAGAAATTATTAGATAATTTTTTCTAAACGAAATTATGAAACGAATATACTTGGAACTCATGGATAATATTAAGACTGAATCAAGGATACCACATTGTTTGTTCACACTTAGGGACTTCTTTTTTGAAGGAAATGGAGGAAGCAAGCAGGTCCAGCTTCCCCATATTTATTAAGGAAAAAAAAAATATGTATAAAGGTCGAAAAGAAGGGAAGATATTATTTTGTTCGTGCTATCAGCTTCCGTGGTAAATATGTAATGCATTTGATTATTTGCGAGGAACTCGGATTCTTGTTATGCCACAGTTACAGGATGGGGTGTTGGACCTTTGATTAGGTGTCTGGTCAGCGAGCCCAAGTTGGGCCAGCCAGTTGCTGCTTCGAAACGGATCGCACAACGATCACCGTAGGATTTGTACGGGCGGATGGATGGAGAAGTTTGGAGTGCTTGGAGATCTGTACAGAGCAATCTAATGGTTTGACATCCTGAAAGAAGATCAATCGTTCTTTCGCCCGAAAGATGCAACACGAACCCTTCAGAACATGTAATGCTTGCTATGGTCGAATGTAGTAGCGGAACCTTTTGTGCTTATGCAATACCCCCTCATGAAATGTGGGCAGCAAATTGGTTAAAACTATCTATATCCATCATCCGATTTTTTTTTTGGTTTTTATCTTTCCCTTCTAAAATTTCACTTGTACCTTAGGACATTTTTTTTAAAAAAAATAATAAAATTGCTTCTTCGTATTCAAAATCTCCTTTAGTCTCTCCCATCTCTGGAGAAATGAGCAAAAAGGAGAATTAGGACACGACCCCTCATTTGATGCTCACCCATCTTTGAGCTCATATGCTTGAGTTCTTTTTCCTTTCTCTTTTCGTACCCATATATGTATATTTTGAAACGTTCGTACGAAGGATAGGTCCGTAAGAGATGTGTAGTTTTTCCAAACACGAACTCACGCATGCCTGATAGCCTGAATGCAGGACACATGAGACAGAAAATAAGTACACAAGATGGTACACAACTACATAAACTTCGTGGCTAGACACTAGCATGCAAGAATTTTTAGTTGACCTGTATAGCTCTTACATTCTGTAAATAAAACCAAATATGCACGATAATGATTAATTGTGACTTTCATATCCCCTTTGCGGGCAATGAATGCCTCTTCATGTATCCAAGTTCACTCTTTTTTTTTTCTTTTTTTTTTTTAATTTCAATTATTATTAAAATTTGTAGTTACCTATACACTTGTTTAACCCAAAAAAAAAAAAAAAAAAAAAGAGAAAGCATGCTACTTCCTCAGTTACCTCCCAAAAGAATATGGATTTTTTACATGCATGTGCCACGTCGCAGAGTGCAATACATATATCGATAGCCCTTATCAGAAGATGAATGACTATTAAATAAATTAATTTATAAATATAAATCATATTATACATGATGCATATTATTTGATAATCATCTATTTTTTAATAGGATCCATCATTCTATAATATGATCTATGCATCGCAAAGGATTTTAGTTATCCTCAAAAAGGACTATGAAAGAAACTTCGGAGAAGAAAAGAATTTTTTTATAATAAAAAAAAGAGTAAAGGATATTTGAAATTAATTCTAAATCCATCTGACTCACTTTTTAATTTTTAATTTTTATTTTTTTTCCAATTTTGAGAGAAAGGGAAGTTGTTAACACTTGCATTCTGTATTCTTTACAAATCAAATAAAATCTCATGTATCATATAAACATACACATACACATTCACATGCAAATTAATTTTTGAGGGAAGAAAGCAGCGACTTGAGGCCTCGGGATTTGATGAATATATATATATATATATATATATATATATATATATATATATATATATATATATATATATATATATATATATATATATATATATATATATGGAAAAATTGCTATCGTGGTAGGAATATTCTTGCAGAAAAGGAGTCCTGAATTAGCAAGAGCTACACTTGTTGTGAGGGTGTGCGTTGGATTTTCGGGTGTTCGTGTGCGGTTTGAACGATAAACGTGAGCGGTGATGAAGCAACGGCACGATGGAGACGGGGGAGTAGGCAGTGGCATCTTAATTTCCTGTCGAGAGTTTGGAAGGGCGTTTGGAATACTCATCTGGTGTGGTGAGATGTTGTTGTGTTCCGGTTCCTCCTTATCCAATCCAAGGTCCAGACTGGAAGCACCCGAGCCACGCCCAACCATATAATATACTACTGCTGGCATCTAGCTATGAGCTACTCGGGGAAGGTGTGTCCTCCTCCCCGTCGTCACCGCTGGGCTAGTGGGATCTAAAGGTCCTTGGAATCATATGCGCATGCTAAAGGGTGCTCGGAATGCTTTGCACATGCTGGTCGAGTCAAAAATCTCATGGGCAACTGAGTAAAGCATGTGTACGTTATGTTCCCACGAATTAGTTTTGGTCTCATTTCTTGTTTGATTCAATAATGTCCTCGTAAAAATCTGTACAAGTCGAATGAGAATCTTTCTAAGCCTAGATTTTGTATATATATGATGCAGGTTTAATACGATTCAAGTGGTTGCATATATCTAGTTAGCTGAATCCTCAGCATTTTGTATCTAAACATCTTTTCGGCATTTTTCTTTTCAAATAAAGGCATCCGAACGAGGTGGACGGTTTGGCGGTCCCCGGCCAGTAGATTAATAATGAACAGAGCATCTATGCCTAACATTGATTTGCATGTGTATGACTGAGAATGTTTTTATTGAAAGTTGAAAGACAGAGCGATATTTATATGCTGAGATTAAACGGATGCTGCTTTACGCCTCACAGCCATCAAATGCACGGAATTTGGAAGATTAGCTAGAATGGCGGGCAGCATTTACTCTGCTCTTTTGGACATGTGCATGCTTATCTAATTTCAAAATTGATAAACCCGGCCACGACCTAAATTATTGATGTCATCATTATCTACCAGGTAACTAATTATGCATGACATATATTCTTTTCATTTTATTCAAGTTTGCATCGATTTTTCTTCTGCATCATTTTTTGAAAAAAAAAAAAAACTATTTTAATAGGTGACTATGAATGCAAAGCCAGCTGTTCAGTGGTTCTGGCAACATGCCAAATACTCCAGTTGGGGCAAATTTCTGATACGGCTAATGCTGGCTGAAAGTAGTATGTAAGGTAGCTCATATTGATCGAAATTATTTTCGATAAAATTCTTCAATGCTTAAGTTAGAAATGAGAGTTGGTCGAACAGAAAAATGAAATTCAGAATGACAAAGTATAATTTAAAAATATTTTATCAATTTTATTCGTTTATCTTCTTTTTCTAGATAAAGTATTGATAATCATTTGTAATGACTAGATACATGGATCCTGCTTTTCCAGCATTATCTGATTATCAGACGAGTAATTAATATTCATGAATAGTAATTATGCGTATTTTGTACTGATAATTTATGATATGCTGATTGTATATCATCATTGTACCGACTCACTGTCGGATAATATTTCTGATATTTCGAACTGCTAGTGGTTGTACGGTCATCAAAATAGTCATGTCTCTTGGAGAAAGTTGATTGAAAGTTATCGACTGTCAATCAGTTTGTTGATTATGAGTCGGATATTGAGATTGGTTGATAATTGGTTTAATCGGTTGGGAGCCATCTAATTTTCTATCTCTAAAATTAGTTGTCAGTTTGAAACTCGATATTTTCGCGGCACAGTTGGAATGCCGATGGTAAGTTGGAGTACAAAATTTGGGAGAGTAAATTCAATGGTCCCAACAACTCCAATAGTTTTTCTCTAAGAAGAATACTAGTAATAGATTTAACTAATATATACTAGCCTGTTTTGGGAAATCAGATCATAAATTGGAATTAATATACTAACAAGAATTAATCATCTTACTTTCTTGATTCCGAATGAAGCCTCCCAAATTCATAACACATATATATTCGACATTTGTTTATTTGTAAAGATGGGTTTATGCAGGCTGCCACGTGCGAATGTACGTGAGGGGTCGAAGCAGATCATCCATCCCCACATGTAACCTACCTTGAAATATTTCACGACTTTTTAGCATGAGGGAATCCCATAAAGCGCAGAGGTTCGAAGTCAAATATGTGAAATTCCTGTAATCATATTGTCCATCCCCTCAACTTTAGCCAAACCCTTCGCCCACGCCACACACCCACAACCCCCCACCCCTCCTATGCCTAGTTCCTTGCCCCCTCTTCTTTAATTTTCTTCCTGTGATTCCATTAATTGAAGGCGGGCCAGATAACCAGAAAGGGAACATTCCCCGGCCCCAACGCCAAACCTTATAAAAGCCCACCCCAACCCACACCACAAAACCATCCAAGCTCTCGTGCTCTTCTTCTCTTTCTTCTTCTAGCTAGTCTTGCTCTTCTTGTACCACCACCAAGTGAGTTCTTAGTTAATTATACCGCCTTCTAGTTCTCGTTTGTTTACAATATACAGAGTTGGGTCACTGATCACAAGTGGCTATATATATATGCGTGTGTGTGTGTGTTCGTTCACGTAATCGAGCATGCAGGAGGACTACGTAGCAGGGAGATGGACAGGAAGCCAGGAGACTGGAACTGCAGGTCATGCCAATACGTCAACTTCTGCAGGCGGGACTCATGCCAACGGTGTGGGGAGCCAAAGCTGGGCGTCGACCGGCCCGACTACATGAGCATCGGTGGGGTATGGGACGTGAAGCCTGGAGACTGGTACTGCTCATGCGGCGTCCACAACTATGCAAGCCGCTCCAACTGCTTCAAGTGTGGCGCGGCGAAGGATGACTCCACCGCAGCGGTGGCTCGGTCTTGGGGGTTTGGATATGGTGCACCGGCTGGATGGAAATCAGGGGATTGGATTTGCACCAGGTCCGCTAGCTCCCTCCCTGTGTACATTCACATTGTTCTTTGTTTCTAGCAAGTTCTCCAGTTTAATTTAACTACTGTCGACGCTACTATGCTATATATATATATATATATATATATATATATATATATATATATATATATTATATATATATATAGGGGAGCAAGTTTATGAATCAAAATTAAAAGAAGTCTCATGAGCATTGGCTAGATGTCAAGTATTGGCTAGACGTCAATCTTCGACGAAATTGGTGCGATCGAGAATTTCCTAGATCGAAGGATGCGACAGGTGATTTTTTTCGGGACCACATCAAGTATGGTCGATGCTCACTTCAATACTCTAGTGGTGACATGCGTCCTGATTTGGAATTGAAGTTGCCGACACAACAGTAAGTAATAATTTTAAGGCGCAAGCTAGCCTGCTGGTACAGCCTTTCATTGTGGTACTTGTACCAGAGATGGGATGGTAATTAATTATGTGGAATTAAGCTTTCCCTTCACCAGGATTAGGGGAATTTAATTAGGAGTATGGGGGGGCTACGTCCTGCTTCATGACCCACTAAATAAAAGAGAATATGCCCAATGAACGACACGTACATGCAGGTATACATATTACATACTAGCTACTTGGAGTGGGATATATATATAGTGCATCATGAGCTACAGAACACAAATTGCGATTCCAGGTGGTTGAATGACTTATAGTTAATGCAGAGCATGCATGTTGATTCTTTGGTATCTGTACTCATAGTGATTTATATCTGCGCATGAACAGGTTCGGGTGCAACAAGCACAACTACGCTAGCAGGACCGAATGCTACTGGTGCAATGCACCAAAGGACGATGGTATCAAATTACGTACTTCAATAAATTAACAATCTCACATTTTTGGTCATGCTTCTGTCCTTCTTTTTTCGCTTTTGGTCATGCTTCTGCCTTTGTCGACCAATCTTAATTTTGTTTTATCCAAATAGTAATATGTATCTTTCGAGAGTAATGGCATGTTTTGTTATTTCCGCTGTTTCTCATGTTACATGGCTTTTCGTTTCAGGTGCAGGATACCAAGGAGAAAACTGCAATGGTTGAAGTCAGTTAAAGTCTCGGACTCGTATTTATCCTACTGACTTGGCCCCTCCTAGGGCCTCTTCAACGGTACGTATAGCATGGGGGGGGGGGGGGGGGGGGGGGGGGGGGGGGGGGGGGGGGGGGGGGGGGCGGGGGGGGGGGGGGGGGGGGGGGGGGGGGGGGGGGGGGGGGGGGCGGGGGGGGGGGGGGGGGGGGGGGGGGGGGGGGCGGGGGGGGGGGGGGGGGGGGGGGGGGGGGGGGGGGGGGGGGAGGGGGGGTAGGGTGTCTTTTTCTCGGCATTTTGTAATCTTTTCATGTTATATCTCCCTTCAATCTCGTTCTAGTAGCAATGTTCCTAAGGGCTTCTACCTATTTGTAAGACAGAATTTGAACCTCATACAAGCTTATCGAAGTCTCCTTTTCTACCATGAGAAGAGTGGCATGACATACCTAAGTTCAACTTGTATATATTCATGTGGTCGAATAAGCCTATCCGATCGATGGCATATGTTCTCCCATCTATCGCAGCAACTCTTCGTTCTCGGGGGATCCAAGGAATGCAATGACAACTAAAACTTAGATCACATCCCCAAAAAATAATAAAATATGCAGAGATACGAGAGAAATTAATGCTCTTCTAGGCATCAAAACCCGGCAAGAACTCGTGTCACAATGCTAAAAGTGGCAGTGCTTCAAAAAGAGGGTGATGAGTAATCAAGTCAAGAGCCAGGGCAGTCTAATCTGCCTCTCTTTTCATTGGTATCCCGGGATCGAACCTGATACCGGGAAAATATTGAACTTGGGTTGAAAAATCGAAGGAGAAAGGATATATCGACAATGCAACCGATTGTGGTCAGACAGAAGCCCCACTACTGCAATATCAGATGTTAGAACGGATAGATGGTAGTTGGAAAAGGAGCAGGAGTGGAACATCCTCCTCTAAGGCCAAAAACATCATTTTGGCTAGCTACTTCAAGGATAGAGCTTTCACATGCTTATTCGCAAATCCTAAGAACCCAATGAAAGAGAGAAAATAGAGAATAGAGAGAAGGTAAAAGAAGAATAATTTTTACAATAGAATTTCCGCTACTCCATGATCACAAGTATCTTTAGTATGATTACAATAGGAGCCCTAATAGGGATATTTATTTGTAAGTAGTACAAGAATATTTTATTCTCCAACCTTCTAATATAGGATTGTAAATTCTATTCTAACTTGAAGGATGCTAAACATTAACTTTTCCACACAACATCAAAAGTTTTCAAAAAAAAAAGTTCGTAAAAGTCAAAACTCCCTAAATTAGCTAACATCAAACTTTCCTAATTGAGATAGAAAAATAATTAATCCTCAAAAATTAATCATGTCCCAGGACCCATGCAATGGAACTTGAGAACTATGCATATGGGACTCTATACCTGTGCATACAGAACCCACAATCCAATCCATGAAACTGGGACTAGTGACCCTAGGTGCAGTTGCACGTGCGCCTTAGGTGCTCCAACATTAGAATCCCCAAATTTTGATGTAAATGTATTATAGTCTACAACTATAACTAATAAATTAACAATGATTATTTGCATGGTTTGAGTTAGAAATGAGAACATTTTGGTGTGAAATCAATGATAAGAATTTGTGCAAGCTTTCACTCTAAAAGGATATAGAAGTTGATCTTAGAGGTAGGAGAGCACCAACTAGTCTACACTGGAAGGAGAAGTGCTAACCAATAAGTTGAAGGGTGTTGGTCGATCCGCATGGTAGATGAAGAGGCATCGATATGCACATAGAAAGAAGTTAGCATAAAATCATTGGATCTAATCCCATCTGGGATCCTCTAATGCTTACATTAAATAGGGCTCTGAGGAATATATAAATTGGAAAGACAAAGGAGAAGAGAGAGTCGCTTGTGCTTGTGTGCATACCTGGAGTTTCAAGTGCTTAAGATAGATGAAGGCTCCATGTTCTATTAGGACTGAACTCTAGAATGTGAGTGGAGAACTATTTCTTGACTTTCTCTATCTCTAGAAATATGAGTCCAACTGAAATAGATTTTCTTTATGCCACATATCAGCCCAATATGATTGGTAGACTGAATTTGGGTGACATCACTAACCATATGCAGAGCATCTATGTTTGACAAGCCATGACCCATGTCCACGGTGTAGGTTCATGGACTAGTTGCTTAATTCCCATCAATCAATTGCATCATTAATAGGAATCGAATGTCTAGACATGAATGATTTAAAAGACAATGCACATTATGCCAGGGCCATTTATAAGATCTAACATTCTGATGCATCATGTGCATGAAGGAAACGCGCAGAATTTCTAGCTTTACTTTAGAAATTTTTTTTGAAAAACATATGCAGCAAAAATATTATTAATTAAATTAATAATAAGAACTACAGATCTAATATGAAAATCCTATATGCTATAGGATCTAATGTATCATATATGCATGCATATCTGAAACATAAAACAGCAAGTGCAGTAAAACTATTTTATTATTTCTACGTATTTAGAATACGTTATCTTTTCACGGGTAGATGATTTCTGTAATCTGATCTCTTCAATGTAGATCTGATCACCGCAACGCAGCCACACACATGTCTAGCCTCTATGGGTAATCCACATGAGGTCCAGATTTCGATCAACTCCTCCTGAGTGCTAGCTCGTATAGAAGTCTTTAACGGCTGATTTAGATCAAATTTTTTTGATCTTCTTCACGGGGTCTTCGGACACTCCGGATCCCGATGAACGCAGAAAATAGAAGAGGAGATCTTCTAGCAATCTTGTGAAGTCACGACCCTCGCAACTCACAATCTGGAATCCCAAATCCTAAGTATAGATCCTAGGGTATGCACTCACCCAAAAACCCTTGCGCCCTTTTTCTTTTGGATTCTTTCACGCACGTAGAGAAAAGACTTTCTCTTCTCTCATTTTCTTTCTCATCTCTTCGTAAGTTCTCTTCTGCACGCCCATAAAATCATGCATTTTATAGATTGCACAAACAAGAGAGGCGTGTAGGAGAGGTTTAGATCAAATGGTTACCCATTCAATTCAAATCGCATTTAAATTAAATTTGTAACTAGATAAAACTAATCCAAAAGGGACGTGAGAAGGAAGAATGCATGCCCTCCTCAGTGTGGAAAAACTGACGAGAAACCTCTTTCTTGTGGAGATAGGATGGCACAAATATTGGTGATGTGGCACATAGAAAGACTAGTCAAACTAGTCTCAATGTTTGTCATCCAATTGAACCATTCCAGTCTAAATTGGTTAGGTCCAATTAGACTAGATTAAATCCAACTTTTTTAGGCTTAATTAGGCTTAGTTAAATTCTAATCAAATAAAAAATTAATCAAGCCAAACTCCTGATCAAATCAGAATTAAACCTCCTTGACGATTAGATCATCTTATAACCTAATCAAATCAAATCCAAATGAATCCAATTCAACTGGTCTTGATCCAAAAATAATCACTCAATCAAATTGAGTTAATTAGTGATCAAATCACTAATCAATCTTTTCTTGATCAGCCATTAGATCGGATAGAAATCTTTAGTATGTGTGACTCCGCAGGTTCGAACCTAAGCTAGTAGCACGGAAACCATTTTTTTGAACTAATCGAAGTGACCATCTAGTAATGGTACCCAACGTTTGGATAGGCCGAATAGTATAATTGCAATATTCAAAATCTATGTGAATATAG
Organism: Cocos nucifera; assembly: GCA_006176705.1. Lineage (NCBI taxonomy): Eukaryota > Viridiplantae > Streptophyta > Magnoliopsida > Arecales > Arecaceae > Cocos > Cocos nucifera. Next base: position 292,222 of record QRFJ01001802.1, on the reverse strand, counting down.
TTACCGCATAATTCATTTATTTGATCTCTATGCATAAGATGACTTTAGGATTTGACTGTCAATCCTAAAAGATACATCCAAATCATATCTTAAGTACCTTGGTTAAGGCTTTGCTAAATTGAAATACTATAAACATAGTTTCTAAGTTCAAGAGTGGTCAATTTTATCTTGACTCACACACCAACTTCTCAAGTACTTGACTGTACCTAAAAATCTTTCATTACTGAATTAGAAATTCAGATAGTTCAATACCAAAGCATAGTGAGTTGCTTGAAAGTCACCATGATGATTTTAGGTCGAAGGGATACTTATACGCATATTCCATCAGAATAATTTTTGACAGCAGAAAAGCTCTAAAGTCGGTCACGTTTAGTATAGATGTATCTCTATATCTCACCTGCATTTCATACCAGTATCTCCACACTCCTTAGTTAAGAGGATAACCAATCTATATAGCACATAATGACCTATACTCGATAAATGTTGTCATCTTTTAGTAACAACGTATCATTTGATCGCGAACTTATTTAAAAACTAAACGATAAATTTTTTCTTATCGATTTTAAATAGTTCTAAGAATTTCATCATAACATACAGGAGTTCATTAGAAGATGAAAGATTTATGATGAAAAAATAAAAATAATTTTTATTTAATTAATAATTTATATATAATTACATGAAATAACTTAATCATTAATAGGCTAATGATTAGCTTTGGAATGCTATTTTCAATAATCTTTCACTTGGCCTAAAGCCAATCGGTGTAGTATCGTATACCCATCTTCGACTTGAAGTTGTCGAACTTCTTCACCGCAATGGCTTTAGTGAATGAATTGGCTAGGTTCTTTTTTTCATCGATCTTCTGAAAATCAATATCATCTCGATCCATGATCTTTCGGACAAGATAAAAGCAGCGTAGAATGTGCTTCGTCTGCTGGTGTGCTTTGGATTTCTTCGCCTGAGCAATGGCTCTAGAGCTATCATAGAAAAGCAGAACTGGACCATTTAGGAAGGATGCAACTCTAAGCTCGGTGATGAACTTCTTCAGTCATATCGCTTTTTTGGCAGTATCTGATGTAGCAACATACTCTGCCTTATATATTGAATCGACCATGGTATGCTGCTTGAAACTTTTTGAGTAGACGGCACCATCATTAAGGATAAACACATATCCCGACATACTCTTACTATCATCATGATCAGATTAAAAATTGAAGTCTATAAATCTCATAAGTTTCAAGTCTGATTCATCATAAACAAGCCACTGATCCTTAGTATTTCTCAAATACTTTATGATGCTTTTAATAACTTTTCAGTAGTTCTCTCCTGAATCAGATTGATATGTACTCACTATCCCTAGTGAGTATGCCATATCTAATCGCGTATATGTCATGGCGTACATAATAAAATCTACTATCGAAGCATATAGAATTCTACTCATATGCTCTCTCTCTTGAGGTGTTGTCGGATAATCCCTCTTTGAGAGAGAAATTTCATGATCTATCGATAGATAGCCTTCCTTGGAATTCTCCATGCTGAACTTCTTCAGCACAGTGTCAATATATATGGACTGAAACAATCCAAGCAATCTTTTAGATTTATCTCTATAGATCTTCATCCCTAGGATGTAGGAAGCTTCTCTCAGATTCTTCATTGAGAACTATAACAACAGTCAGATCTTTATTCTTTGTAATATAGGGGTATCATTTCCTATTAAGAGAATATCATCTACATACAGAATGAGGAATACAATTGCTGAACCATTAGCCTACTTAGATATGCAGGGCTCTTCTTCGTTCTTAACGAAATTATACATCTTGATCATCCTATCAAAATGTATGTTCCAACTCCAAGATGCCTACGTTAATTCATAAATGAATTTTTGAAGCTTGCATACCTTAAACTCATCTATGAATGTAAAATCTTTAGGTTGTATCATATACACCTCTTCATCCAACTCTCTATTTAGAAAAGCTATTTTCACATCTATTTGCTAGATTTCATAGTCTGGATGTACAGCTATCACAAGCATAATCCAAATGAACTTGAGCATTGCCATAGAAAAAAATGTCTCATCATAGTCAATACCATAACTTTGATGTATTCCTTAGCAATCAGACGGGCTTTATAGATCTTCATCTTTCCGTCTGTGCCTTTTTTTTTTCTGAAGATCCATTTACATCCTATGGATTTTATCCTTTTGGATGGATCAACCAATGTCCATACATCATTGACCTTCATGGACTCTATTTTGATCTTATAGCCTCAAGCCATTTTTCAGAGTCGAGTCTTTGCATTGCATCCATGTAGATGGTCAGATCCTTATCATTCTCATCAAGTTCAATAGGATCACCATCTCAGACTAAGAAATCATAGTATCTATTCAGCTGACGTGGTATTCTACCAAATCGCCTTAAGGATGCAGGTTCAGTAGGCTCCAGGTCTGATCGAATCAAATTTAATTCAAGTTCAGCTACTTATGTTGGTTCTTCCACCTGTCAAACTTTCTCAAGCTCAATCTTAGAGGCATTAGTTCCTTCACTAAGAAACTTTTTTACTAAAAAGATGTCTTAAGACTGACAAACACCTTTTATTCATCAGCTAGGTAGAAGTAATACTCTTTGATCTTTTTTGGGTATCCTATAAAGCTATACTTGTCAGACCTAGGTCCTAGCTTGTTCATTACTAAATGTTTGACATAAGTCGGACACCCCCAAATCCTAAAGTGCGAGAGTACTAGCTTACTTCCTATCCACATCTTATATGGTATTTTAGAAACAGACTTACTTAAAACTTTATTCAGAATATAACTAGCTGACTCGAGTGCAAATCCTCAAAGAGAGATCGATAGACCGACAAATCCCATCATAGATCAAATCATGTCCAATAAGATCCAATTCCTCCTTTTGGACACACCATTATGCTGTGGTATTCCAAGAGGAGTCCATTGGAAGAGAATCTCATTCTCTCCAAGATATGTTAGAAATTCACTAAAAAGGTACTCACCCCCTCGATCAGATTGAAGAGTTTTAATACTCTTTCTAATTTACTTTTCTACTTTATTATGAAATAGTTTGAATATTTCAAATGACTCCGACTTATACTTCATTAAATAGACATATTCATACCTCGATAGATCATCTGTGAAGATTGTGAAGTAGAAATATTCATTTCTAGCACTTATACTCAAGAGTCCACATATATCAGTATGTACTAGACCCAGGAGTTCATTGGCACGTTCACCCTTTCTAATAAAAGATAACTTGATCATTTTTCTAAGAAGACAGGACTCACAGATTGGCAGTGATTTATAATCACTGACCTTAAGAATTTCTTCTTGAGCCAACATGTTTATTCTATTCTTATTGATGCGACCTAGCCTACAATGTCAAAGGTAAACATCTGACACATCATCTATTCTAGAATGTTTACCGAAGGTTTGAACTACGTTAATAGACTGTGATAATAGATAAATTCTGTTATTCAATTATCCAACACAAACTGTAATACCATTTAAAATAATATCATAAAATTTATTTTTATTAAAAATTAAAAACTATTTTTGGCCAAAAGGTCTACAGAAATTATATTCAATAAAAAACTTGGACAAAAGTGATAATCACTAAGAATAACTCTATGAGAATTGATTATAAGGTTCATGACTCCTAAAGCTAGAACTGAAATTTATCTTCCATCTTCAACATTCAGGAATCTCTCGCCTTCACCAAATCTCCTACTGACCTATAAATCCTACAGTGAATTACAAATATGATAAGAACTTTCGATATCTAATACCCAGACAGTAGTATCACAAATTAAGAAGTTGCAAGGGATTATCATATAATTACCTTATGCAGCAACTACTTGCTTCCTCCTCGATCTATTCAGATCTAGGGTGGCAATGTACTGAGGACAGTTTTTATTTCAATGCTCTTGCTTCTTATAAAAGAAGCACTTCGCCTGGCTCTGGGCAGACTTGCACTTCTTGGTCTGACCCTGTGAAGACGTCCTAGCATGCGGCTGCACCTTCTTGTACTTCTTCTTCTTCTTCTTTTTTCCTTTCTTAAAGGATCGACCAGAAGATACTACTACAAAAATGGCCTATGGTAGCGCATACTATGGCATACTATGGCAGCGATTTTTAAAACCACTGCCATAGCTCCTATGATAGTGATTTTCGTTAACCACTACTATAGGTCGGACCTATGGCAGTGATTTTTGTAACCACTACCATAGGTCCGACATATAGCAGCGATTACAGAAAATCACTATCGTAGATTCGATCTATAGCAGCGGCTATAAAAAATCACTATCATAGATCGATCTATAGTAGTGGTTCATTATAACTACTGCCATAAGTCGGATCTATAGTAGTGGTTAGTAGGAACCGCTGCTATAATCTGATTTATGGCAGCGGTTAACCACTTTCATATTTTTTTTAAATATTATATAATTTTAAAATTTAATATCCATCTTCACCATTTATTATCTAAATAATTATCATTAGAGTGTCATTGCAAAAGATCATTTTGATTTGATGGCCCTAGCTTCGTCGATCAAAAAAATTTAATTTCGACGATCACAAACGATGATGCGATGATCTGATAGATGAAGATCTTCGATGGATTTAAAAATCTACAACGATGATCTCGGTGATGTTTGTAGCATACTATCAAAGTTTCACTTTAATTAGATATCGTTATCTTGGTCAATTTAGTATAGGTTAGTTTTGATCGTTAAATGATAAACGAGTGATCAAAGGACCAAACGATGTCTGATTATGAGATAATTTTTTTATAAATGATCTTGGCTACTATTTTAATCATTTTTTATAGTGGTGATTATAAAATTTAACTCATGAGATGAAGAACGATCTAAAACTATACATTTTTTGATAACTATTCTAAAATTTCACTGGTTGTTATGCTCGTGCTTTTACAATATCTGCTTAACATGAATAGTTTATATGAAAATGATTTAAATTTTACTATTATCATAATATAAAATATTTAAAATTATAATAAAGATAATTTAACTAAAAAAATATCTCATAATTGGATGTCGTTTAACCCTTTGATCGTTTGTTTTTAATTTAACGACTAAAATCATTCCATACTAAATTGATCATGATAATGATATCCGATTGAAGTAAAACTTTGATAGTATGCTACAAAAATCATCGAGATCATTGTCGCAGATTTTTGAATCCATCGAAAGTCTTTATTTATTAGATCATTGCATCATCATTCGTGATTGTCAAAATTAAATTTTTCTGATCGATGAAGCTAGGACCATCGGATCGAGGCGATCTTTTGCGATGATAATCTAATGATAATTATTTAGATAATGAACGATGAAGATGGATATTAAATTTTAAAATTATATAATATTTAAAAAAAATAAAAAAAATTATTTTCAATCTATGATAGTGGTTATAAAAAATCGCTGCGATAGATCTATAGCAGCAATTATAGAACTGCTATCGTAGATCTATGACAGTGATTTTAGATAACCGCTGTCGTAGATTTATGGTAGTGGTTCAATAACCGCTATCGTAGATCTATGACAGTGATTCGATAACCGCTATCGTAGGTCAGATTAAAAATTCTTAAATTTTTTCTTTCCTTTAGTGCGTGCTCGATCTCACTCTCTCTCTCTCCCCTTCCTCTTTATCATTGGCGAGGCTCCTTCCCCTCCGACCAGCGTCGCCCCTCCTTCCCTTCAGTCGGCATCGCCCCGCCTTCCCCCTCCCCCTCTGGCCCCTCATTTCCGACCGCCCCTCCCTACCACCCATCACCCACCACTCGACCCCTCCACCCCTTCATCTGACCCTCCCTCGGCCCTCAGTGAAACCCCTCCTTTGACGAACCCCATCTGACTCTCTCTTGGCCTCCTGCAAAACTCTCCTATGGTGAACCCCCTCCACCCTCGCTCGGCCCCTGCGAAACCCCACCTCCCACCCCCCTCATCCTCCCATCCGACCTCCCTTGGTCCCAGCGAACCTCCCTCCGACGAACCCCCATCCGACCCTCCCTCGCCTCCTATGAAATCTCCTCCGATGAACCGCCATCCACCCTCATCCCTCTATCGGTCCCCATAAAATTCCTCCCCCACACTCTCTCCTCCTCCAACCTCGGTGCGAAACCAAATCCCCCCTTTCGATGAGCCCCTTCCACCCTCCTTCGGCCCGAAACCTACCCCCACCACCACAGCATTCTGACCCTCCCCTGAGTGCAAAGCCTCCTTCGATCTCCTCATCACTGTGCCCTCCCCTGGCCCCCCATCCCCGCTCCTGCTCTCTCTCTCTCTCTCTTTTCTCTTTTTCTCTCTTCTCTATCTCACTATCTTACTTTTATTTCGTAGGTTACCTCTAGTGCCGTCATCCTTCTCTAGCATCATCGTTGGCGACCCTCGGAGCTTTCGGGGCGACCCGCTCTCTATAGCCGTAGGTATAATTTTCTTAATTTTATATTATTATTTATTAATCATGTATATTTATAATAATTTATAAAATATTTATAATAAATATTATAAATATTTATTATAAATATTATAATTATCTGTATGCCATAGTTTTTGGACCGTACCGTGGTAGTAGCCTTGGGCCGTACCATATCGATGGCTGTGGACTAGATCTGTCAATGGATTGGATTCGGATCGAAATTTAGATATTTTGATCCAAACCCAATTTTAATTACTGATACCAAATCCAAACTCGAATATCCGATGGATTTGTACTTGAGAGAGGAAAGAAGGGATCCAACCTCGCCACCATCATTGGGAGGGAGGGGGTCCGACCTCACTGCCATCATTAGGAGGGAGGGGGTCCGGCCTCACCGACGAGGAAGATCGAGAGAGGGAGAGTGGGAGTTCGAGAGAGAGAGGGAGGGGGTCTGTCCTCATCAGCATCACTGGAAGGGATGGGGTCCGGCCTTGCCGGTGAGGGAGATCGAGAGAGTGATGGGGTCCGGCCTCGTCGGCGAGGAAGATGGAGAGAGGGAGAGAGAAAGATCGAGAGATGAAAAAATTGGGAGGGAGGGGTTCGGCCTCGCCACCATCATCGGTGAGAGAGATCGAGAGAGGGAATGATCAAGGGGATGGCACACAGCCAAGCCAGCTTGGATACGCAGCCAAGCCAGCTCGGACCATGATCGAGCCGATTGGGGGTGGATCCTAGTCGAATATCTCAAGCATAGAGCCGACTATCTTAGGCATGGAGCTGACTTGACTTTCGAGCGAATAAAATTTGATATATCTCTCTAATGTTCCAACTTTAAGCCCTAAGGTGCCACCATCATCTACTTTATTTTTCTTTCAGATTTTTGGATTAACATCAAGGTTCGTGCAAGAGATCGGATCTATGACTGTTGCTCATCCTTAATTATTTATGAATGTAATTCATATTATAAAATTTATTGCGTAACATTTTTTGGATGTTTATATCATGTTGCTTTTGTTTATTGCATTATATAATAATAGACCTATCAATTAATTAGTGTACATATTAGAGACTATTTATTGATGCTATACTAATATTATTATTCAGTATGTTATATTGATTAATATTTATTAACGTTGTAGATCACGATGGCACCGAAATGCCATCTAGCTTTCACCTCTATCCCTCAGCAGGTTACACGCAATTCAGCATCCGAGGAGCAGTTGGAGCATACTTCGTCTACCTCGGCATCGGCTGCTCAGAGACCTCCACCATCGGCATCTATTCCATCGGTGGCATCTACTCCACCGGCAGCTGAGCCTCTACCATCGCCTATATCTGAGGCACATGCTACTATGCAGACATCTGAGTGTACATTTTTATTATATTAGCACAACTTTATTTTTTATATAGTATTTGTATACTTATATATTTGCATAATATATTTGCATTGCAGGTACATCATCCAGTCGGATATTTTGCGATCCCACACGTATGGCACACATATGGAACTGCCAGCATTAGGTGATGGTCTATTACGATGCAGAGAGAAGATCGATGGGAGAGATCGCGTGGGAGATATATTTCTTTTTTGGAGTGCTTGTGAGGCAGTCGGACATCATTCCCATAGAGCCCAGAGACTGATGTTTGATTGATGCTGCCGTCAGAGATCGGGTATGGGAGGAGATATGGGTAAGTACGTGCATCTTAGTTATATTTATATATTTTATATGTTTACACTATATATGTTTGATTAGAATATTTTTGTAACTAATTTTTGATAAATTTGTGCAGAGAAGATACGACTCTCCAATCACGAGAGGGCTTGAGATGCCTGACTGAAGAAGATCGAAGAGTTGTACCGAGGTTACAAGGTCATGCTTCATAGAGGATGGCTCAAGCATCGACGAGACATTCTGGAGGAGCTTGTTCCCTGGATATAGGACTATCCTCCGAGTTAGTGGGAGAGGATGGTTAGACACTGGAGGAGCCAGGAGTTCGAGATAAAATTTCTAACTTTTAAATTTTTTAATATATTTAAAATTTTATTTAAATATTTTTTAAATATTTATTATTTATTTGAATACTTGTTAGACTATCTTCCATCAGAACTGGGAGAACCGTGTAGCCCAGGAGTATACGTAACTCTAGACCGTGAGTCTCTGGCCAATCGTGTGCATGAAGAGGTAATTAATTTTAAATCTTATTAGATAAATTAAATTTATATTTTTTATCATCTTTTCAATAGATTTATTCTTTATTATAGCTGATGAGAGATGGAGTGATGCTCAGTCGTAGCGAGATCTTTCGATCCAGCCGTACGGACAAGACGGGCAGGTCGATGAACGTCGTGATCGGGCATATTTTTATAAGTATTAAATATATTAATTATTGAGAATGTATCCCAAAGCCAATCATCAGTCTATTAACGATTGGGCCATATATTTATAATTATATATAAATTATAAATTAATAAAAATTATTTTGATATTTTTCATCATAAATTTTGTTATCTTCTAATGAACTCTTGTGTTGTGATGAAGTCCTTAGGACTATCTAGATTCGATAAAGAAGGATTTATCATTTAATCTTTAAATAGTTCACGACCAAATGATACATTGTTATTTAGGACGATAATGTTTATCAAGTATAGATCATTGTGTGCCATATAAGTTGGTTGTTCTCATAACCAAGAAGTGTTGAGATATTGATATGGCATGCAAGTGAGATGTATGGGTACATCTACACTGAATGTGACCAACTCCGAACTATGATAGCTGGTATCATAAGTTGAAAATCATCCTGAAGCATGAGCGAATCTTTTATGTGGTAACATATTGAGCACCTGAGGATCTAGCCCTAAATGCTAGGGAAGCGATCTAAGACACTTATCTGAAGTGGCTCAATGACCGCACCACCATTCGATGTATAATGCAAACGGTAATGAATGATGAGTTCAGCCATAGGTTTGAAAACATCCAGCCATAGGAGATGCTTCAAATATTGAACGACTCTTTTGGCACACCGGATGACGTTGAAAGGCACAAATAAGTTTTGCCATTTTCAATGCTCGGATGAGGGATAGGATTTCAGTCATCGATCATGTATTGTACATGATCGAAATGATTGAGCGTCTTAGCAAGTTGGGCTTCCCTTACACGAGTAGCTCGGTAAGGATGTGATCCTTAATTCTTTACCCAAGTCCTTCCTCCCCTTCCTAACTCATTTTAGAATGACAAAGCCTACAGTGAACTACCACGGCTTGTTGGAGTTGCTGCAGAACTTTGAGAAGGATCATCAACTCCATAAGAAGATGGTGAATGTAATGGGAGGATCTTCTTCTGGTCGTCGACCTTTTAAGAAAGGGAAGAAGAACAAGAAGAAAAAAAATAAGAAGGTGCGGCCACATGCTGGGACGACTGCATAGAATCAGACCAAGAAGCGTAAGCCCGACCAAAGCTAGGCAGAGTGCTTCTTCTGTAAGAAGTAGGGGCACTGGAAGAGGAACTGTTCTTTGTACATTATCTTTCTGGATCTGAACAGGCCGAGGAAGAAGCAAGTGATTGCTAGGCAAGGTAATTATATGATAACACCTTACAATTTTTTCTTATTTGATTCTACTGTCTGGGTATTAGATATTGAAAGTCCTTATCATATTTATAATTCTATGCCGGGCTTGCAGATCAGTAAGAGATTTGATCAAGACAAGAGGTTCCCGAATGTTGGAGATGAAAGACAAGTTCCAATTCTAGCTTTAGAAATCATGAACCTTGTAATTAATTCAAATAAAGTTATTCTTAATGAATGTCATTATTGTCTAACTTTCTTATTGAATGTCATTTCTGTAGGCCTTTTGGCCATGAATGATTTTGAAATATCAATAAAAAAAATTTATAATATCATTTTGAATGGTGTTATAATTTTAATTAGATAATTGAATAACAAAATTTATTTACTTTCTATACCTATTAACGTGGTTCAATCCTCCAGTAAATGCTCTAAAATTAGTGATATGTCTGATGTCTACCTTTATCATTGTAGGCTAGGTCATATTAATAAGAATAGAATTAATAGATTAGCTCAAGAAGAAATTTTTGAGATTAGTGATTCTAAGTCACTTCCGACCTGTGAGTCGTATCTTCTTGGTAAGATGACCAAGTCATCATTTACTGAAAAAGGTGAACGAGCCACTGAACTTTTGAGTTTAGTACATTTGGATGTATGTGAACCCATGAGCTCAAGTACCAGAGATGGATATTTCTACTTCATAACCTTCACAAACGACATATCGAGGTATTGGTATGTCTATTTAATGAAGCATAAGCCGAAATCATTTGAAATATTCAAACTATTTCAAAATGAGGTAGAAAAGCAAATTAGGAAGAGTATTAAAACTCTTCAGTCTGATCGAGAGGGTGAGTACCTTTCCAATGAGTTTCTGACATATCTTGGGGAGAATGAAATTCTCTTCCAATGAACTTCTCATGGAATACCACAACATAATGGTGTATTTGAAAGAAGAAATCAGATCCTGTTGGACATGGTTCGATCCATGATGGAATTTACTGGTTTGCCAATCTTCCTATGGGAATATATGTTCGAGTCAGCTTATTAGATTCTAAATAGGATTCCGAGTAAATCTGTTAATAAAATACTATATGAAATATGGACAGGGCATAAGCCAACGCTTTCATACCTTAGGGTTTGGGGGTGTCCGACCTACATCAAACATTTGATGACCGACAAGTTTGGACCTAGGTCTGATAAGTATAGTTTTATAGATTATCCAAAAGAAATCAAAGGATACTACTTCTACCTTGCTGATGAGCAAAAAGTATTTGTCAGCCTTAAGACAGTCTTTTTAGAAAAGAAGTTCGTTGGTGAAGAAACTAATACCTCCAAGATCGAATTTGATGAAGTACGATAGATGGAAGAACGGGCATAAGTTGTTGAACCTGAGCTGGATCTGATTAGATCAGATCCAGAATCCATTATAGAAGCATCCTTAAGAAGATCTGATAGAGTACCACATCAATCGGATAGATAATATGATTTTCTGGTCCGAGATGGGGATCGTATCAAACTCGATGAGAATGATCAAGACCCAATTACCTGTATAGATGCAATGCAGAGATCCAACTTTGAGAAATGGCTTGAGACCATGAAATCCAAGATGAAATCCATGAAGGTCAACGATGTATGGACATTGATTGACCCACCTGAAGGGATAAAATCCATAGGATATAAGTGGGTCTTCAAAAAAAAAAGAGGCACAGACGAAAAGGTGGAGACCTATAAAGCCCATCTAGTTGCCAAGGGGTATCATCAACGTTATGGTATAGACTATGATGAGATGTTCTCTTCTGTGGCAATACTCAAATTTATTCGGATAATGCTTGCCATAGTTGTCCATCTGGAGTATGAAATTTAGCAATAGATGTGAAAATAGCTTTTCTGAATGGAGAGCTGAATGAAGAGGTGTATATGATACAACCTGAAGATTTTACGTTCCTAGATGAGTCTAAGGTGTGTAAGCTTCAGAGGTTCATTTATGGACTAAAGCAGACATCTCAGAGCTGGAATATGCGATTTAATAGAACAATCAAAATGTATGACTTCGTTAAAAATGAAGAGAAGTTCTGCATATACAAATAGGCTAATGAACCACCAATAATATTCCTAGTATTGTATGTGGATGACATTCTTTTAATCGAAAATGATATCCCTGCATTACAAGGAATAAAGATCTGGCTATCATCATAGTTCTCCATGAAAGATTTAGGAGAAGCTTCCTACATCCTAGGGATGAAGATCTATAGAAATAGATCTAAAAGATTGCTTGGATTGTCCCAGTCCATGTATATTGATACTATGCTGAAACGGTTCAGCATAGAAAATTTTAAGAAAGTCTATCTACTGATAGGCCATGGAATTTCTCTTTCAAAGAGGAATTATCCAACAACACCTCTAGATAGAGAGCATATGAATAGAATACTATATGCTTCAGCAGTGGGTTCTATAATATACGCCATGATATATACGTGATAAGATGTGGCATACTCACTAGGTGTAGTGAGTAGATACCAATCTAATCTAGGGAAGAATCACTGAAAGGTTGTTAAAATCATTCTGAAGTATTTAAGAAATACTAAGGACTAGTGACTTATATATGGTGAATCGGACTTAAAACTTATGGGATTTACAGACTCTAATTTTCAGTTCGATTATGATGATAGCAAGAGTGTATCGAGATATATATTTATCCTTAATGGTAGGGTCGTCTGCTGGAAGAGTTTCAAGCAGCATACTATGGTCGATTTAATTTGTGAGGCAGATTATGTCGCTACATCAGATGCTGTCAAAGAAGCAGTGTGGCTAAAAAAATTCATCACCGAGCTCAGAGTAGCATCATTCTTTGATGGTCCAGTTCTGCTCTATTGCGACAGCTCTGGAGCCATTGTTCAGACGAAGGAACCAAAGGCACACCAGCGGATGAAGCATATTCTATGCTGCTACCATCTTGTCTGAGAGATTATGGATCGAGGTGACATCGACCTTCAGATGATCGATGGAAAGAAGAATCTGACCGACCCATTCACTAAAGCTATTACGGTGAAGGAGTTCGACGACTTTTAATCGAAGATAGGTATTAGATACTGCACCAATTGACTTTTGTCCAAGTGGGAGATTGTTGAAAATGTGTTCCAAAGCCAATTATCATTCTGTTGATGATTGGATCATATATTTATAATTATATATGAATTATAAATTAATAAAAATTATTTTAATATTTTTTATCATAAATTCTATTATCTTCTAATGAATTCTTGTATTGTGATGAAGTCCTTAGGACTATCTTGATTCGGCAAAGAAGGATTTGTCATTTAGTCCTTAAATAGTTCATGACCAAATGATACGTTGTTACTTAGGACGATAACGTTTATCAAGTATAGGTCATTGTGTGCCATATAGATTGGTTATCCTCATAATTAAGGAGTGTTGAGACACTGATATAGCATACAAGTGAGATGTATGGATACATCTGCACTAAACGTGACCAACTCTGAGGCTTTTCTTCTATCAAGATTAGCTTTGATGGAATATGAGTATAAATGTCCCTCCGATCTGATATCATCATGGTGACTTCCAAGCAACTCATTGTATTTTGGTGTCGGACTATCTGAATTTCTAATTCAGTGATGAAAGATTTCTGGGCACAATCAAGTATTTATGGAGTCGGTGCATATATCAAGATGGGATTGATCACTTCTAATTTCAGGAGCTGTGTTCAATTATGTTTCAATTTAGCAAAACCTTGGTCAGAATAGTCTTAGTGAGGAGTCACGGGACTAATTGCTTTGAGACACGACATGGATGTATTTTCTAGGGTTGACAGTCTAATCCTGAGTCATTTATTATAAAGAGGTCATAGGGATGAATTATACGGTAACCATATTCGCGTAGGTTCTGAATATTGCGATTGCGATTATTCAACCTATCCGAACGTCGGGTACCATTGCTAGATGGTCACTTCGATTAGTATAGAAATTAATTTCTGTACTACCAACTTAGGTTCGAACCTGCGGGGTCACACACATTAAGAGTTCCTACTTGATCTGATGGTTGATCAAGAGTCCCATTGGTCTGAGACTTTATGGTCAAGAGTTCCACTGGACTCAAACTTTATGATCAAGAGTCCTTTTGGACTAGGACTCTAAGTCTGACTTATTTGGGACTCTCTGATTAAGAGTCCTATTGGTATGAAATTCTATGGTCAAGAGTTCCACTAGAATGGGACTCTATGACCAAGAGTCCTATTGGACTGGGACTCTGAGTCCTACTTGTTTGGGACTCTCTGATCATGAGTTTTGATAATCTAGGACACTATGGTCAAGAGTTCCACTGGACTGAAACTCTATAACCAAGAGTCCTACTGAACTGAAACTCTGAGTCCTACTTATCTGAGACTCTCTGATCAATAGTTCCACTAGCCTGAAACTCTATGATCGTGAGTTCGATTCATTTGGGACATTGGGTTCAAGAGTCCCACTGATTTAGGACTCTTCAAGAGTTCCATATTGATAGGACTCTATTGCCCAATAATCCATTCGATTTGAACTCAGATATTTTTGAAGGATTAATTAGCAATTTGATTGCTGATTAGCTCAATTTGATTGAGCTATGAGGATTCAATCAAGTCCGATTGAATTTGATTTGATTGGATTTGATCCGATCAAGTCATGAGATAACTTAATCGCTATGAAAGTTTTGACCCTGATTTGATCAGGACGTAGATCAAATTAATTTTTAATTTAATTAAAATTTTATTAGATTAAGCTAAGTTTAATTTGGTTGGATTTAATCTAATTTAATTAGATCTAAATTAATTGGTTTGGTTGAAACCAAATAGAATCAAGTCAAATGAAGTTTGAATTCAAATTCTTCCATGCGCCCACCATTTTTGACTTTTCCACTCTGCTTCCCATGCCCTCTCTTTTGTTTGTCAATCATTTTTTGAGAAATAAAATATGCACATAGAAGGAGAGTCCTTCTGCATGTTAAACACAAGGGAGGGGGCATTGGATAAGGATAAGAGGCTCATTTGATTTTTGAAATCAAGTGAGTGGTTAAAACCTCTCAACCACTCGATCTTTATCATTTTTCATGTATTTTTTCTATAGTATTTATGTTAATAAATTATAAAATTTTTTTTGCATGTAGGAGAAGGGGTTAGAATTATGTGATAAAAATTTTAGAGTATTTAGGCATCAATTTTGGGTGAAAAAAATCTTGGAGTGAAGGTGAATAGGATCCTACAGCACTTTTCTTTTTCTTTATGCCTCTCTTCTCTTGTGATTTTCATCTCTAAGGATATCCTATTTTTAGATATAATCTAAATAGAGATTATAAAGTTATATTTTTATAAAAACTTATTTCATGGAAAAACTCTACACAGAGAGGGCATGATAGGATTTTTAGTGTATCAGGATTTTTGGGCCGAGTGAAATCCCAAATTTGAAAATCTGGGTTCGAATAGAGAGATCGAGTGCTGTGAGCATCGAATCACCACCAAATTTGAAACACATATTCATCATCCTCTAATATTTATTCTCTAATTTTTTAGAATATCTAAGAAATAAAAAAGTATATAATTGATCGGATCGATCGTAATCAACCATCGAAGGCTCCGATGAGGAGCTAGTACTCCAGTAGGACTGATCGAGATCAAGAGCTCTGTGTGGACCAACTGTAGAGGCCAGACATGTGTGTAGCTATGACATAATACTAGAACATTATCTGATAGACTTAGATTATGGTGATCGACTATCTATGAAAAGATATTGTATTTTGAACACGTAGATATTATAAATAGTTTATTACATAGTTTTATTTTCAGATCTATTAATGTATGCATGTATATTATGTTTAGATCCTAATATATAGGATTAAATAATCTAATTTAATTAATAAATAATTAATTAAATTAATTATTTTTTACTACATCATTACTATTTTTAAAATATTTTTTGAAAGTAGTATGGCAAATTCTGTACTATTTTCTTCATTAGTATATATGATTAGTATTATAGTATTTCTTATAAAATTTTATTTTAATTTATAATTATAGGATCGATTAGATGCGCTCGCTCGTGAGGGCCCAGATATCTTTGGGCCCCATGACCATCTATCTCAGGTCTTGGGGCCTGAGCACTCTGGGAGGATCCGATGTAGGTCCGGACACATATCGACGAGCTACTGGTTCGAGACGAGCGTCTCCTCACAGACTTTCGATATCGTCAGCTGGGAGGAGCTTAAGGAGGCATTGGCACGGGCAGATCATGCTACGACGTGGATAGATCGGGCTGAGGAGAGTGTATCTCATCTGGAGAATATCGTGAGAGACATGATATCGATGCTCAGCATGCATTTTGGAGTCACAAACTTCGAGGATATATTGGCCCGCATTCCAGCTCCAGCTTCAACTCTGACTCCGACTCTCGATGACGATAATGATGATGTAGATTTAGGAGACTTTTGATGTATTTTATTTTTTTAAAAAAATATTATAATAAATTTTATTTGATAATAAAATTTTAGCATTTTAGAATAATTTTTATATTTATTATATTTTTTTATATTATATATCTATATTTATCAAGTAAAATATAAAAAAAATAAAAATTTTATTTTTTTTAATTATTCAAAATCTGTGATAGTAGTTTTATAATCGCTGTCATATCCATGCCAATCACTGCAATAGGATAAAATTGCTGTCATATTCGTATCAACCGCTGCCATAAGTCCCTAATGCAAACGGTGCCAACCGCTGCATTAGATCTGTGATAGCGGTTAAAAAATTACTGTTATAGATTACCTATGATAGCAATTATATAATCATTGCTATAGATTAACTATGGCAGCGGTTACATAATACTGCTATAGGTCGATCTATTGCAGTAGTTTATAAATCGCTGTAATAAGCTATCTATAGCAGCGGTTCAAGCAACTGCTACAACAACCGCTGCCATAGAGCTATGACGACGGCCGCAGTAGTAGCGGTTAGAAAATCACTATTATAGTCTATGGCAGCGATTTTTTGGGCTACATAACCATTACCGTAGCTCTTTTTTATAGTAGTGAGAAGATCCTCCCACAACATTCGTTGACCCTTTTTGGAGCTAATGATCCTTCTCAAAGTTCTACAGCAACCCCAATAATCCATAATAGTTTACTGCAGACTTTGTCATTCTGAAATGAGTAAGAAAAGAGAGAAAAGACTTGGACAATGAATTTAGGATCATATCCTTTTCGAGCTGCTCATGCAGAAGAAAATCCAGCTTACTCGGATGTTCAATCAACTTGATCATGTATAATACATGATCAGTGACTGACATCCCATCCCTCATACGAGCATTGAAAATGGCACAACTAGTTTTGTGCCTTTCAACATCGTCAGGTGTGTCAAAGGAGTCGTTCAATATTTGAAGCATTTTCTTGAACTGAGCATTCTCAAATCTGTAGCTAAACTCATCATTCATCACCGCTAGTATAATGCACCGAATGATGGTGCGATCATTGAGCCACTTCTGGTAAGTGTCTCTCATTGCCTGGATAGCATTTAGGGCTGGCTCCTCAGGTGCTGGATCAATTAATACGTATAAGATCCATTTATGTTCTAGAACAATCTTCAACTTTTGATACCAGCTATCAAAATTGGGCCCATGAGTTTATCATTATCCAACAATGAACGGAGCGACAGGATAGTGGCCATTTCTGCATAAAAAAAACTATCGACCTAATTAGTATATGAATTATTTAATCTAAAGACTTGGACTTTAGTCTAAAGGTTCTTCCACTATTTTATTCAAATTGGTAGTCTCTACCTTCAATTTGAGAAATTATTCCTAATTTTTTAGTAGATACTAGAATCCACACAGGCTACACATGAGCCCAACTTTGATTGGTTAATCCATGTGCACCTATGGGTAGGTTCATAACTAATTGCTTCATCAAATAACTTTTAGTAATTTTAATTTTACCTGAGAAGTCTAATCAATAGACTTTGGCCTTCACTGAAAAGATTCAGTTAGGTCCAACCATTAACATGACCATATTTGGTACATCAGACCAACGAATGATCAGGCTCAACTTTGATCGGCCAACCTGACCACCATTAGAAAGATACAATCAAATTATCATATTATGAATGATAATTTTATTAGTCAATAAACACCAAGTCTTTGGACCTCTAATGATTATTAAATAATGGATATATTATCACTCAACTTAATGGAAGGCTATGACTTAGTTATCACCATAACTTTATCATTTTAAGAATCTAATAATTTTAAAAAAAATTATTAACCAAAATTTAAAAAAAATTGATTAGTTAATTTGGATCCTTCCACTGACTTCACTAAGTCAGATCAATAAAGATCTAATTCAATCTGACATTAGGAGCACCTAAATCAGTCAAACTAATTTAACTAATTGACATGGGTAAGCCTAAATCACCAAGTGGTCTAATCAAAATCTAATTCATCAAGATGGCCTGGCAAATGAAATCAGTGGAAGGGATATGCCATTAACTCATCAAAGATCGAATCAGTGCAAGTAGCTCTTGATTAAAAATCACTGATTTGAGCTGCCAGACTTGCCTTAGACACCATCCGATTCATTAATTTTAATTTGACCAACTTAGCAATTTTAGGTTTGATTGCGTAGCTACGAATTAAGTCTATTTGGTCCTCATTAAAGGCATGGGCTTGACCAACTACAATCATTATAATTTGGTTTAAAGAGTCCTTGACCTAATCTAAATCAATATGTGATTAGATTTGATCAATTACTCTAATTTAGTTCATTCTTTAACTCACCTTAGGTCTAACCTAATTAATGGACCTAATTCGACTAACCCGATTAACCCATAATTTTATGATCAATATCTTAGGATCTTTAATTCATAATTCTAGATCCTTATTAATCAAACTTAATTCTCAATTAAGTTTAAGACCGAGGGTTGGGGTTTGGCATGTTAAAAATATTTTTTAAAATTTTAAAAAGATTCTTTACATTCTAGCATTATTTCACTAAATAAGTCGGCTCATTTCAAAAATGGATTGGCTTATGTCATAAACAAGCACTAGATGTAGGTTTGATTTCATAAAATTAGCTATTTTAGATATTTGGCCAACTTCTTAGTCGAGCTGGCTTGGATCCCATCTGAGCTAGCTCGAGCAGAAGCCGAGCTAGCTCGGTTCTTGAGACAGCTGGCTTGGAGAAAGGTCCGAAGGCCATTATTCCCATCGAGTAGGCTCGGATCAAATCCGAGCTGGCCCAAATTAAAGTCGAGCCGACTCGATTCCTGATCGAGCCGGCTGGAGCATCAATCCAGAAAGCGTATCATGGTTGGCACATTGGTTGAGCTAGCTTGATTCTTGAGCGAGTCGACTCAATCGGCGAATAGAATCTTTCTAAGATCCTGTTCATATTTAATCTAAATCTATGTACTCTATATAAAAATCATAAAATTATTTAGATCTAATCTAAATACTAAATTATGATAAAATTTAGATTAAACATGTTTAAATATATCATAAAAATCATTAGATCTAATCTAAAGTTTTTATGATTAATTTTCTAGATCGCAATGTACCAAGATAATCTCTCTACTATAAGGAATAAACCTCACAGCAAGACAACCTACAGTCCGTGCGATCATCATTATTATTTTTCAGATCAGATTATTATTTAGATCTAATCTAAAAATAATCTAAAATATGCGTACTAATACATCAACAAACTTGCCGCTCTGATACTAATTGAAGGAAACGCACAGGATTTCTAACTCTATTTTCAAAACTTTTTTCTAAAAAACATACGCAGTGAAAATATTTTTAATCAAATTAATAATAAGAGCTATAGATCTAATTTAAAAATTCTACATGCTATAAGATCTAATGTATCATATATGCATGCATATCTGAAAAATTAAACAGCAAGTATAGTAAAACTATTTTACTACTTCTACATGTTTAGAATACGTTATTTTTTCATGAATAGATGATCTCCATAATCTGATCTCTGATAGGAACGCGATGCTGTCGTTAAGACACCGTGTTTATCAGTTTAATCCGACTTCTTAAAATCATTGAAAATGTATAGATAGTAGTGAGTCGGGTCGAATCCACAGGGAAGGTAGTATTTTAGATTTGAAATCTTTGATTTTTGAAAAAAAAAGAAGAAAAGGATTTGAGTTTTTAGAATCAAAAGTAAAGTTGGAAAATTAAAAGCAAAAATTAAAAGGTGCAGAAATTTAAATTTGGTACTAAGATCTATTAGTTAGATCTTAGCATCTACTTGCAATAAAATAAAAAGTAATAATTAAAATACAGAAATTAAATTATAATAAAAATTAAAAGTAAGAAATTAAAATATAAAAATAAAACTTTTATTAATTAAAATTTCAAAATTTAAATACATAGAATATAAAAAAAATAAAATAGCCTGATCTCTGATCTTGGATCAACATTGGCAGAAAGATGGTGTAGAAGCTCGGCTCTTCTTTTCGGCACCCGTTGCTTCGAAGCAGCCTTTAACCCATAGCCTGGCTTCGCCCTGTACCAAAGCTTCACCTTGATCGGAGATGTTAATTTTTGATGGCCTGAGGTCCTTTTTATAGAGCTAGGAGGGCTGGATATTTTTTTCTAAAGGCAATATGGGACTAATGCCTTTGTAATCGTCAAAATACAAACAAATTTGGATAAAATTTGAATCAAAATAGCTATGATACGACTTTGATAAATCTGATAAAATCCAGCCATTCAATAGAAATCCAACGATCCAAAAATCATCAAAATCGGATGCAGATCAACTCAGATCGGGTCGGATTAAATTCTGGCCGTTCGATCGTGCTTCACCAAGGAAATCTGGCCGTAAATCATGCTTTGGGAGTCCTGATCACCGCCGAGAGCATTCTGGACCGTCGGATCGAAGCTGGAATCAGGCGCTGCTGTCCGATGGTGATCCGAGTGAAATTGGCAACCGAAAAAAATGCTGACCGTCCGATCTTAACCGCAATCAACCGCACCCGTTCGATCGCGCAATCACTGTTCCTATGGACCGCGTAGACCGGCCGCACACCGCAACCAATCAATGCTTCTGTCATCGAGTGAAATGACCAGATTGCCCTGTGAGCCGCGATAAATTTCTGTAGACCCTTTAAGGGTCTAGGTCCACCATGTGGCAGGCTCTGATTCGCCGGATTTTGCTGAGCTGGCGATCCACGCCTGGATCGTAGACCGGCTGATGGCTTCAATGGCTGAGTCAGCTTTGATGGCTTGGCTTGGCTTGGTGGCTCGGCTTGGCTTGGTGGCTCGACTTGCGAAGCCGGCTGAGCCATTTTCTTTTTTTTATTTAATTTTTATTTATTTTATATTTTTAAAAATTCATATCTTTTTCATTTTAGCTCCATTTTTCTTAAAATTTATTTCATTGTGATCAAAAAAATGAGCTCTTTCTATAAAAAATTTTATTTTTTAATTTTTATTATTTTTATTATTTTTTAATTAATTTTTTAATTAATAAAAATATGAATTTTTCAAAAATTATATATAAATTGATTAATAATTCTTAAAAATTAATATAAATTAATTAATAAATTAATACTTTTATTGGTGAATTTATGATGCTTATCAATCTCCTTGGTATAGATCTGATTGCTGTAATGCAGCCACACACATGTCTGGCCTCCATGGGTAATTCACACGAGGCTCAGATCCCGATCAATTCCTCCCAAGTGCTAGCTCATGTAGAAGTCTTCAATAGCTGATTTAGATCAAATTTCTTTGATCTTCTTTACATGATCTTCGAATGCTCCGAATCTTGATGAATGCAGAAGATAGAAGAGGAGGCCTTTTAGCAATCTTGTGAAGTCACGACCCTCACAACTCATAATTTGGAATCCCAAATCCTAAGTATAGATTCTAGGGTATGCACTCATCCAAAAATCCTTGCACCCTTTTTCTTTTTGATTCTTTCACACACGTAGAGAAGAGACTTTCTCTTCTCTCATTTTCTTTCTCCTCTCTTCGTAAGTTCTCTTCTACATGCCCATAAAATCATGCATTTTATGGATTGCACAAATAAGAGAGGCATGTAGGAGAGGTTTAGATCAAGTGGTTACCCATTCAATTCAAATCTCATTCGAATTGAATTTATAACCAGATAAAACTAATCCAAAAGAGACGTGAGAAGGAAAAATGCATGCCCTCCCTAGTGTGAAAAAACTCATGAGAATTCTCTTTCTCATGAAGATAGGATGGTGCAAATATTGGTGATGTGGCGCATGAGAAGACTAGTCAAACTAGTCTCAATTTTTGTCATCTAATTGAATCATTTCAATCCAAATTGATTAGACCCAATTAGACCAGATTAAATTAAACTTCTTTAGGCTTAATTAGGCTTGGTTAAATTCTAATCAAATCAGAAATTAATCAAGCCAAACTTTTGATCAAATCAGAGATTAAACCTCCTTGACAATTAGATCATCTTATAACCTAATTGGATCAAATTCAAATAAATCCAATTCAATTGATCTTGAATAAAAAATAATCACTTAATCAAATTAAGTTAATTAGTGATCAAATCACTAATCAATCTTCTCTTGATCAGTTATTAGATTGGATAGAAACCTTTAGTGTATGTGACCCTGCAGGTTTGAACCTAAGTCGGTAGCACAAGAATCATTTTTTTGAACTAATTGAAGTGACCATCTAGCAATGATATCCAACGTTCGGATAGGCCGAATAGTGCAATTGCAATATTTAGAATCTACGTGAATATGGTTGTCACATAATTCATCCCTTTGACCTCTGTGCATAAGATGACTTTAGGGTTTGACTATCAACCCTAGAAAATACATCCAAATCATGTCTTAAAATAATTAGTCCTGTGACCCCTCACAAGAACTATCCTAGATAAGGCTTTGCTAAATTGAAATATTATTAAACATAGCTTCTGAGTTCAGGAGTGGTCAATCCTATCTTGACTTACACACCGACTTCTTAAGTACTTAACTGTATCCAGAAATCTTTCGTTACTGAATTAGAAATTCAGATAGTCCGGTATCAAAATACAATCAGTTGCTTGAAAGTCACCATGATGATCTCAGATCGGAGGAATACACTTATGCCCATATTCTATCAGAGCAATTCTTGATAGCAGAAAAGCTCTAAAGTTGATCACGTTCAGTACAGATGTACCCCTACATCTTACCTATATGCCATACCAGTGTCTCCATACTCCTTAGTTAAGAGGATAACCAACCTATATGGCACACAATGATCTATACTCGATAAATGTTGTCGTTCTTTAATAACAACGTATCATTTGATCGCAAACTTATTTAAGAACTAAATAATAAATCCTTCCTCGTCGATTTCAAATAGTCTTAAGGACTTCTTTACAATATACAGAAGTTCATTAAAAGATGAAAGATTTGTGATAAAAAAGTTAGAATAATTTTTATTTAATTAATAATTTATATATAATTATATAAAATAGCTTAATCGTCAACAAGCTGATGATTGATTTTGGAACACTATTTCTAGCAGTGCATTGCCTTAACTCGTGTTTGGTGCCATCCATGCATAGGGGCATACAGATCCATCGAATCGACATCCTATACCTACTATGGTGGGCTTTTTTGAATTAAACCCCATTTTGATATAATCTATTTGAATTCTCAACACTAACTTTGATCCAGAAGGATCATCAAATTCAATATGGACCAATTTGGTCGCTATGAATAGGACTATATGGGGCTAGGAGTAACATCTGCTATATCGAAAAGTAAAGTCGCAAACTACACTTCTAGAGGCCATAACTTGGTTATTCGATGTCTGATTTTGATAATTTTATTTTTTAAAAAAAATTAAATAGTTTTTCAAAATCTACGATATGATGCCACCCCATTAAGGGGTTGCTCCTTTAGTGATTGGGCCAAAATTTTTTTTATATGAGGCTTGAAATAGATCGATTAATTTGAAAATTTTCTTTTTGGATAAGACTTTGATCGAGCATGGCTTCCAATCTGAGAAGAATCCAATGGAGTGACAGAATGCATGGTTGATGTAGAAGTCGAGATCTATCTCCTGAAGAACTTTAGCTTTTCCTAGATTATTTCTACTAAACATGCCTATTTTAGGTGAAAGAGTCCTATTAGAATTGGAAGAGGAATTTGGCCTAATTTGTGTAAAGGCAGATCTCGTTATTATAAATAGAGGATATATATAATCAAAAAAATAAAAGAGAAGGAAAAGGGACTTGATCCCTACTTTCGAAAATTCTTTTCTTCTTTTATCTTTTTTTTTTTTCTGAGATTCGAGTTGAGCGGGTTGAAGAAAATCTTTTTTTTCTCTAATTAGATCAAACTTTGTGCCACTTATGAGATGGCTTCTTGAATGTGCTATGTGCACAACCAAGTTGTTGGCATGGTTTGCCACTTATAAGATTACTCCATAGTTGACCAAGGACCAACTAATGCTGGTCATGATTTAATGGCATGCATATTTGAAGTGTAGTTTGGAGGGTTTTACATTGATGATCCAAGCTATTGGATATGACCTGCTACTTTTAAACTATATGTAAGATTATATCTAATAGTTTAGATCTATTGAAAATTATGTTTCAAAGTTAATCGTTAGTCTATTGATGGTTGAGATATTATAATTGATTTATTAATTAATAAAAAATATTTTGGCATCTTTATTCATCATAAGTTTATATCTTCTAATGAACTTCATTATTGTGATGAAGTCCTTAGGACTATTTAGTTTCGAAAAAGAGAGAATTTATTGATTAGTCTTTAAATTTATTCATGATCAAATGATAGGCTGTTAATTAGGATGATAGCGTCTATCGAGCATAGGTTGCTATATGTCATATAGGTTGATTGTCCTCTTAACCAAGATATGTGAAGACACTGGTATGACATACATGTGAGATGTATGGATACATCATCATGGAACGTGACTAACTCCAGAGTATTCTGCTATTGAGAATATCTTTAATGGGATATAGGTATAAGTATTCCTTAGACCTGAGATCACCTTAGTGACTTGTAAGCAACTCACTATGCTTTGGTACCGGACTAACTAAATTTCTAATTCAGCAATGGAAGACTTCTAGGCATAGTCAAGTACTTGCGAAGTCAGAGTGTGATCAAGATGAAATCGATCACTTCAAGAGTTGGAGAAGAATATATCACTATATTTTAATATAGCAAAATTTTCGCTAGGATAATCCATCAGATGAATTTGGTATTTTGAAATACAGTATGGACAACCTGATCAGAGTTGACAGTTGAACTCTATGCATCCTACGAGCATTATGGTTAAGGGGATGAATTATATGGAAACTATATTTGCATGGATTCTAAGGATGGTGTTCTACACCTTCGATCTATCCGGCCATCGAATATCATTGCTAGATGGTTAGTTTGATTGATACAAAAATTTATTTCTATGCTACCGACTTAGATTTAGACCTAGGAGGTCACACACATTAGAGCTTACAATCTGATCGGATGGTTGATCAATGATTAAGAATCATTCTAGGATTAAACAATCAATACGATTGGTGTTTAACCTAGTGCAAGTATTGTAGGAGGATCGATTAGTAATTGGATTGCTAATTAATCTAATTTGATTAAGCCAATAGGCTGAGATTAAGTTTAATTAAAGATGATTTAATTAGATTTAGTTTGGGCTTGATTGGATCAAGTTCAATTAGTTTATTGGATAAGCCAAGTACAAGAAAGAACTAGTCCTAGTCTAACTAGGACTCGGATTAATCTAATTTTCTAATTTGATTAGAAAATAAATTAAAATTTAATTTAATTTAATTTAATTTAATTTAATTCTTAAATAGATTAGGATCTTATTTAATTAGATTAGTTTAATCTTAATTTTATTTGATTAAAAAATCTTGTTTGACCAAGTCAAAACATGAGTCCTAGTGTGACTGGAACTCCCTATCTTCTTGCACCACCTTAGTCCCAATGCCTCCCATACCTACCTTTTAGGTATTTTTCATGAAAAATCCCTTTCTTCCTGATTTTCATGCCCCCTCTCTTCCTCCAAGTCATATTTGGAAGTTAGGTGGAAGACCAAGTCAAAGAAGGAATTGGTTTTGTTTAGGATTCTATGAGATAGAATCCTTGTTGACCAAAACATCTTCCCTTGAGTGCTGCCCCTTTTAATTAATTTTTCTCTTATTCCATAAAAATAATCTTCTTTTTTGTGCACCCTTTCTTGCTGGTCCATGCCAAAAATTATGGAGCAGTCATCCAAGAGTTGGGCACCCCAACAACTTTCCATGTTTGGATATTCCTAGTCTAGGAATTTGACTTAACTTGGACTCTTCTTTTTTTTCTATTTATTGGATAAATTTTATTCTAATTTTTTTATAGAATATAGAGCTTTGGGGTGTACAAAAATCAGAGGAAGAGGGTCCTTGGGCGTGGGGGTTCCATAGGCACCAAACTAGGTGTCTAGGTGAGAGAAAAGAGAAGAAGAAGAGGGTCTTCTTCTAGGGCTATTTTATTTTCAATCTCTCCTCCTTTCTTTTGAGTTTTTTTGAGAGAGTCTCAGATCAACAAACTCTCATCTTTCTTCTCATATTTTGGAATGTCTAAATTTTGAAGAAGGGAGCATCGGATCGATCATCGAAGAAAGATCAGCACAGTACTAGCATGCTGTGCTGATTTTCTACATCGAACTTCAGATCAGAGATTATAAGCTCATATGAATGACTCCTAAAGACCGAATATGTGTGTGGCTCATGACTTCATCCTCAAGCCTGGATCAGTAAGTTAGAATATCTAAATTTGCTCAGGTAATAGATCTGATCTATAAACTTCATACCTGCATTTGATGTAGTGTAGATCTAGGTTGATTTGATCAACCTTTTTTTTATTTGATTTTAATTTTTGATTTAATATTATATCTTAATCATATAATAGATCTAAGATCTAGGTGTTTACATAGTTATTTAAATAAATTTTAGATTTATTTAAGTCTTACACTGCAAGATCTTGAAAAATTTCAAGATCTACTTGTAAAATTCTAGATCTAGTTTCTTCAATTGGTATCAGAGCCTAGGTTCTTATTACATAATTTTTATGCATGTCTAGATTATTTCTTAGATTAGATTTAATTTATAATCTAATTATTAAATCTAAAATTAAAAAAATAAAATATTTTAGATTGGACGGACTGCCATAAGATTATCCTGCTGTAAGGTTTATCCCTTATAGTGAATAGGTTATCCTAGTACATGTTGATCTAAAATATTGATCATAAAATTTTAGATTAGATCTAAGAGATTTTATATCTGATTAATAATATTTTAATCTAATTTTAATCATCATAAATATGTTAGATTTGATCTACGAAGATTTATGATTGATTATTATTGAAACTATTTTAATTACATGAACCTGTTTAGATTAGATCTAAAGTAGTTTTATGTTTATTTTGCTTGCATATTGATTATGAATCAAACATGCAACTTGATTGATAGAACTATATTATAAAAATATTTTATAAATATAAAAATTATTTTTGAAAAGCCGAACCCCAACCCTCAATCCAAAATTTAATTGAGAATCAAGAAGTTGATTGATTAGGATCTAGGATTATGAATTGAAGATCCTAAGATAGAAATCATAACATATTAGGTTAAATGGGTTAGTGGAGATTAGGTCCATTAGTTAGGTTAGACCTAGGGTTAGATTGAAGAATGGACTTAATTAGAGAATTGACTAAATTTAATCAATTGTTATCTTAGATTAAGTCAAGAATTCTCTAGATCAATTATAATAGTTGTAGTTGGTCAAGTCCATGTCTTTAACAAAATTCAAGATGGACTTGATTCTTGGCTACACGATCTAGCACGAACTGTTAGGTTGAGCTAATTGAAACTAATTAAACCAGTTGGTGTCTAAGGTAAACCAGATCAGTGGTTTTTAATTGGTAGCCCACTTACTTGGTCATTTCTGATGGTGTCTAAGGCAAGCCTGGCAGATTCTTTCACTGATCAAACTTACCTGACCTCTGGTGAGATTATGTTTTGATCGAATTGCTAGACTATTCGAGCTAACCCATGTTAGCTAGGTAAATTAGTTTGACTGATTTAGGTGCTCCTAGACTAGCCTATTAATGGTCTCCCTTAAGCTGAGTTGGTAAAGTTAGTGGAAGAATCATGACAAGCTGGTTAATCTGATCTACTTACTTCTATAAATAAATTTTCTAAAATTATTAGATCCCTAAAATAAAATAGTTATATGATAAGTGGATCATAGCCTCCCATTAAAGTGGATGATAATGGATCCATCAGTTGGATAATCATTGAAGGCTCAAAGGCCTGATGCTTATCGATTGATAGAATTATCATTCATTATATGATCTTTTTGATACATCTTTCTAAATGGTGGTCAGGTGGGCCAACCAAAGTTGGGCCTGATCATTCATTGATTGGATGGGTCAAGTATGGTCATGTTAATGGTTGGACCTAACTAGATCCTTTTCTGAGAAGGCCAAAAGCAACTGATCAGGGTTTGGGGAAAAATTTAATTACTAAAAATTATTTAAAAAAATAATTAATTATGAATCTATCCTTAGATGTCCATGGATGGGCCAACCAAAGTTGGGCTTGTGTACAGTCTATGTGGATTCTAGTACCCACTAAGAAATTAGGATAATTTCTCGAATTGAAGGTAGAGGCTATCAATTCGAATAAAATAGTGAAAGAAATTTTTTGATTAAAGTCCAAATATTTAGGTTTAATGAATCAATTACTAATTAGATTTTGATTTTTTTTTGTGCAGACATGGCCACTTCTCTATCGCTTCGATCATTATTGGACAATGATAAGTTGGTGGGATCTAACTTCGATAGCTGGTACCAAAAGTTGAAGATTGTCCTGGAGCATGAATGGATCCTATATGTGCTGATGGATCCTGCACCTGAGGAGCCAGCTGCCAATGTATGCACGTGAAATAGTCAGAGACACTTATCAGAAGTGGCTCAGTGATCGAAACCATGGTGCACTGCATTATGCTGGCTACGATGAGCGATGAGTTCAGTTGCAAGTTTGAGATAGCTCAGTCAAAAGAAAATGCTCCAAGTGTTGGAGGATTCTTTTGGCACACCGATGATGTTGAGAAGGCACAAGACTAGTTGTGCCATCTTCAATGCCAGAATGTGGGATGGTGCCTCTATCACTGATCATGTATTGTACATGATTGAGCTGATAGAGCATTTGAGCAAGCTCGGCTTTTTCTTGCACAAACAACTTAGGAAAGATGCAATACTGAACTCGCTGCCCAAGTCTTATCTCCCATTTCTTACACATTATAGAATGTCAAAGCCTGAAGTTGACTACCATGGGTTATATGGGTTACTTAAGAACTTTGAGAAGGATCACCAACTCCATAAGGAGTCGGTGACTTAGTGGAAGGTTCGTCTTCTCGTTCTCGATCCTTTGAAAAAGAAAAGAAGAACAAGAAGAAGAAAGCCAAGAAGATGCATGTTCATGCTAGGACACCTATGCAAGCTCAGACCCCAAAGATCAAGCCCGATAAGAGTCAAGTCGAATACTTCTTTTGCAAGAAGCGGGGGCACTGGAATAAGAACTATCCTCAATATATTGCCTCCTTGGATCCGAACAGGCAGAGAAAGAAGCAAGTTATTGCTGAACAAGGTATTTATATGTTAACTCCTTATAATTTCTCTATTTATGATATTATTAACTGAGTATTGGATACCGATAGCCCTTACCATATTTGCAATTCGTTGCAGGGGTTGTAGGTCAGTAAAAGCTTCGAGCAAGGCGAGAGATTTCTGAAAGTTAGAGATGAAAGACCAGTTCCAGTTTTAGCTTTAAAAATTTTAAAACTTGTATTTAAATCTTATACCATTGTTTTTAGTGATTGTCATTTCTGTCCTAATTTTTTTTTAAATATCATTTCTGTAGGCCTTTTGGCCATGAATAATTATAAAATTTTAATAAAAAAATGAGTTTATAATATCATTATGAATGGTGTTACTACTTTCTGTGGATAATTGAATAATGGTATATATATATTATCACAATATGTTAATGTAGTCTATTCTACTGGCAAGCACCCTAGATTAGATAGTATATCAGATATCTACTTATGGCACTTAGGCTAGGTCATATAAACAAGAACAGGATAAATGGATTGACTCAGAAGGAAATCCTCAAAGTTAATGATTGTGAATCACTTTCAACTTATGAGTCCTGTCTTCTTGGTAAAATGACTAAGTCATCTTTCACTGAAAAAGGTGAGAGAGCCAATGAGCTCTTAGGTCTTGTACATAGTGATGTATATGGACCAATGAGCATAAGTGTCAGAGATGGATATGTGTACTTCATTAATTTTACAAATGATCTATCCTATATGGATATATCTATCTGATAAAATATAAGTCAAATTCTTTTGAAATGTTCAAATGATTTTAAAATGAAGTAGAAAAATAAACTGAAAAGAGTATTAAAACTCTTCGATCTGATCGAAGAGGAGTATACCTTTCTGGTGAGTTTTTCTCATATCTAGGAGAGAATGAAATTCTCTCCCAATGAACTCCTTCTGGAACACCATAGTATAATTGTGTGTCTGAAAGGAGGAATCGAACTCTGTTAGACATGGTCTGATCCATGATGGAATTTGCCAGCTTATCGATATTCTTTTGGGGATATGCACTCGAATCGGCTTATTTTCTATTAAATAGAATTTTGAGTAAGTCTGTAGTTAAAACCCCATATGAGATATGGATAGGGCGTAAGCCAGCACTTTCACATCTTAAGATTTGAGGGTACCCAGCTTATGTTAAATGGTTAGTTACAAACAAACTTGGATCTAGGTTTGATAAGTGTACATTCATAGGATACCCAAAAGAGACCAAAGAATACTATTTCTACCATGTTGATGAACAAAAGGTGTTCATCAGACTTAGGACAACTTTTTTGAAAAAAAAAAAATTGATGAAGGAACTGTTGCCTCTAAGGTTGAACTTGATGAAGTTCAATAGGTAGAAAGTCTGACACAAAATGTTGAACCTAAGTCGAATTTGATCAGATCATATTTCAAGCGTAGTGAATCCGCACCATTAAGACGATCCGATAGAGTACCCCACCATCTGGATAGATACTATGATTCTTGGTCTAGGATGGTGATCCCATCAAACTCGATGAGAACGATGAGGATCCGATCACTTACGTGGATGCGATGTAGAGATCCGACTCTAAGAAATGGCTAGAAGCCATGAGATCCGAAATGGATTTCATGAAGGTCAATGATGTGTGGACATTAGTTGACCCACTTAAAGGGGTTAAATCCATTGGATGTAAATGGATCTTCAAAAGGAAGAGGGGTGCAGACGAAAAGGTGGAGATCTATAAAGCACATTTAATTTTCTAGAGATATCGTCAACGTTATGGTATTGACTATGACGAGACATTCTTTTCTATGGCAATGCTCAAGTTTATTCAGATCATGCTTGCCATTGCTGCCTATCTGGACTATGAGATTTGGCAAATGGATGTGAAGACAGCTTTTCTAAATGGAGAGCTCATCGAAGAGGTGTATATGATACAATTCGATAGATTCATATCCACAGATGAGTCCAAGATGTGCAAGCTTCAAAGATCCATTTATGGATTGAAGCAGGCATATCGGAGTTGGAACATACATTTTGATAAAATGATCAAAACGTATGGCTTCATTAAGAACGGAGAAGAACCTTACATTTACAAATGAGTAAATGATCCAGCAGTGATATTTCTTATTTTGTACATGGACGATATTTTCTTAATCGAAAATGACATCTCCGCACTACAAGGAATAAAAGTTTGGTTGTCATCATAGTTCTTCATGAAATACTTGGGTGAAGCATCCTACATCCTAGGAATGAAGATCTATAGAGATAGATCTAAAAGGATGCTTGGTATATTCCAATCCATATACATAGAAACTATGCTAAAGAGGTTTAGCATGGAGAATTTCAAAAAGGACTATCTTTCGATAGGTCAAGAAATTTCTATCTCTAAGAAGGATTATTCGATAACTCTTGAAGAAAGAGACCGTATGAGTAAAATTTTATATGCTTCGATAGTGGGGTCTATTATGTATGCAATAATATGTACGAGACTAGACGTGGCATACTCACTAGGAGTAGTGAGTAGACACCAGGCTGATCCTGGAGAAAATCACTGGAAGGTGGTCAAAACCATCCTTAAGTATTTAAAAAATACTAAGTGTTGGTGCAGAAACTGGTCGACGCCGGAGGTCGCTGGAGTCGAGGCCACCAAGGTCGCCGTCGGAGATCTGCAAAATGAAGTCCCGTTCGGAGCCGGTAGGGGGGTGGCTCCGACAGGACCCTCCGACGGTCAAGTTAGTTTCCGGCCAACAGGAATGGAGTGCTCGGAATGAGTTCCGGAGCTTAGAGATGAGGAGGAGAGCTTAGAGAGTCGAGAGTTCAGAGAGCTTCCCTTGGCGTATCCGGAGGGGTCCCTTTATAGCGGAGCTTAGTTGATGGTGACGGCCATGCCGTCTGGCAGAGAGTCGTCGGGCAGCATGGAGTTCGGTACGGAGAGGACGGCATCGTCCGGTGGATCGTAGGGAGCCATACTGGCACGTCGTGGGCCGCATGGAGTCCGGTACGGAGAGGAAGGCATCGTCCGATGGATCGTGGGAGCCATACTGGCGAGTCGTGGGCCGCATGGAGTCCGGTACGGAGAGGAAGGCGCCGTCCGGTCTTGCTGCAGGCGACAGTTCGTCCAGAGGAGTTCGGACTTGTAACAGAGTTCGGCCGAAAGGAAAACCCGGGAGGAGCTCGGGTGGCCGAACGGGCGTCTGGGAGGAGTCCGTCTCCCGAAAGAAGTCCTGCCGCTTGGAGTCCAAGGAGCTCGGCCGTCAGAAAGTTCGGCTGGCGGTAGGAGTTCGGCCCGGAGCCTGGCGCTGGGGAGTTCGGCAGCTAGGTAGTTCGGCCCGGACCTTGGCGCAGGGGAGTTCAGGCCTCTAGGCAGTTCGGCCCGGACCTTGGTGCAGGGGAGTTCGGCCTCTAGGCAGTTCGGCCCGGACCTTGGTGCAGGGGAGTTCGGCCTCTAGGCCATTCGGCCGTGGTAGGGGCTCGGCCTGGCGCCTGACGCTAAAGCTCTTCCATGGCTACTGGTTGCATTGGGCCGAGCATCGGGCTAGACTTCGGTGGGAGCGGGATTTATCCCCAACACTTGCCCCCCCACTCCCAAGTTCGAAGCTCGAAGGAAGGGAGTGCAGGAAGAGCGACTGCCGAAGTCTTCTTCCAGGCCCCGTGCTCGCTGCAGCTGAAGCTCGGGTGTAGGTCTCGTCGCCAGCCAATGTTGACGTCGAAGTTGAAACCGGGGCCCGGGGGAGACCTTGTCTCTAGTCGATGTTTGGAGTTGAAGTGGGACTCATTTCCAGCCAAAGTTGATGAAGCTGATGTTGAAGCTCTCTGGCCAAGGTTGACATGATAGCTTTCTCTAGCCGAGGTCGATGTTGAAGCCCCCCGGCCGAGGTCGTCGCGGGCCTCACATCTATCCGCGGACCTTATCCCTAGCCGGAGCCGATGCGGGCGCTCGGGGGAGATCTCATCTTCCTACTGCCGAGGTTAGCCCAGTTCCTCGGGGGAGATCTGATTCATAGCCGAAGTTGCTCGGGGGAGATCTTATCTCCTGCGGTCGAGCTTCCCTTGGGGGAGATCTTATCTTCTGCAGCCGAAGTGCGCGCTCGGGGGAGATCTTATCTCCCATGGCCGAGCTTCTCTCGGGGGAGATCTTATCTCCTACAGTCAAGGTGCGCGCTCGGGGGAGATCTTATCTCCTGCGGTCGAGCTTAGTGCTCGCGTTAGGACGAGGTTCTCCTCCTGTTCCTAATCGAGGTTGTTCACGGTCGCTCGGGAGAGATCTTATCTCTAGCCGAGGTTGACTCGGTCGCTCGGGAGAGATCTTATCTCTAGCCGAGGTTGATGATCGTGTTAGGACGAGGTTCTCCTCCTGTTCTAATCGAGGTTGTTCATGGTCGCTCAGGAGAGATCTTATCTCTAGCCGAGGTTGACTCGGTCGCTCGGAAGAGATCTTATCTTTAGCCGAGGTTGTCAACGGTCGCTCGGATCTTATCTCTAGTCAAGGTTGTCAACGGTCGCTCGGGAGAGATCTTATCTCTAGCCGAGGTTGATGCTCGCGTTAGGATGAGGTTCTCCTCCTATTCCTAACCGAGGTTGTTCACGATCGCTCGGGAGAGATCTTATCTCTAGCCGAGGTTGAAGTGCGCGCTCGGGGAGATCTTATCTCCTACGGCCGAGCTTCTCTCGGGGGAGATCTTATCTCCTGCGGCCGAGCTTAGTGGCTCGCGTTAGGATGAGGTTCTCCTCCTGTTCCTAATCGAGGTTGTTCACGGTCGCTTGGGAGAGATCTTATCTCTAGCCGAGGTTGACTCGGTTGCTCGGGAGAGATCTTATCTCTAGCCGAGGTTGATGATCGTGTTAGGACGAGGTTCTCCTCCTGTTCCTAACCGAGGTTGTTCACGGTCGCTCAGGAGAGATCTTATCTCTAGCCGAGGTTGACTCGGTCGCTCGGGAGAGATCTTATCTCTAGCCGAGGTTGATGCTCGCATTAGGACGAGGTTCTCCTCCTGTTCCTAACCGAGGTTGTTCACGGTCGCTCGGGAGAGATCTTATCTCTAGCCGAGGTTGACTCGGTCGCTCGGGAGAGATCTTATCTCTAGCCGAGGTTGATGCTCGCGTTAGGATGAGGTTCTCCTCTTGTTCCTAACCGAGGTTGTTCACGAGGTCGCTCGGGAGAGATCTTATCTCTAGCCGAGGTTGACTCAGGTCGCTCGGGAGAGATCTTATCTCTAGCCGAGGTTGATGATCGTGTTAGGACGATGTTCTCCTCCTGTTCCTAACCGAGGTTGTTCACGGTCGCTCAGGAGAGATCTTATCTCTAGTCCGAGGTTGTCAACGGTCGCTCGGGAGAGATCTTATCTCTAGCCGAGGTTGATGCTCGCGTTAGAACGAGGTTCTCCTCCTATTCCTAACCGAGGTTGTTCACGATCGCTCGGGAGATCTTATCTCTAGCCGAGGTTGAAGTGCGCGCTCGGGGGAGATCTTATCTCCTGCGGCCGAGCTTCTCTCGGGGGAGATCTTATCTCCTGCGGCCGAGCTTAGTGCTCGCGTTAGGACGAGGTTCTCCTCCTGTTCCTAATCGAGGTTGTTCACGGTCGCTCGGGAGAGATCTTATCTCTAGCCGAGGTTGACTCGGTCGCTCGGGAGAGATCTTATCTCTAGCCGAGGTTGATGCTCGTGTTAGGACGAGGTTCTCCTCCTGTTCCTAACCGAGGTTGTTCACGGTCGCTCGGGAGAGATCTTATCTCTAGCCGAGGTTGACTCGGTCGCTCGGGAGAGATCTTATCTCTAGCCGAGGTTGTGCTCGCGTTAGGACGAGGTTCTCCTCCTGTTCCTAACCGAGGTTGTTCACGGTCGCTCGGGAGAGATCTTATCTCTAGCCGAGGTTGACTCGGTCGCTCGGGAGAGATCTTATCTCTAGCCGAGGTTGATGCTCGCGTTAGGACGAGGTTCTCCTCCTGTTCCTAACCGAGGTTGTTCACGGTCGCTCGAGAGAGATCTTATCTCTAGCCGAGGTTGACTCGGTCGCTCGGGAGAGATCTTATCTCTAGCCGAGGTTGATGCTCGTGTTAGGACGAGGTTCTCCTCCTGTTCCTAACCGAGGTTGTTCACGGTCGCTCAGGAGAGATCTTATCTCTAGCCGAGGTTGACGGTCGCTCGGGAGAGATCTTATCTCTAGCCGAGGTTGATGCTCGCATTAGGACGAGGTTCTCCTCCTGTTCCTAACCGAGGTTGTTCTGGTCGCTCGGGAGAGATCTTATCTCTAGCCGAGGTTGAAGTGCGCGCTCGGGGGAGATCTTATCTCCTGCGGCCGAGCTTCCCTCGGGGGAGATCTTATCTCCTGCAGCCGAGGTGCGCGCTCGGGGGAGATCTTATCTCCTGCGGCCGAGCTTGTTGCTCGCGTTAGGACGAGGTTCTCCTCCTGTTCCTAACGCGGCGATTATTGACTGCTTCTCTCCTGTCATCGCATAGTTTTCGCATCCAGAAATAATATTATTGCAGAGGGGAGAATTTTACCGAAGGGAAATCGCGGACAGCGCATTCTCGTTTGAGGGGTCGTCGGGGCGTTGTTCCTCGGAGCTTCCCTCGAGGCAGCAAGTCCCGTCCAGACGACCTCCTCTATCTCATGCCGGCCTTCATAATTTGGACCATGCTTCTCTTGACTTTGTCGCTGGGGATGACAATCACCGATGTAGCTAGCTCCTAGCTCCTCCCCGGGGTGGCGTTGATGACGCCGCGAGGACGGCCGACCTTCTTGTCTTTTCCAGTTACGGCAGTGCCTATAGCCGATCTTCTCCTTTCAGATCGCGCACGTTTGGAGCTGAGTATTCGCCGTAGTCCTTCAGGTCTTGGCGGCTGGCTCTTAACTTTGCCGAGGATTCGAGTTAGAGGAGCGGGTCGAGGATTCGAGTTAGAGGAGCGGGTCGTAGCTGCGGAATCTTTCGGGAGGAGGATTTCTTCGCGCCCTTCTGTCGGGGCTTCCTTTGCGGTGAGCTCGAGAAGTTCGGGCTTCGCTTGCGTGGAGCTTCATTCCGCTTTCCTGCGAAACTTTCCGTGGGAGAACTTCATGCTTCTTTGTCGGGGAGTTCGGCCTCGATCGCCCTGGGGCGGTCTCGAGCACGGCCGAACTTCACTTGGGTGATCTGCTGCGAAGTTCGGCCTCCTTTATGCCGAACTTCAGGCGTGGGAGAACTTCGTTCCGTCCTTGCCGGTGCCGAACTTCATTTCGCCTTGATGATGAGCCTTGGGGGAGCTCGGCTTTTCTTCGAGCCGAACTTCATTCCTCTTTCCCACGAGACCCGCCGTGGGAGAACTTCCTGCTGCTCTTGTTCGGACGAGTTCGGACGAGCTCGAGGGGAGCTCGGCTTTTCTTGCCCGAACTTCGTTCCGCCTCCGGTGAACACTTTGTAGGCGGTTCCTTTGGGGGACATACTGGAGCGTGAGTTCGGCCTTACTTGCGCCGAACTTCGTTCCGCTTTCCCGTGGAAGCTTCCGCGGGAGGACTTCATACTTCTTTGTCGGAGCTTCCTCGATGACGGGCTCATGGGTGGGTTCGGCCTTCCTCGCGCCGAACTTCATTCCGCTTCAGGCGGGGGAACTTCTGCTCTCCGTTTCTCTCTTAGGGGCGATTGGGCTCTTCCTTAAGGCTGATTCCTCGCGCCCTCATGGCGGGCTTGCTGGTGGAGTCGCCACCGGAGGCTGCTGTATAGCCTGCAACGCCTCCGTGAGGCCACGGATCTGTCGGACAAGCAGGCCGAAACTGCTTCACATCCACCGCGGGTGCAGGTGGAACCTAGGCCGCCGGGGCTGAAGCAGGAACAGACGGGCCTGGACGGGATCGGGTCGCAGAGGCCACCGAACGCCGTGCGGAAGCTCTCCTGGGTGGTGTTTTCTCTTCGAAAGAGAAAAGGAAGATCTCTGGAGAGGGAAGAGAAGGGTCGCCGAGCACTCCTTTAAGAACAAGGGAACCTCGAAGGTTCAGGCCCTTCCTCTAGCGCCAATCTGTTGGTGCAGAAATCCATCGCTCGTCGGAGGTCGCCGGAGTCGAGGCCGCCGCGCCGCCGGGGACCTGCAAAACGAAGTCCCGTCCGGAACCGGTGGGGGGGTGGCTCCGGCAGGACCCTCCGACGGTCAAGTTAGTTTCCGGCCAACAGTAATGGAGTGCTCGGAATGAGTTCCGGAGCTTAGAGATGAGGAGGAGAGCTTAGAGAGTCGAGAGTTCAGAGAGCTTAGCCTTGGCGTATCTGGAGGGGTCCTTTTATAGCGGAGCTTAGTTGATGGTGACGGCCATGCCGTCTGGCAGAGAGTCGTCGGGCAGCATGGAGTTCGGTACGGAGAGGACGGCATCGTCCGGTGGATCGTGGGAGCCATACTGGCACGTCGTGGGCCGCATGGAGTCCGGTACGGAGAGGAAGGCGTCGTCCGGTGGATCGTGGGAGCCATACTGGCGAGTCGTGGGCCGCATGGAGTCCGGTACGGAGAGGAAGGCGCCGTCCGGTCTTGCTGCAGGCGACAGTTCGTCCAGAGGAGTTCGGACTTGTAACAGAGTTCGGCCGAAGGGGAAAAACCCGGGAGGAGCCGGGAGGAGCTCGGGTGGCCGAACGGGCGTCTGGGAGGAGTCCGTCTCCCGAAGAAGTCCTGCCGCTTGGAGTCCAAGGAGCTCGGCCGTCAGGAAGTTCGGCTGGCGGTGGAAGTTCGGCCCGGAACCTGGCGCTGGGGAGTTCGGCAGCTAGGTAGTTCGGCCCGGACCTTGGCGCAGGGGAGTTCGGCCTCTAGGCAGTTCGGCCCGGACCTTGGTGCAGGGGAGTTCGGCCTCTAGGCCGTTCGGCCATGGTAGGGGCTCGGCCTGGCGCCTGGCGCTAAAGCTCTTCCGCGGCTACTGGTTGCATTGGGCCGAGCATCGGGCTAGACTTCGGCGGGAGCGGGATTTATCCCCAACACTAAGGATCAATGATTGGTTTATGTTGAGTCAGATCTGATGCTTATGGGATTTACAGACTCCAACTTTCAATCTGATCATGATGATAGTAAAAGTGTATTGGGATATATCTTTACTCTAAATGGTGGAGCCATTCGCTGGAAAAATTTCAAGTAACATACAGTGGCTGACTCTGTTTACGAAGCAGAGTATATGGCAGCATCAGATGCAGTAAAGAAAGCTGTGTGGTTGAGAAAGTTCATCACCAAGCTCGGAGTAGCATTCTCCATTGATGGTCCAGTCCTGCTCTACTGCGACAGCACTGGCGCCATAGCTTAAGCAAAGAAATCGAAGGCACACCAGCGAACAAAGTACATTCTATGCCACTTCCATTTGATCCATAAGATCGTAGATCGTGATGACGTCGACTTTTAGAAGATCAACGAAAAGGAGAACCTAGCCGATCCCTTCACTAAAGCCCTGGCAATCAAGGAGTTCGACAACCATAAGTCAAAGATAAATATTAGATACTATGCTGAGTGGCTTTAGGATAAGTGAAAGTTATTAAAAATTATGACCCAAAGCCAATCATCAGCTTGTTGACGGTTGAAATATTGTAATTAATTTATTAATTAATGAAAAATATTTTGGCATCTTTTTCATCATAAGTTTACATCTTCTAATGATTTTCATTATTGTGATGAAGTCCTTAGGACTATTTAGTTTCGATAAAGAGAAAATTTATCGATTAGTCCTTAAATTTGTTCATGATCAAATGATAGGCTGTTAATTAGGACGACAACATCTATCGAGCATAGGTCATTATATGATATATAGATTGGTTGTCCTCTTAACTAAGATATGTGGAGACACTGGTATGGCATACAGGTGAGATGTATGGATACATCATCATTAAACATGATCAACTCTAGAGTATTCTGCTGTCGAAAATGTCTCTGATGGGATATAGGTATAAGTATCCCTTAGACCTGAGATCACCTCAGTGACTTGCAAGCAATTCACTGTGCTTTGATATTGGACTAACTGAATTTCTAATTCAGCAATGAAAGACTTCTAGGCATAGTCAAGTACTTGCGAAGTTGGAGTATGATCATCATGGAATTGATCACTTCAAGAGTTAGAGAAGAATGTAT
This sequence comes from Cocos nucifera, assembly GCA_006176705.1. Taxonomy (NCBI): domain Eukaryota; kingdom Viridiplantae; phylum Streptophyta; class Magnoliopsida; order Arecales; family Arecaceae; genus Cocos; species Cocos nucifera. Next base: position 252,481 of record QRFJ01001802.1, on the reverse strand, counting down.
CACTGTATTTCAATATGGCAAAACCTTGGTCAGGGTAATCCATCAGATGGATTTGATATTTTAAAATACAATGTAGACAACCTGATCAGAGTTGACAGTTGAACTCTGATGTATCCTATGAGTATTGTGGTCAAGGGGATGAATTATATGGAAACAATATCCACATGGGTTCTAAGGATAGTGTTCTACACCTTCGACCTATCTGACCGTCGGGTATCATTGCTAGATGGTCACTTTGATTGATACAGAAGTTTATTTCTATGCTACCAACTTAGGTTCGGACCTAGGAGCTCACACACATTAGAGCTTATGATCTGATCGGATGGTTGATCAATGATTAAGAATCATTCTAGGGTTAAACAATCAATATAATTGGTGTTTAACCTAGTGCAAGTGTTGTAGGAGGATCGATTAGCAATTAGATTGCTAATTGACTTAATTTGATTAAGCCAATAGATTGAGATTAAGTTTAATTAAATATAATTTAATTAGATTTAGTTTGGACTTGATTGGATCAAGTCTAATTGGTTTATTGGATAAGCCAAGTGCATGAAAGAACTAGTCATAGTCTAACTAGGACTCGGATTAATCCAATTTTCTAATTTGATTAAAAAATAAATTAAAATTTAATTTAATTTAATTTAATTTTTAAATAGATTAGGATCTTATTTAATTGAATTGGTTTAATCTTAATTTTATTTAGTTAAAAGATCTTATTTGACCAAGTCAAAATATGAGTCTTAGTGTGACTAGAACTCCCTATCTCCTTGCGCTACCTTGGTCTCAACGCCCTTCATTCCAATTTTTTAGGTATTTTTCATGAAAAATTTCTTTCTTCCTAATTTTCATGCCCCCTCTATCCCTTCAAGTCATATTTGAAAGTTAGGTAGAAGACCAAGTCAAAGGAGGAATTGGTTTTGCTTAGGATTCTATGAGATAGAATCCTTATTGACCAAAATATCTTTCCTTGAGTGCTACCCCATCTTTTAATTAATTATTTTCTTATTCCATAAAAATAATCTTCTTTTTTGTGCGCCCTTTCTTGCTGGTCTACGCCAAAAATTATGGAGGAGTCGCCTAAGAGTTGGGCGTCCCAACAACATCCCATGTTTGGATATTCCTAGTCTAAAAATTTGACCTAACTTGGACTCTTCTTTTTCTCTATTTATTGGATGAATTTTATTCTGATTTTTTTATGAAATATAGAGCTTTGGGAGAGGTTTGGGGTGTGCAAAAATTAGAGGAAGAGGGTTCTTAGGCGTGGGAGTTTCATAGGCACCAAACTAAGTGTCTAGGTGAGAGAAAAGAGAAGAAGAAGAGGGTCTTCTTCTAGGGCTATTTTATTTTCAATCTTTCCTCCTTTCTTTTGAGTTTTCTTGAGAGAGTTTCAAATCAGCAAACTCTCATCTTCCTTCTTATATTTTAGAGAGTCCAAATTTTGATGAAGAAAGCATCGGATCGATCGTTGAAGAAGAATCAGTACAGTACTAGAATGCTATGCTAATTTTTTACATCGGACTTTAGATCAAAGATCATAGGCTTGTATGGATGCCTCCTAGAGGCCGGACATGTGTGCGACTTGTGACTTCATCCTCAAGCTCGGATTAGCAAGTTAGAATGTTTAAACTTGCTTAAGTAATAGATCTGATTTATTAACTTTATTAGCATTTGATGTAGTGTAAATCTAGGTTGATTTGATCAACCTTTTTTTTTCTTATTTGATTTTAATTTTTGATTTAATATTATGCCTTAATCATATCATAGATTTGAGATCTAGGTGTTTACATAGTTATTTAAATAAATTTTAGATTTATTTAAGTCTTTCGCTGAAAGATCTTGAAAAAGTTTCAAGATCTATCTGTGAAACCCTAAATCTGGTTCTTTCAAGATCATCGATATTGGATCCATTGTTTTATCTAAAGTTGGCCAAACTTGATTGGAGGTCCACTTGAGTATATCCAAATCTCTCTCTCTCTCTACACATGCGCGCGTGCACACACATGAATATATAGGTAGATTAGGATCCAGTTGAGTGGTTTTCTATTCATAATGTCCGATCATGATTTGATGATGGGGCTTGAACATCAAAATTTGAGTTGTTGGATGTGATCTATTTTCTTAAAATTGCCCAAACATCAAATTTGTATGTTATGAATATCTCTAGCATATGTGTTGACACTACATCCTTGCTTGAGATGACACATGAAAGATATGTTCTCGTTTAGCCACATGTTGGGTGCAATAACATGGCATGTATGATATGGTTTTGTATCAATATCACAATGAGAGCTAAGTCCAACATGATATACATCATATAAAAGTTGACCGAGTCGATCGAAAGGCACTATGTTAGAGGTTGAATAGATAAAAATGGCCAAGAATGAAACTAATGTGAGACAGGCTAAATGAAGATGCAACAATAAGATTAGGACCGATAAAATGCGGCTATCAGTTTGATAAGCAGTACATAATCTAGTCATTCTAATGAATATGAGTAGTGAGAGGATAGTTGGTACCAGTTACTAGAATTATCAAAAATAAAGACTGGACATGGATTGCCATCATTAGAGTCGGTAGATACTATGATGCTTTTGTTTTTTAGTATAAATATAAATGAATGTACTTTGAAAAAGGGGATTCATTCAACATGTCAATGAATCCAAATTATCTTTAATTATTCTTACTTTATCTTTACCTTATCTTATTTTCCATAGTTTACTAGTAGGATTCTACTTTATCCTTAGGAGTAACAATAGCGATAGATCTCTTTAATTGTATTCCTAAACTCTATCCAATCCTATCCATCTTCTTCCAACATGGACAATGTGATAGAAGTGAAAGTCTCCAAGACACTTAGATCCTTGCTACTTTCATTCTCTTTCTGTGATCATCTTATTTTCAATTCATCTACCAGAGCCTGGACTTAAGACTTGTCACATGCTCTTTGGCATGTCTATCTCTAGATGGAAGGAAAGCTCATAAACAATATGTATCAAATAATCAAAAAATATGTATTATTTTATATTATTTAAATGATCAAATTTTTGACTGTTTGATATATAGCTTGGGGGTCTCCAAAATTATATGACTTTTAATGCATAAGTAATTTAGAGATAACACATTCAACAACTCAAATCGCCGATATTAAATCTCCATCATTGAATCATGACTATATCAGATTTGAGTAGAAATCCACTTGACCAAATCCTAGTCTACCTCAACTCATCTCTTTGTATATACATATACACATAAATATACATACATACATACATACATATATACACACATACATACAAACATATGCATGCATGCATTTATATATATGTGTATATGTATGTATATATGCATGCATTCATGGCTATTTCCCATGTGGCCTAAGAAAGAAATTTATATTGTCTAATGTGCACCACCGCTTGACATTAGATCATATGCTAAGAGTATCGAGAATATAGCTGGCAGATAAATGCTTTCTTTTCCTATAAATGTCTTTATGCGGAATCTTTCTATAAGCTTTGTCCTTAGATTCCGTAGACATTTTATGCTTCAGTCCTTTTATTTATAAGTTTTTGAATCTAAATTCCTTTTTCTATTTTGTGCTATATATATATATATATATATATATATATATATATAAGGAAATGGATAGGCGGGTTCACGTGGAGCTTGAGTTCAAAATGAGTGTTTAATTTATTTATTTATTTTACCTTTTTCAGAGGTTAATTGGTGGGAAGCTATTCTAAGTAATTATGTGTGTGTACATATATAGCCTGTCAAGGTGGAGGGTCAAGTAAGTCAGATGAACTTCGAACGACTGTGACTCAACTAATCTGGGAAAAGTCAAGACCCATGGTGAGTCGTGGTTCCCGACAAGAATCCTCTCCAATCTGCTGCGTTATGGACCTCGTAATACTTGACGCCCAAGAAGAAAAATGCAAACCTAGGACGAGAATCCGAGGCCCATCAAGCGACATGTTATCTTTAGTCAGGTTGGGCTCCCATGGTGGCCCAATTTCAGACCTGCTCCGTTCTCACCAATGGCCATACTCGCCGTGCGTTATGACGTTGGGTTGGGTCATTCGACGCAACCCAATTTGGTCTCTGGTCTGGCCAGCGGGTCTTGGATTTTACTCGGCCCGGCCTATTGACATCGATAGACCGGCATGATCAGACGGCTTGAAGAGGACTAACTAGATCATCTGTCAGCGAGAGCAAAACCCCAGTCGCTTGTATAGAAGAGCATCCACCCTGTCCCATCACCATATGGGGCTCCCGCGCACACCGAATATCGCCTCCTCTACTACCTCCTATAAATTCCAACGAAGAAAAAGGGAGAATAAGAGGGGAGAAGAAGCGAAGAAACGAGCAAGGGAGTCCGACAAGGGAAGAAAGGCCATGGCTACATGTGAGTCTGACATCGTCTCTCCGTCCTCGCGAATGATGAAAATTTCCCATTCTTTATTTCTGTCGATGATATTGTTTGATGTGTTTTTCCTTCGAAAACCTAGTCGCAAGTGGTTTCTTTTTTTTTTGAACGCCATCAAACGTTTGTTTAAGTTCTCTCTGCAAATTCTTTAGCGTTCGATTTCTTGATTGCTCCACAGATTTTTGAAAGCCGAATCCTGATTGGTTTATACTTGAAGCATCAAAGATTTTATTTTATTTTTTGTTCTTTCTTTCTGTTTTTCCTCTGCGTATCTTGATCGCGCGTTCTTCTTGCTGTTCGCGTGATGCAGCGGCATTGTTCGGTCATGCCCTCTTACATCCACTTCTTGATTTCTCTATTATTGTTGAAACTTCCTTTTCTCTTATTTTACCCACTTTCCCTTTTACTCTTACCTCAATTTTTTCAGTGTTTCTTTTTCTTTTCCCCCCTACTGCTCTTTGATATGGATGTTAGTCCTTGAAATCTTGTTACTGACTCAGTTTCTTGAATCTTGAAACTTATAGTCGTTCTTTTTTTTGATCTCATCTATGATTTATTCTACTTGTTCGTCTTCTTCTTGAAATCTTTTTCTTTATCTTCTTTCTTGCATTGGCCGGGATTCAGGCTCCACCTATGAGACAGCATTGCAAAAGCAAAGATTGGGATTTTACTACTTACAATTTTCTATTGATTGCACAAATCGATCTTTTTGGTTTTCTTGTGAAGCAAACCCTAAACAAACAAAAACTGTACTTTGTACTGTTTTAAGACTCTTTAATTATGAGGATCACATGTGTTTCAATGTATACCATCAGACCAAGATGTACGCCAAAATTTTTGCACCAACTAGGACGCTTGGAACATGCCATCTTTCTTCTCCATTCAATTTCACCATCAGTATAAATGGTAGCGACATGAATAGACTTAGAGATAACCCTAATTAGGAATAAATGTTTATTGAGGATTTGTATAATGCATCTTGATTAGTTGGTGCAAGGATTGATGGTTATGGCTATGGAGCGCGTTAAGCTGATTATTCTCAGCAGTCACTTTGGTACTTTGGAATCTCACTTGTTCTCTTCTTGATAGAATGTAGTTGTTAAACACCTTGAAGCTAGGTGAAGCAGATCGGTATTTATGTTCCCACCATGCTACACCTCACAAAGAGATGAGGGAAAGAGCTTAGACCCCATTGTGTGATTGATGTGTTCCAAGCCAGTTATCTGGAAAAGCATGATACTTATTGGTTGCATCAGGATGAGGAACCCAGCTGCTTTCTCTCCTCTTAATTAAGTAATACTTAAATGGACAGCTCGAATACATGAATCAAACTGTTTTTTTTTTTTTTTTTTGGGTTCAAATATTTGAAGATATTATATTGCTTTTAAAATTTTTAAGGATGCTATTTTGCTTTCACATTGTCCTCTATCTTTTGCAGCCACGATGAAAAATTTCTCGAGTCCAATCAGTTGTATATTTCACTGCATAACCATCCAGAATTTTTGCACCAAGAATCTTCTACATCTTTCATGGTGGGAATATGTTCACAACTTGCTTGGAAAGAAAAACTGTAAAGCAGGACATCAATAACCAAAAAAACCAGCAATATGTAGGTTAGGAATGGCTGATTATTGTAAAAATATTACCGGGACATGATGAACATAATTATTAGATTGAGGAAAAAGGCAAAACAAGTGGTCAGGCCATGTAGTACTATTGTCAAACCAAAGCTGAGAGAAATTTGACATCTTTCTGGATGTGGAACAAGTAATTCATGAGGGGAAAAATTGCCATCATGAAAGAACAGATGTAAAGAGACCTTACCAGGAGGCAGATTTGAAAATGTGGCATGGGAGAAAATTTGCCAGTGTATGCTTGCTCAAACGAGTCCTTATCTTCTCAAATCAAATGCTTCTTAAGATCTAGCAGGAGAGACATTTAACTCTTGTTGCAGCAGCATATGGTCAATAGTACTGGACTGCTGGTGTACCTTAAAACCCTAAATAAATCCTTGGTATAGTTTGTTGTTGAAATAACTAAAGCTATAGGTTTTGTTTCACCTTCAGTTTATTTTGCAATTCAGTCACATACTTATACACGGCCATATTTTGTACGCTGACCAAAAATTAGTGCTAGCTTAAGTTATCATGATTGTGCATTCATGAGTCTTCTATCTGTTTATATGTGTCGCATCAGATATGTTGAATTAACTGGTAAACATCTTATATATTTTCACATTGTCTTGTTTCAGGTAGTCTAGGAAGTACATCAAATATCAAACTGCTCAGTTTTCACCCAGAGTTCAAAAAGCTCAGGTGCACTGCACTGTTGACTCATCATAATCTGAAATGTGGCTGTTTAGAGACACTGAATGGTTCTAAAGGAACTCAGATATGGAAAGAACCGATGCGTGCTGCAGGATTTGATAGGCAGGTTCAGAGATTCTCAAACTTATTGGTTGCAAGATGTTGCATATCATCAGGGAGTACGTGTTTTTTCAATGCAACATTTCTTTACTAATTTGCAACTATCTGTGCAGATCTCAAATACTGGTTTTAGCTTGTTCAGACAATTAATTGCAATTTGTTAGACAGATGGTTGCAATTTGTTTAAATAGTTTTTCTCATAATAGAGGGTAAGTTTTTCTTCATAATAGATGGAACTTAAATAAAGCTTGAGGTCTTATAACTTATACCACAGTAACAACCATGCACGTACATTTGAGGGAGAAAAAGAAAATAAAATCTTAAATTACATTAATACGAACCGTATATAAATTAATACTCTATTTTTTCAAAAAGTAGTTCTGCACAATAGGATTATATTTGGGAGAAATATTTTCATATACTTATCATATTTGGTTTTCAAAGATCATACAAAATCTTTCCATATTTTTTATCAGATCATTCTTCTTTTCTCCCTCAAATCAGTTTAAGAAAGTAATTCTCCTGAAATGCGATTTGATTTGGAAGAAATATTTATGCATTTTTATCAGGCTGGGTTGTCAAAAGCAGTTCAAAATCTTTCCAGATTTTTCCTTTTAATTTGCATTTGAATCCTCTCTAGCAGGGGTTGGACTGGCGAGGTCCAATCTCCAATCATGGGCATGTAGCTTGTGATGCCATGGGCCCCATGCCTTATGTGGACTGCCCAATGCGCAGGACCTGCTTGCATCACGGTCTGTCGTGCCAGTCACATATCGCCTGTGTTGGAGACTGGACATCTACAGTCCAGCCCTTGACTGGAGAGGATCTTGATCCTTTTCTTTTATTGCTGGACTGGAGAGGATCGTGATCCTTCTCTTTTTTGATAGTATATTTCCTTTTCCTTGTTTTAACAACCATAAGTAATGAGGGAGATAATTTATATCCTGTGGAAAAGTGGGAAGGCATTTTTCATCATAAAAAATGATAGACGAAATTCACAGATGATATTTTTCTAATTTTGGAACTGTAATTTTTTAATGAAGTATATATTGTATTGCAGCAACCTTCCCAGTTCGAGACACCCTGAAACTTTCTCTTTAAAAACTTCTTTTTTATTTTTTTCTCCTACCCACCAAGATAGGTTATACCTAAGTATCAGAAATGTTTAGTAGTTATACTCTTTTTTGAATCATTAATCATATAAACCAGAAAATTGTAATAGAATATCATTTGACAAGATATATTCTGTAATGTATATACACACATGTAGAAATCTTGCAAACTTTTTCTTCTACTAGGCATTATTGGACAATTTGGCTTAATCCTGATGGGTATTTAGGGGTTGCCTGCAATGTTGCTTGGACATGTCACAAGGGTGTTATTTCCAAGATTCCAGAATAATGAAACATGGGAATTTCTAAAAATCAGTTCAAGGGATATGTCTGTGTGTTATAAATGTATATCTAGATATGCACTGCTGTATGCATATGATCAATAATGGGCTAGACCCATTTTCAGAGTTCATAAAATTTGATGAATTGGTTATTGTTGGTTATGGTAGAATTAAAAACTTTGACATATAAGTGGCAGAAGTAGAAGCGTAAAGATGATGGCATCAAATTGATTTCATCATAATTTGATGGTACGAAGTTTCAAAGGGTGTCATGAAATACCCAAAGTGTGCAAGTGTCTGGCATGTCATAAAATCTGAAATTTGGAGTGTCCAGGTAATCCTGGTTACTCATGAATAAGCAGATGCAAATTCAGTTGAGGCCTGGAGCGGTCTGAATAATCTTGCAGTATTCAGCCTTCTTGGCCGAAATTGCAAAGCAGCTTCAAAACTGATCTCAGATCTGACATTGAGAGGCAGACTGAAACAGATTTATCCTCAGATTTGATTTTGACCCCGATAACCAGCAATGATCTGCTATATAGTGCTATTTTTTATAACAATGAAGGGAAGAATCGAATCAAAGATCAAAGGGAGTGAAAGAGTAGAAAATAGAGAACAAGATGAAGCAGTAGAAAATAGAGAACAAGTTGAAGCACAAGGGTTGGGAAAGAGGTGATACAGATAGAAGAAGACTTGCATTGAAATGATTTAATGAGATTTACAAGAATTTTTTCCTTTTCAGATGACCAGGCTGTGGAATTGGACCTATTATGAAGTGGGATCCTCCCATATAGATGCTACCGGGCTAGTGATTTTTTATTATGATCATGTAACAAGGATATGCTCAGACATATTTAGACTATTGTTTTGAAATGCCAAATGAAGGGTTGTGGCACACGTATGATTCCCTTCTGCAAAGTTATTGCCGCTCTTGCCTGCCTTTTGTTCTGTTTTTCTCGGCTTAGCTGCTTCAGGCATATAATTATATACTGATTCATCAAAACATTTGCATTTATTGCATGCACAAGTTGCATAATTTCTATTTTAATATTTTAAGGAGAAAATAAGATGGCAGATTTTCTTCTATATTGCATGATTTATGGTTGTTTCATGTCGCTAAACATATTACTTTATGTCATTCTTCCACTTCTAGCCAAATTTGGTCTCTAAGTTTTGAACTGTTATTTGACCATGGATTGAAATTCGCACTTGTCTGCATGAAGGTGAAAGTCATACGAGCATTTAACTTTAATTGGTCAAAGAGTCTCTATTGTCTGATGTTAATTGTCTGCATGAATCTATGCTAACATGTCTCTATTTTTCTAAATAGGAGAGAACGATTCAAAAGTTATTGAGTTGGAAGAAAATAAATCTAATGGGAATCAAATTATCCCAATTTCACTAGAAGTGAGCACCTCCTTCTGATTTGGTTGATAAATGTAGTTTTAAACATGATGCTGCATAAATGTCCTGCTGCATGTGCTCTCATAAAACCATGGAAGTGGATTTCATGTTTGAAGTATGAATTTATTAGAACTTCAAGTGAAAACAAAAAATAGATTTTTCTATTTGGAAAGCAGAAAATGTTTGACTCGAATCCCATATCCTAAGTCCTTATTTTCCTAAATTTGCTTCATAACATATTAATTTATCTAAATTTACATGTTAACAGTTTAGTACTTGTATGCATGCATGGAAATATAAAAAAGCATTTGCATAACACTGACATGATGACTAAAAGAATAAAATCCTTAGTAACAAAATACAGCTCCATTACCTATTTTTTTCATATAAATAATTTCAATGTATGACCAATTCGTTAGCCTAATAGGTCTATATCTTGAAATAAATGGTTTCTAGTCCAAGTATCTGCAGCTATTATAAGTTAACAAAGGCATTGATTTATTTTCTTCCTTAAGTCATGAACCACAAGTTGCAACAATTTAGTAATATTGATTACAGGGGACTATACATCATTCCATATTTGCTGGAAAGCTTATTGGTCCATCCAGTGATTATTTGTGTTCAAATTTCCCAGGTGGAGCCATTGCTCACAGCTGTTTGTGATACAACTTCTGTCGCAGAGTTTAAACTGGATGTAAGTCATTGCAAACTATAAACATAATGGAAGAATAGTCATTGTTTTTTTTTTTTTTTTTTCCTGAAAAATGTAATAAATAAGATTAATTTTATCTAACTGTGCATTTTATCATTATGATTAGTTTGCGGGCTTTCGCCTCTATGTCAAAAGGGACTTGGTTGAGAAAAATGTGCCCCCACCTATTCCAAGTCTTCATCCAACCCAAACCAATACTACAAACCAAACTCCTAATTCAAATGGGTCTGCTGCTACAGTTTCCCTAGTCATGTCCAAACCAAAACCTTCTACAGGTGGCATCCGGAGAGCAGCTTCAGATGAAGGATTGATGATGCTTCCATCACCAAAGGTGACTGTTCATGAACTTACTGCTCTTTATTTTTTACTAGAATTAGGCTTTTATTCAACCACAAATAACAAACAGGTAGCCAAGGCTAACTGTTTACAAGATCATCACAAAGCGAATGGACTTCATTTCTTCATTTTCTTTCTCTTTTAAGTGGTCTTTGCACTGATGCTACATGTTAAGCAGGTTGGATTTTTTAGGATATCCCGAACCATTAAAGGAAAGCAAGCACCTCCATCATGTAAAGAGGTAACTCTTTTAACTATGCACATGCTTAGGCTTTTCACCATTGGAGCTAACTAACCAGAAGCAGCTGGTCAGGCTTATACTGGGGCCTTACATGGTCTGTTTTGATAATCTGGAAATAGTCAAAATTAGATAGTCCTTGGCCTCTCCTATCTCTCCAAACTATTCTACTTCTAACTGAAATTCCAGTATACTTTTTAAAATGCTGTTGTATGTTCTTGGTTTTCATCAACTTATGGATCTTTTAAGTTATTGAGCCATGAGGTCGCAGAATTAGAATCGATAAGTGGTCCAGATCAGGCTGAAAAGGTGCTCAGTGCATTCATTTGGATCCCTAGCTTAAACATTGCCTAACATAATAGTAGCTCATGATTTTCTTTGAAAAGTTAGTATTGCCTGGATGAGTATGATTTCACTACAAACACAACAAACTAAGTTCACTTTACCAATTAAACAATACTAAAAGTTTAATATTTTTAATATCTTTGATTGTTTTTAAAGTAGAGTAATATAATTGCAGATCAATGAGTTATAAGCTTGACATGATCATCTTAGAAAATAGTTAGCAGCAAAATACTGAAGAAGGAGATGCTGTTGTACAATTTACCAACTTATTTTGACCCATTGTTCTATCTTCTCAGTAAATATTGCACTTATATCTCTTACATATCATTTCCCATTCCTTTTATTGATGCAATCCCATGTTACTCTAGAAAAGAATTTATATTTTTCTCACCAAGACCTAAACTAGTTTCATTTGCAAGTCTAAGCTACTGTTAGTTTCTGGTTGTAAATCCTCGTTTCTCATGAATCTTTTAATTTGTCAATTGCTAGCATAATATAAGAGAATCCATCTCTCGGAGGCCTAACTCAGTTGTCTTTGTAAATTCAATCTAATGCAATGTATACACCTATCCTTATTTTCCATGAATCTTTTTTTTCCCTTTATGACCTTAGATAAAATTTTTGCAGTGAACTATCATTGATCTGTCTGTGATTCTTTAAGATTTGACAACATTAGCTTTTCAGTGTTATTTAGCACCATGGTTGCTAAGAAGGTGCATCTTTGAATCCCCCTTCCCCCCATATTCCTAGTTGTTATAATCAACACTACTTAACAAAATTTGAAATCCACATAAGTGATGCCCGTAGCATAATCCTTACTTAAGTTTGCTTTAGAATCCAATAAGATGGAAAAATGTGGGACTGGATAGTTTTATTTTCAAATTTATCAGCTTACCAGGATGTAATAGAAAATTGTGGTAGTTATTACCTGATCATTGTGTTGTATTTAGTGATGTGCTACTTCTGAAGCTTCTTTCCAAGTAATTTCAAGTTATTTAGTTTGCTTAGATGCTCTAGAGAATCATGATGAAGGTGATGACACAAAGTTGAATATCACCATTGTCTTGAGAGGTGTCTGTTGATGCTATGAGAGTTAAATTAGCCAAGCCATGCACAACAACAAACTACCTAGCATTGATTGCAAGATTGAGCTGAAAATGCTCAAGCGGAGCTTTCTTTTCTTTCTTTTCTTTTTTTTTTTGCAATAAAATCAGGTGGGTCTTCGTGCAGAGCATTTTCGCTTCTTTGTGATGGTTAGAGTGACTCCTAATGATTTCTTTGGTACTTGTAGAGGCCTTCATGCTTCCTTTTTTCCCTTGAGATACAAGTCATAGATGTAGAATGGATATGTCCTCTCCTCAGTATTCTCATGGAACAGTTGTGGATTTATGAATAAGGTTCTATGAATATGAGAGATGCATGGGAAGCACCCTAGCTAGAAATTCAATAACTGAGAACTGTGAGGGAATGAGAAACTGCTGCAACACTTCTTAAGTTTTTCTGTTGTGTTTTCATATATTCTTTTATAAAAGCTTCTTGTTTCTTTTGGCCAGCTATCTGGTAATCAGTCCAACTTTTGTTTCTTGTACTGCTGCCCACAACCATTTCCCCTTGTACTTTTTGGTTTCATGTAGGCTTTTCACTCCTATACCAGGTGCCATTTATTCTTGAGCTTTAATTGGTCAAGCATTTATCTGTTTACAGTTCGTGGATGATGATTTCCTTTTGTTGTGGACCTTCTTCAAATGAACTGAAAATGTTATCCCACCATCAAATGGACCTTCATGTTTTTCATGCAAAGTTATATTTGCTGAGATTTGTGTTATGTCTATCAAACTCCATTGGTTTTAGTACAATATTGTTTTTCAATGGCAGATGATTTTTCCAATCATTTCTAAATAAGGAGACTATTTATTCGTTTTTCGATGCCAGTGCGATTGGACTTGAGAACATGCAAATGGCTATTTGCAGCTCTTGCTCAATATTGTAAATTTGCTAGGTTTTCCCAGATAGGGTTCTTATTTGCTTGTCTGTGCACCAACCTTCATGTTTTCAACTTCGCTTTTGCCCTTAATGAGGCAATGTTTGAAAAGAGGGTCTAACACTGTCTTGTGCATGTCACCTTGGTATTTTGTTTGCTGTTCCAGAAAGATAATTTGTCTGATCAGGTTGAAGTGATCCAAACTTGACATGATAACTGACAAAAGACCGTGGCCTGGTCAATTACCAGACTCATTGCTGCCTTTTCTTTGTCTATAAATCTTGATATACCTTGTTGTCCTTGCCTCTTAGTTCGTTTCTAATATTTATGAACAACTCTTGGCAGGGGCAAGACGTCAAGGAAGGCCAGGTTCTTTGTTACATTGAACAACTCGGTGGAGAGATTCCTGTAGAGGTACTATCTTGAATCCATTTGTAGAAACTCTTGGATCTAGGCCAATCTAGTATGTGCAAGATTTTTATTTTAGTGCACAGTTACAGCGCGCTATAATTTTTCTTTCATTACTTGTTTCAGTCTGATGTTTCTGGGGAGGTAATCAAGATACTAAGAGAAAATGGTGGTAAGGATGCCAGGCTACAGTTTTTTATCATTGTTTATGTTGTGGCAATTATATGATGCTCATTGATGTAATTTATGTTTTTTTGTTGTGCTTTGCAGAACCAGTAGGATATGGTGATGCTCTTATAGCCATTCTCCCTTCCTTTCCTGGGATTAAGAAGCTTCGGTAGGCAGGTTCTTTCAATAGTTTACATAAGGTTATGGACTGAGTTTTTAAGGTCTCCCCAGGTGTTTGGGTAGCGAACTTGTAAAATACAGCCTTTGGGCTTTCGGCTGGTCACAATGGGCTTGTGCTTTCTCAAAATGAAGTCTCAAATATTGTATGGACCATAGATGCCAGAAACTTTTACAGGGTGCTGCATCCACTTCATATTTTTGCACTTTGCTCATCCCGATTTTTATGTTTCTAGTTTTCGAGAACTTCTGATTGCAGTAATAAAGTTCAGTTGGTGCTCAATGATACTATATTATACATATTTTTATCATTTACAAATCGCATATAAAAGTGTTTTGCTTAAAATACCAGCAGCAAGCATGTGGTGCAAGTAGATAGTCTCAAAAAGGCAACTCTGCCTCAGTTCCTGCCTTAGCATCAGGTGCACGATCCCTTTCGGGTTCCGGCCACCATGTTAATAAACACATGCACGATCCCTTTCGAGTTCCGGCCACCATGTTAATGAACACATATATTTTTCAACATTTATTATCCCTGCTGTTATGGCGTTCTCGCTTAGGTAATCTAAGTATGTAAAGTAAGTGATGTGGATTTGTGGGTGGATCGAACGTTGCCCATCTTATTTAAAAAGAAACGTGATATCGACGAACTGCATCAGACTTCGGCCGCTGAGGGTTATTAAAATAGTGCTAGCTTGGCCCGGTCGCCTCATCTTGCTTTCCTAGGTAAGCACGTGTAATGCTGCTAATTAATGGAACTGATTGAGGTGTGGCCGCATATCTCACCCCTATGTGTCGTGGAGGAAAGCTTACGATCATGTACAGACTCTGGCACGTGTCATGACATGATAGGATGCGCGCAATTGTGTTATCTTCCATCTGATTACGGAGTTCTTTGATTGCGTTTAACTAAATTTTTGGGGACGCGAATTTATCTTTTCCTTCCCCCGTCCCTTGGAGTAAGAACTGATTTAAATAAGATATACATTTATTCAAGACAAAAGAAATAATATGACGAGGAAAAATTAGTAGTATTGAGATGGTCAAAGTCTCGGTTAAGAAGCGAGATTTTAAAGTTACATTAAAATCTCATGGCCATTGACCGGCCACATTTACTTCCTTTTTGATCTTTCACTGCCCAGCTCACACTATGGCCCCGTTGCTTGCCACGACCAACGGAGACGAGAGGATGAAGGAGTTTCTTTCTTTCCATTCGAGCATGATGCAAGATGGCGGCGGTGAGCTCTTTAGGTGTCATTGCCGCCCAAACTAATCCCATCGCCTCTCCTCACTATCGTTTTATCTTGGATTTCTCCTTTTAGCATAAAAACTGTGTAGAATCGTTGATTAGATGGATAAAGGCACAACATGGTGCTCATCTGAAAAGATAAATTATACCCTACATCATGGTGCACCATGCCAATCTGACTTTGCCACATGGCCAAATGCACCATGTCAGCTTAAACTAAGGAAGAAGAGGAAAACCCTAACCATTCGCACCTCTTTCTTTCATCTTATTTGGGTTGTATCTTTCATGTGAAAGAATGATTGATCTTCTATCATGACGTGAACCATTGGATTGCATGTTTCATAGCTTTCAAAGCCTCACATCAACTTTGTGATCTATGTGCAGATGTAATGAAGAGGTTGGAGCGCTTTGAAAACTATCCAAAGTGTGATCAGTGATTCACCTTATAAAAGATGATCGATCATTCTTTCGCACGAAAGATACAATCCAAACCCTCTCATCATTGTCATTGGTGAGGTCCAGATCCCATCATTGCATGGATGTTCTCCTCAATCTCCTCCTAAATAAGCGTGATTAAGAATTTGGGCCACTCCCTTTTGCACTCTCCGATCTAAGCCAGACCATCCTTTCCCGACCAGCTCTCTCCATCACCGTTGCTATCACCAAAGCATGCTTCAAGCTTGGTGTCACCCCCTCGGTTTCGATCAAACTCTAGCATGCTGCCCTCCTTGCCCTCGTATTCTATGGTCTCAACGCTTTTGACATAGATGATGAGGTCTTCGCCTCTGATGCCCTCATTAACTCTAACATATCCTCCAACAACTCTCTTTCCAAGAAAGGCGATAGCATGTCTATCTTCATCCGATCCATTATCTTGCGGAGATGGTCCATAAGCTTCTCCTTAAGCTCTTATCATCAGCCTGGATACTTGAGGAGAGATTGTCTCCTTTTGAGATCAGAAAAAGAAAAGACCAGCAAGAAAGATGATACAGCTTCTATGAGCAGTGGAGAAGACCTGCTAGTTGTATCAGATGAATCCACAGAGTGTGATACTATATAGATATTAGATTCAGCATGCTCACACCACTATATTTATCATCGGAAGTGGTTTGTTACCTATCAGAAGGCTGATAATGGAAGTGTCAGCCTTGGAGATAATTATCCATGCAAAGTAGCTGAAATTGGCTCTATCAGGATGAGGATGTATGATGGGATCATTCGTATATTATCAAATATCATACATATATCGAAGTTGAAAAAGAATTTAATTTCTTTGGGCTACTTGGAGAAGCAGGATTATGCTTTTAGTAGCTAGGCTGGGAGTGGATGTCTGAAAATTTTCAAGAAAGCTTTGGTGATGATGAGAGATAGAAAACTGAGTAATAATCTTTATAGAAAGAAAAGCTCAATGGTAAATGATAGTGCAGAGGTGCTAGCAGCGGCATAGGAGGAGCATATTTTATATCGACTGTGATACTATCGGATAGATCATATGAGTGATCGTGGGCTCACAGAACTAAGCAGAAGAGGTATGATCCCAGCCCTGAAGAAGGAGGGCACAGATCTTTATGAGCCATGTATCTTTGGCAAATAGCATAGGGTGAAGTTTGCCAGAAGTACCAAGCGTAACGAGGGAGTGCTAGATTTAGTATACTCGAATGTGTGGGGACCAGCTCCTGTATCAGTTAAAGAAGGGGCAAAATACTTTGTTACTTTCATTGATGATTTCTCAAGAAAAGTGTGGATTTATTTAATCCAAAAAAAATTAGAGGTATTTGCCCGGTTCAGAGCCTGGAGAGCTGAAGTAGAGAAGAAATCAGGAAGATAGATAAAATGTTTGAGGTTGGACAATGAAGGGGAGTATACTAGCCTGGAGTTTAGAAGGTACTATGAGAAAAATGGCGTCAAACGCCATTACACGGTGAGGATGACTTTCCAATAGAATGGTGTCGCGAAGAGGATGAACCAGACACTGACCGAGAAGGCATGAAGTTTGAGGCTGCAGACATTACTCCCAAAGTTTTTTTGGGATGATGCTCTAATCTTTTCTTATTTCTTATGAACAGGTCCCCTCATTATAAGCTGAATGGAGGCATTTTAGAAGAGGTCTGAAGTGAAAAGAAGGTGGAGCTTAGCCATCTGAAAGTCTTCGATTGCACAGCCTATGCACATATGGAGGCAACCGAGATGAGCAAATTGGATCCAAAATCTCAAAAGATGACATCATAGGGTATCCACAAGGAGTCAAGGGGTACCTGCTGTGAGACTCTTTGGCACCAAAGTCAGTGATCAGTAGGGACGTTATCTTTGATGAGAAGAGCATCTTGAGGAGGTCTGGGATAGATGAAACTTAGAAAACAAAGATGAACAGCGGTGGCCAATTAAAGAATGATGGTATGCAGGTTACATCCACTTACATGAGTGTTTCTGTTAAGGTGGAGCTGGGTAGAAAAGTATTATCTCAGATTAAAAATTAACATGGAGGATCGATAGATCAGACAGATGTGCAGGAGCAGCCATAGATATTAGATAGAGATATACCAGTGGGAGTGGCTTTGCACAAGTCTCAGCGTACTATTAAGAGATCGGCCAGATATGACATTGATGAGGTTATCTCCTATGCACTCATCATTACTAATGAAGATCCAGAGAATTATGCAGAGGCCATGAAAAGTGAGGATCATGATTCATGAATGCAGGCCATGATAGAGGAGATGGAATCACTTGAGAAGAATCAGACATGGCAGCTGGTAGATCTTTCAGAGGGTGCTTGACCTATTGGCTCAAAGTGGTATTCATAAAGAAAGAAGCACCTTCAGAATAAGGTGGAATCAGATTCAAAGCAAGGCTGGTAGCAAAGGGATACTCACAAAGGAAAGGGATTGACTACATAGAAATTTTTTCTTCTGTGGTGCGCCATACATCTATTCAAATTTTGTTGTCACTGGTGGCACAGCATAACATGGAATTGAAATGGATGAATGTGAAAACGACCTTCCTTCATTGGACTTTGGAGGAAAGAATCTACATGAAGCAACCAGATGATTTCATGAAGATGGGACAGGAAGAAAATGTATGTTTACTCAGAAAGTCTTTGTATGGCTTGAAATAATTCTCTCGTCAGTGGTATCGAAGGTTTGATAGCTTTGTCTTGAGCCTGAGTTTTAGCAGATGTGAACATGATTGTTGTGTCTATGTCAAGGATGTAGATGAGCAGGATATTCTGTACCTATTATTGTATGTAGATGATATGCTCATAGCTAGTAGAAGTATGGATGCTGTGAAAAGATTGAAAAGGGCATTATCATCTAAATTTGAGATGAAAGATTTGGATCCAGTTGGAAAAATTTTGAATGGAGATTTGCAGAGATAGGTGCAAAGGAGTGCTCCATTTATCATAAGAAAAGTATGTCTAGAAGGTTCTGAAAAGGTTTGGGATGGAAAAGGCTAAATCTGCAAAGACGCCATTATCGAGCCATATGTCTTTCTCCAAGTTACAATGCCCCTAGTCAGAAGAGGAGAGAGAGTACATGAAACAAGTCTCTTATGCAAATACTGTAGGCAGTGTGCTGTACACTATGATGTGCTGTAGACCAGATATAGCACATGCTGTGAGCACGGTTAGTAGATACATGGCTAACTCTGGGAAGGAACACTGGAAAGCATTGAAATGGATATTAAGATATCTGCATGGAACAAGGAATTATGGTTTGATATTTGATGGGCAGCTGAAAGAATTTGGAGAACAATCTATGAAGATGTGTGAAGGTTTAGATCCTCTGGAAGGGTTGGTTAATGTAAATTATGTTGGTGATCCTGATACAAGGATGTCTACTACTGGATACCTTTTCTGCGTATATGGTAGACCGATGATTTGGAGATCAATCCTTCAGCCAATCATGGCCTTGTCTACCATAGAGGTCTAGTATATTAGGATAACGAAGGCTATAAAGGAAGCCCTTTGGCTTAGGAGGTTGATTGATGAGTTAGGGGTGGGGCAGGATAGCCAGGTTATAGGTAATTCAGGTGATAGTTAGATCAGTGCTCATTGTTGCCATAGATCCTAGGCTTTATCGTATGGGACCAGACGAGCACAAGCATATAGACGTGGGTACCACAGGATCGCAGCTAGACCTGATGGAGGAAGGTGAAGCTAGAACTGATGAAAGATCCAATAACCAAGAAGATCAGTCTGATGCAATCACGAAGGTACTTCCTAGAGAAGACGCTTCTGCGAGAGATATTGTGGCAATCGCAGTGGTCATTGAGAAGAGATGAGATTCACAAGGCACTTGGAAGTACCAGAGGTAGAGATGTGAGCTTAGGAAGTGGCACTCCGGCAAGTTTTGAAATATCGAGAAAGACAGGTCAAGGAAAGACGGAAGCAAGTCGGAAGAAGATTCAATCTCAATAGTAAAGTTCAGGGAAATGTGCTAGCTCACTCTGAGGACTGAGACCGGCCTAGTTGGGATCTATAGGTTGGCCTAGTCCAGGACTGGATTGACTAGATCTCAGAAAAAAAATTCAGACAGAGAGGAGTATTTTTTGACTTATTAGCATGGTACAAACTAGGTCAGCTAGTCCACTTGAGATCTGTGGTTGGCTTAGTCCAAGACTGGATCGACTAGGTCTCAGAAAAAAATCAGATAGAGAGCAGTATTTTTTGGACTGCTGGCACGGTACTACAAATGGTCGGGCTCAGTACTATTCTAGACGGCTAGATCTCAGAAAAAATTCAGATAGAGAGTAGATTTTGGACTGTTGCACGGTACACAACGTAGGTGGTTTCAGTCTGACTAAGATCTCAGAAAAAAAAGTTAGATAGAAAGCAGTATTTTTGGAACTGGCTGGGCATGATACACAACTGGGTCGGCTTCAGCTTCTGGACTCGGCTAGATCTAAAAAAAAATCAGATAGAAGTAGTATTTTTGGACTATGGCACGGTACAACCTGGGTCGGCTCGAGTCTAACTGAGCCGATGCGCCCGCCGTCTAAGGTTAGTCACTGCTCATCTGTGCAACTAGGGATCGGCCTTAGTTCTGTTAGTATCTAGTATATTTTTTGGTGTAGCCGTAGTTATTTAGATTCTAAGCGACCCGTTTTTCCTATGAAGTATAGGGCTTGGACCTTTTTAAAGCTTAATATAGCTCGAAATAATAGAGGTAAGATTGTAAGGATATTGAGAAGGTATACTAAATAAAAGCTCTTATCTTTGAAAATTTTTTTGTCTTCTCTTATTCTCACTATTTCTTGATTTAGTTTTTATTCTTCGCTTCTATTCTCTATTTCTTCTATTCAGTCTCTAGGAATAACTCTGACTGCTTGCATTGTATAATCCTTTCCTCCAATGTGCCATGAAGGAGGGTCATTTCAATCCATGCTATTTTAATCATGTTATACTGGTGCACATCAGTGACAACCGAAATTTGAGATAAGATGTATGACGCAACCACTAGGAGAGAAAAATTCTGTAGTCAATGAGAAAAAATCTGATTTTGGATCGAGGTTCGTTCAGATTGATCAGATCAAGAGATATATATTTAAAATTTTTTTTCTTTGATCTAGATCAGATCTAGATATTTAGATCCAATTTCTTATTATTTTAATAATTAAAATAAAATTAGATAATTAATCAAATTAATTACCTTGAAGTGATAATCCTATTATCGATGATGATCCTATGAGCAACGAAAGGTTCTGATCTAGCCACGCAAGTGCTTGGCTCTCGATATCCACTCAGGCTGGATCTTAGAGATCCTTTTCTTCTCTATACATCATCAAAAATTAATCTGGATTTGATCTGAGGATCTTCAAAACTCCTTTGAAGATCAGCAGTTGTCCTTTGCCAGCAGCCGCAGCTTCTAGCTTTCAGCATCTTTCTCTCATCTAGATTGCACCACCAAGTCAAATACTTTTGGACATGGAGAGGAGAGGGGAAGTGGTTTGGCATAGGAAGAGGGGAGAAGGCAGCCTTGGGGTTGGGATTTTAATTTTAATCTTATTTTGATTGGGCGCAGGTCTTATTTATAGCTATCTATGATCCACTTTTCTTCTTTCCAACCAATCACAACTCTATATAAATCAGATCTAAATCTGATTGGTGGGAATAGAGTCCCCTAGATTCGCTCCTTAGAATGTGCTAAGATAATAAAAGTTGTTCTTAGGGAAACTCTATCAAAATCTAAAAACGGAGATGGATCCTATCCAACAGGACTCCTCGGTGCCTCAACTTGGGCACACGCCAAGGTGGCGTGCGCCCTCCTTCTTGCCAGGTTCTGGCAGGAGGACAGGCCCCCACCAGTCTCCAATAGGGTGCATGACATGTGGACAAAAGCAAAGTATCAATGGTCAACGTTTGACCAGTCAAAGATCAACTTTTTGACCAAGTCAAAGAACGAGAAATGGCAGATGACCAAAAATGGCAGGTAATGTCTTACAAAATAAGATAACTTTTCTGACTTGGACAAGCTCCAGTCAGATAAAGGAAGGCCTCTGATCGAGCAATAACTCCTTTGGCTCAGTCAGGATAACTTTTATGATAGTAAAGAAGAACGTTAGGTTCAATCGAGTGCTAGCATGATTTTCTTGAACCTAATTGAATCTCATTCGATCAATTGAACTGGATCAGTTTAATTGATGATCACTCAGATTCAAACCCTTTTTGTGTGATCCAGTAGGTTACAGTTCTATATGGTAATAGGATATGTTATGATCTCTATCATCGACATCATCGAAACTCCTTCGATGGATCAAAATTTTTCTGATATGTCAATAGCTATGACATGATCGATCATCTAAATCATTCTAATTTGCTTCCAAATCCACACCAGTGACACCTAGCAGTTTATGTCGAGTGTGGCAATCAACCTCATAGCCTGATTACGGTCCGATCTTATAGCTACTTGATTCGTCTCATCTGAGCTCAATCAGATTAGGGTTAAGGTGAATCGACAAACCCGTAGTTCTCTTATCTATGATGTAATCATTCGATCATAGTCCAATATGAAAATCTAAATAGAAACTCTTTCTATTATTTCACTCTCCATGGCCATGGACTTCTGAACTTTTCTAATGATCATCATAGGGCTCCTCCTCTACCACCGAGGTGATAGTTCCATCTTGTGCTATCCAGTTCCTACAATGAACATGCTATAGCCAACATACACCTTAGGATTTCAAATGGCTAGGAGATCGATAATGGTGTAGTAAACTATAAAACCCCTAAGTTGAACTGCCGATGCATCTCGGTCAAAGAATCAGATACACTACATGCGCATTGAGTCAACTTGATGAGAAGGTAGACTCCCTAAGACTACTCGAAGATGGTCGCTCAGTGCCTCGTTCTTTAACGAGTACTGTAACTCTCAGCTTCAGTACTCCACACCATAGACTCAAGACTCATCTACTAAAGAGAAGTGATTGTACACCAACCTTCCGGATCAATCACCATTCTCGTGATGATCCTATGGTCCGAAGCATTTTATGAGTTAATAATGATTATTCATGTCTTAAATTTTCAACTCTTGAAAATATGAATTATCATTACCATTAACTCAAAGGATGTATCACAGATAATAAATATACATATGTGATAGAAAATAACCCATTTTATTGATATTAGTCAAAATTATAATTTTGCCCCTAGAAGTGTATTATAAGTGTCAGTCAATTCTGGCTTCTAGGACACATGTATCTAACAATCTTTCACTTATCCTAAAGTCAATTGGCTACAAGTCTAAGTTCCATCTTCTCAAGATGGGCTTCGATCTTTTGCTAGTCCAACAGCTTTAGTAAGCGGTTACCACATTATCTGTGGGAGTCCAACTCTCTTGACCTCGACTAAACCTTCTTGAGGTTAATCATGGATGAGTTGTATCGCTACTACAATGTGCTTGGATTTTTGGGAGACCGTTGGCTCCTAAGCAAGGGCTATATGGCGCCATTATATCGCAGTACAGCAGAAAGAAATGGCCATCTGATGCATGCTCTAATTTCTGCAGCAAACTTCTTGTACCAGAATGCTTCCTTCGCAGCCTCTGATGCAGCGATATATTCTGCTTCCATGGTGGAATCTGCTATCACAGTTTGCTTGGAACTCTTCCAGCTGACAGCACCACCATTGCACACAAACAGACTCCCAGATGTCGACTTTCGATCATCTATATCGGACATGAAATCCGAGTCTGTGTATCCCTGGACTTGGAGTTCTCCATTACCAAAGACCAACATCATATCCTTAGTTCTTCTCAAGTACTTAAGGATACATTTCACAGAAGTCCAGTGTTCTTCACCTGGATTTGACTGATATCTGCTTGTGACACTCACAGCATGGGCTATATCAGGTCGTGTACATAGCATGGCATACATGAGGCTCCCTATTGCAGAAGCATAAGGGATCTTGCTCATGCGTTCTATTTCCTCAGGTGTGCTAGGGCACATCTTCTTGGAAAGATGAATACCATGTCTGAAGGGTATTAATCCCCTCTTAGAGTTTTCCATACTAAACCTCTTTAGTACTTTCTCTATGTACATCTTCTGTGAAAGTCCTAGCATCCTATTCGGTCTATCCCTATAGACCTTAATTCCTAGAATAAAGGATGCTTCACCTAGGTCTTTCATGGAGAATTCCTTGGACAACCATAATTTGACTGTTGTCAATCATGGGAATATCATTCCCAATAAGGAGGATGTCATCCACGTACAATACGAGGAAGACAACAGCGCTCCCACTGACCTTTTTGAAAACACATGGTTCCTCTTCATTTTTGATGAAACCAAACATTTTGATCACATCATTGAAATGAGTGTTCCAGCTCCGAGATGCTTGCTTAAGTCCATATATGGACCTTTGCAGCTTGCAAACCTTGTGATCAGTATCACTGGATGTGAAACCTAGCGGCTGTTCCATATAGATATCTTCCTCAAGATATCCATTTAAGAATGCCATTTTCACGTCCATTTGCCATATTTCATAATCGAAATAGGCTGCAATGGCAAGCAATGTGCGGATGGATTTTAGCATAGCCACTGGGAAAAGGTATCCTGATAGTCAATGCCTTCGCGTTGACTATAACCTTTTGCCACTAGTCTAGCCTTGAATGTCTCCACATTTCCCATCTGCACCAATCTTTCTCTTGAAGATCCATTTACACCCAATAGGTACTATACCTTCTGGTGGATCTACCAAGGTCCAGACTTGGTTTGAGTGCATCGAGTCAATTTCTGACTGCATTGCCTCTAGCCATTTCTCGGAGTCGATATCTGATATCGCCTCGTTGTAGGTTTTGGGATCATCACCATGAGCACCATTACCTACGAGGAACATTTTCTCTACTTCCTCTGAAATAATACCTAAGTATCTTTCAGGGGGACGGAAAACTCTTTTCCGATCTACGAGGTGGAGGAGGTAGTGTTCTTATTGGCTCAACCTGATTTGGTTCCAATTGGTCCTTAGCTCGTTGTACTTGTGAGACTTTCTCATCAAGCTTAATCTGCTTTCCAATGCCGCTATCTTGAATAAACTATTTTTCAAGAAAGATGGCATGTCGACTCACAATCACATTGTGGTCTTCTGGAATGTAGAAATAGTATCCTAATGACTCTTTAGGATATCCTATGAATCGAGCTCTAAAGGACCTAAACTCTAACTTGTCCGCTTGTTGTCTTTTGACATGAGCCGGACAACCCCAAATTCTGAGATGACTCAGACTTGGTTTCTTACCATGCCATATCTCATACGGTGTGGTAGGAACGGTTTTAGAGGGAACCCTATTCAGTAGATAAATTGAAGTTAACAATGAAGTGTCCCCAAAGAAAATCAGGGAGGTCTGTGAAGCTCATCATGGATCGGAACCATATCCAATAGAGTCCGATTTCTCCATTCTGAAACCCCGTTGAGTTGAGGTGTTCCTGGTGGAGTCCATTGAGAGACTATGCCATTTTTCCTTGAGATAGTCTAGGAATTTCGGCTAAGGTATTCACCTCCTCGATCTGATCGAAGAACCTTAATGGGATTTTTCAGTTTATTTTTCTACTTCATGTCTGAATTCTTTGAACTTTTCAAAAGCTTCAGACTTGTGTCTCATAAGATACACATACCCATACCTAGACAGATCATCGGTAAAGGTAATGAAGTAGACAAAATTGCCTCTAGCCGGCACATCAAATGGGCCGCACACATCAGTATGTACTAGGGCAAGGAGATCTGTGGCCCTTCTCCCCATGTCCAACAAAAGGGAGTTTAGTCATTTTGCCTTGAAGACAAGATTCACAAGTTGGATATGACTCGAAAGTCAATGGACTCAATAGCCCATTTTTCTCCAATTTGTTGATCCTATCTTCTGCTATATGACCTAATCTCAGGTGCCATAGATATCTATCATTTGGACTATCCCTAGGTCGTTTGGCATTCACGTTTTGCTCGATAGTTAGAATAGGTACATCAATATGTAGCTGATAAAGACCATTAATAAGGAAACCATTTGCAATTTTATTTCTTTCATAAAGAATGTTACAATGGTCCTTAAAGAAGGTAATCACATAGCCTTCTTAGTGCTAAGCATGAAACAGAAATCAAATTCCTGCTAGCTGCAGGCACATAATAACAGTCTTTCAAAACTAAGTCTAAACCAGATGGTAATCGAAGAGGGTATGTTCCCACGGCTACTGCAGCAACTCTTGCTCCATTACCGATGCGTAGGATCATGTCTCCATCCCTCAGCCTCCTGCTATCCTCAAGACCCTGCATGGAAGTGCACAGATGAGCACTAGAACCAGAGTCAAGCACCCAACTGGATGCAGAAGAAACCGTAAGGTTAGACTCAATAACGAGCATACCTCCAGAAGGACCTTCCTTCTTGTTCTTCAGGGTGGCCAGGTAAGTAGGGCAGTTCCGCTTCCAATGGCCGTCGCTGTTGCAATGGAAATACTTTCCTTTGACATCGGCCTTTCTTCTTCGGCTCTGCCTTCTTCTTCTTTGCTCCTTCCACCTTCTGCTTTTTCACAGACTTCTTTTTCTTTCCATAAGACTTTCTTTTGGAAGAAGTCCATTCCATAGCAAGAACTGAGCCTTTAGAACCTTTCATAGAAAGCTCAGCGGTAACCAGCATATTCATTAATTCGGCCAAGGAATTTTGAAGTTTATGCATGTGGTAATTCATGATGAATTGCCCATATGCATCAGTCAAGGATTGCAGAATAATATCATTCTGCAGATCCAAGTCTAACTTCACACCGAGCTTCTCAAGCTCTTCCAATGTCCTTGATCATCATCAGACAGTGATCTTGGACTGACTGCCCATCATGCATCTTAGCCTTAAAAAGTCATTTCGTGACTTGATACTTGGCTGCGCGACTCTGTTCACCAAACATCTCTGTAGGTGAGCCAACATTTGGCGAGCAGTCCCGATATCTTCATGTTGGCGCTGGAGCTCATCAGACATCGAGCCCAACATGTAATATCTGGCCTTATTATCTTCGTCTATCCATTTTTTCCAGAGATGCTCTCTGTTCAGTGGATGGACGGGCTGGTAAGGTGGGAGGGTCCTGGTCCAATACATGGGTTAACTTCTCGAAACCCAAAATAATTTTGTAGTTTCTGAGCCAATCTTTATAATTGGGTCCGGTCAGTCTATGTGTGTCCAGGATACGTGCTAATGGGTTGGACGCAGACATTTTTCTGTAGAGAGTCAAAGATTCTAGTTAGATACTGTAATTATGACTTGACCAATTTATTTAGAATTTTATTTTTAAATAAATTAGCTCCCACTATTTTCTCGGATCCCTACACTCCCTCTGTAGAGATGCAAAAATCTCCATGATTAATGATTTCTAGTGGGTGGTGCGGTCTCACCAACTGACTCATCACCTCACCTAACAGTTATTGGTGATGGGTTAGCCAATGAGTGAACAACTCTTGTTCAATGATTCTCTAATCATGGTGCACCCAAACTTGGTCTCTAATTCATGAATCTCACCGTATCCGAAATATTGATCCACTCCTTAGTTAAGTCAGACCCACCATTTGCATAGACTGGATTCCTAATTGAGTCTCTCACCGTATCCAAAATATTGAGCCCAACTCATCCTCCAGCCCATAGCATCCAATGCCTAATAGACATGGTTGCATCTTTCGGTGCAACTGAGCCACTGTATCCAGCCGAGAACAATCAACCCCGGGAAGGGCCCGCACATCTACAATGGTGGAAGACCTCAGACTTAATCTTTTCTTAGGGAGAATTGATTCAGGTCTCATTAAACTAGACTTGTCATAGTCATAACAATTATGACTAACCTAGTGGCATGGGTTAGCTCGGATTATTGACCACCTCAGATCAGAACTGTGTCAACAGATATGGCCAGGTAAGTGAGATCGGTGGAAGGAATATGCCATTAACTCGTACAAGAATGCATTCAGGTCGAGTAGCTTCCAATTAAAAATCAGTCGGTCGTATGTGCCAAACTTACCTTAGACACCAAATTGTTGAGTCAGAACCAATTGGGTTAGCCTACAATCCAGACTCTAACCTCTGAGCCTAATTAGGTCTTGCTTGATCGTGACTCGATCTTGACCCAGACTTAATCCTATTAGGCTGGTCAATTTAAGCATTGTTGATCCCATCTAACCAACTCTTGATTCGGTTTGATCAACCGCTTAGACCTAATTGAGCTACCCAAGCCCGAACCCAGTATTATGAATATGTCTTAGATCTAAAATTCTCAATTTTAGACCTAATTAATATTTCATAATCTTAATTTTTAATTAAGTAGGGTTCATAAACAAAATATGCACAATAAATCCTAGGGTTTCAGGATCTAGGGTTTTGCAGAAAGTAAGTTTTGGATTTCTGATTAAGGACGAACACGCAGCACCCCTACACATCATAAGAACACCCCATCGAATGGGAAGGAGAGGGCCTTTAAACCCTTCTTCATTCTTATGACCGGACGGCCAAGAGGAACGCCTTAATCAGGAACATGCAATACTACAAAATAGTTTTAGATCTATATCATATATCTCATATACAAATTAGATCTAATCATGGCATATTTTGCATACATCTCATGTATCGAATCATGCATATTTTTCAGATCTAAATTATCTCATAATAATCTAAAAAATTAGATTTAAATTGATCTTAATCAAAATAAATTCTAATCTAGATAATTATGTAGAACTATTCTACAACTAGTCTAGACATGCATCAATCATATCTCATATGATGTTTAAAATTAAATAATTTTTATTTACTATTTTTTAGATATTATTATAATAATTATAATATCAAAAAATAGTAAATAAATAGATCTAAAATATGATTTAATCAAATTAAATTAAAAACATGCAAGACTATTCTATAGAACTATTCTATTTTAGAACTAGTCATGCATATTTTCTAATCTTAGATCCAAATCATTTAATTTTAATTTTTTCTAATTTTAGATCTGATCACATCTCATGTGACATCTAAAATCACTTATTTTTTAATTAAAATAAATTTAAAAATAGATCTAAATACTTTTAGAACCTTGGCTCTGATACCAGTTGAAGGAAAAATCCTGATTTTTCGGATCCAGGTTCGTTCAGATCTGATCAGATCAAGAGATATATTTCAAAAATTTTTTTTCTTTGATCTAATTAGATCTAAGATATTTTAGATCTAATTTTTATTATTTTAATAATTAAAATAAAATTAGATAAATTAAATCAAATTTAATTTACCTTGAAGTGGGTAATCCTATTATCCGTTGATGATCCTATAAGCAGCGGAAGGTTCTGGATCTAGCCACGCAAGTGCCTGGCCTCTACCGATATCCACTTGGATTGGATCTAGAGATCCTCTTCTTCTCTATCACATCTCCAAAAATTAGATCTGAATCTGATCTGGAGGATCTTCAAAACTTCTTTTGAAGATCAGCTGTTGTCCTTTGCAGCAGCACAGCCTTCTAGCTTTCAATCGCCTTTCTCTCATTTGGATTGCACCAATCAAGGTGACATGGAGAGGAGAGGGAGAAGGTGGGTTTGGCATGGAGGAAGAGGGGAGAGGCAGCCTTGGGGCGTGGGATTTCAATTTTTCAATCTTAATTTGAGTTGGGCGCAGGGTCTTATTTATAGACTATCTGTGATCCAACTCCTCTTCTTCCCAACCAATCACAACTCTTTGTGAAATCAGATCTAAATCTGATTGGTGGAAATAGAGTCCCCTGGATTCCTCCTTAGAGGGCGCCTAAGATCAGTCAAAGTTGGTTCTTAGGAGAACTCTAATCGGAATCCAAAAAGGAGATGGAGTCCCTATCCAATAGGGACTCCTGGGCGCCTCCAACTTGGGCACACGCCAAGGGTGGCGTGCGCCCTCCTCCTTGCCAGGTTCTGGCAGGGAGGACAGGCCCCCACCAGCTCTCCAATAGGTGCGTGACATGTGGACAGAAGTCAAAGTATCAATGGTCAATGTTTGACCAGTCAAAGGTCAACTTTTGACCAAAGTCAAAGGACGAGAAATGGCAGGTGACCAAAAATGGTAGGTAATGTCTTACAAAATAAGACAACCTTTTCTGACTTGGACAAGCTCCAGTCAGACCAAAGTGAAGGCCTCTGATCGAGCACAAACTTCTTTGGCTCAGTCAGGACAACTATTTATGATAGTAAAAGAAGAACGTTAGGTTCAATCGAGTGCTAGCACGATTTCTTTGAACCTAATTGAATCTCATTCAGATCAATTGAACTGGATCAGTTCAATTGATGATCACCAGATTCAAACCCTTATTTGTGTGATCCAGTTAGGTTCAGTTCTGTATGGTAATGGGATATGTCATGATCTCTATCATCGACATCATCGAAACTCCTTTCGATGGATCAGAACTCTTCTGATTCGAACAGCTAGAATGATCGATCATCTAAATCATTCTAATTGCTCCCAAAATCCACCAGTGACACCTAGCAGTATATGGTGGCAACCCATCAGAGCTGAATGCGAACCTCTTGGTGCAGCTACCTGTGTGATTAAGTTCTTCTATCTTGAGCCCCGATCAGATTAGGGTTAAGGTGAACTCGTCAAACCCTAGTCTCTGTCATATGATGTAATCATTCGATTCAAGTCCAATGTGAAAATCTAAATAGAAACTCTTTCTATTATTTCACTCTACCATGGCCATGGACTTCTGGACTTGATTCTCATGATCATCATAGGGCTGCTCCTCTACCACCGAGGTAGATAGATTCCATCTTGATGCTATCCAGTTCCTACAATGAACATGCTATAGCCAACATACACCTCAGGATTTCGAATGGCTAGGAGATCGAGTAATGGTGTAGTCAAACTATAACACCCTCAAGGTGAACTATCGATGCATCTCAGATCAAAGAATCAGACACACTACTGCAGCATCGAGTCAGTCATTGATGAGAAGGTAGACTCCCTAATGACTACTCGAGATGGTCACGCTCAGTGCCCTCATTCTCTAACGAGTATCTATACTCTCACTTCGGTGTCTCCACACCATAGACTCAAGACTCATCTACTAAAGAGAAGTGATTGTACACCAACCTTTTGGATCAATCACCATCCTCGTGATGATCCTATGGTCGGAAGCATTTTATGAGTTAATAATGATTATTCATGTCTTAAATTTTTAACTCTTGAAAATATGAATTATCATTACCATTAACTCAAAGGATGTATCACAGACACTAAATACACAAATGTGATAGAAAATAACCCATTTTATTGATATTAGTCAAAATTACAATTTTGCCCCTAGAAGTGTATTGCAAGTATCAGCCAATTCTGGCTTCTAGGACACATATATCTAACAGTCAATCTCTTTTCTTTGTGAGTATCCTTTTGCTATCAATCTTGCTTTGAATCTGACTTCATCTTGTTCTGAAGGTGCCTCTTTCTTTGTGAACATCCACTTTGAGTCAATAGGTTGAGCACCTTCTGAAAGATCCACTAGCTACCATGTCTGATTCTTTTTAAGTGATTCCATCTCTTCTATCATGGTCTGCATCCATGAATCATGATCCTCACTCTCCATAGTCTCTACATAATTTTTTGGATCTCCATTAGGCAGTGATGAATGCATAGAAGATAACCCGATCAATGCCATATCTAACTGGTCTCTTGATAGTACGCTGGGATTTGTGCAAGCCACTCCCACTGGCATATCTCTATCTGATGTCTGTGGCTGATCCTGCACATCCATCTGAACTGCTGACACTTCATGTCGATCTTTCATTTGAGTATCTTTTCTTCTATCCAGCTCCACTTCAATAGGAACACTCATATACGTGGATTTGAACTGCATGTCATCTATCTCAGACTGACCATTGCTATTCACCTTGATCTTCCTAGTTTCATCTATTCTAGATCTCCTCAAGATGCTCTTCTCATCAAAGATAATATTCCTACTGATCACTGACTTCTGTGCCTAAGAGTCCCACAGTAGGTACCCTTTGACTCCTTGTGGATATCCTATGAATGTCATCTTTTGAGATTTCGAGTCTAATTTACTTCTCTCGGTTGCCTCCATATATGCATAGATCGAACAATCGAAGATCTTCAGGTAGCCAAGCTCCACCTTCTTTCCACTCTAGATCTCTTTTGGAATGCGTTTATTCAACTTACGATGTGGGAACCTGTTCATAAGAAAATAAGAAAAAGTTAAGGCATTACTCCAAAAAGATTTTGGAAGCGATGTCTGTAGCCTCAAACTTCGTGCCTTCTCGATCAATGTTCAATTTATTCTCTCTGCAATACATTCTGTTGGAAAGTCATCTTCACCGTGTAATGGCATTTGATGCCATTTTTCTCACAGTACCTCTTGAACTCTAGGCTAGTATACTCTCTTCTATTGTCCAACCTTAGACACTTCACATATCTTTCTGACTCCTCTACTTCAGCTCTTCAGGCTCTGAACTGGGCAAACACTTCTGATTTTTCTCTAATCAGATAAATCTATACCTTTCTTAAGAAATTATCAATGAAAGTGACAAAATACCTTGCCCCATCTCTAGCTGATACAGGAGCTGGTCCCCATACATCCGAGTGCACTAAATCCAGCACTCCACTGCATTTGGTACTTCTAGAAAACTTTATCCTATGCTGTTTGTCAAAGATACACAGCTCACACAAATCTGTGCCCTCCTTCAGGACTAGGATCATACCTCTTCTACTAAGTTCAGTGAGTCCACAGTCACTCATATGATCCATCCGATAGTACCATAGTCGATATAAAATATGCTCCTCCTATGCCGCTGCTAGCACCTTTGCACTATCATTCACTACTGAGCCTTCCATTCTATAAAGATTGTTGCTTAGTCTTCTACCTTTCATCATTACCAAAGCTTTCTTAGAAATTTTCAGACATCCACTTCCAGCCTGGCTACTAAAAGCATAATCCTGCTCCTCCAAGTAGCCCAAAGAAATCAAATTTTTTTCAACTCCGGTACATGCCTGATATTTGATAATGTACGAATAATCCTATCATACATCCTCATCCTGAAAGAGCCAACTCCAGCTACTTTGCATGGATGATCATCTCCAAGGCTGATACTTCCACCATCGATCTTCTGGTAGGTAGCAAGTCACTCCCGATGTAAAGTATAGTGGTGCGAGCATGCTGAATCTAATATCCACATAGTATCATACTCTATGGATCCATCTGATACAACTAACAGATCTTCTTCACTGCTCATAGAAGCTGTATCATCTTTCTTACTGGCCTAATTGAACCTTTGGATATGTGTAACAAGATCTCCGCCTTCGGACATCCTCAGACTATACAACTGTTTCTTTAACCATAGCTTGTTCATCATATTCTTCCCCATGTATGTGTTCTCCAGTCTCGTCCAGAACTCCTTTACCGTAGTCTCTATGCAAATCTCGGGCAAAATCTGATCGGCCAAGCACATCCAGATTGTGCTGAAAGCAATTTTCTCCAACTCTTTTCAATCCTCAGCACTGATCTTTTTCGGCCTTTCTCTTGTCAAGATCTTGTAGATCCTCTGCTAAACTAATAAGTCCTTTATCCTTTGCTGCCATAGGGTAAAGTTTTGCTTGCCATCGAACTTTTCGAAATCCATCTTGAATCTACTTGATCCCATGACTTCAAATAAGTCAAGAATAGATTTCTAACATTCTTCTTCGATCACACATCAGTAACACTATCCTTCAAAGAAGATCTAAATGCCCTAGATATTCTTTTCAATCATCTATATCACCGTCCCTCCATGTAACCGATCTTCACCTTAATCTAGAGACAAACAACGAAGAAACAAGAAGATTTTGGATAAAACCTGATGCAATAGATCCTGGATGTAGTAACCCTAGGTGTCTTCCTTCCTTCCATGCAACACCGCTCTAATACCAATTATTGGGATAACTATCCTCTCTCGGACCGGCGTGGCCACTGATGATTAGCCAAGCAACAAGGAACAATCTCCTAGGATCAACGTGGAAGCAAAATAATGGATTTAAGAGAAAAGAGAGAAAGAGAGCATAAGAGTTTTTTAGAAGAAAAGAGCTTTATTCAATGAATTCAGTATCATATACAATCGTGACCTATTTTCAGTATTTATACTTTACAAAAGGATCCAGCCCCAAGCTTATAGAAAAATCCTCCAAAACTCAAACATCCCATGTACATAAAATAAATCTGCAAAAACTGAATCAACCTAGTTTCAGACTGAGCCGACCCAACTGTGTACCATGCCAATAGTCCAAAAATACTGCTTTTTATCTAAATTTTTTTCTAAGACATAGTCAACCCTGACCTGAACTAAGCCAGCCCAATTTTCAACTTAGCCGGCTCAGTTTTAGGATGAGCCGACTCAGTTTCTAAACTTTGCTATCCGGGCTAATTTTTCTTTCGGCTTGCTTCCATCTTTTTATGACCTGTCTTCTCATGTTTCGAAGATTTGAAAGCACTACTTTTGAGCTCATACACTCATGATTATAAGTGCATGACCTTTGAAAGTATGGTCCTTTAAACATCAATACCTAAGTATGATGTGAATATAATCTTTCATACAACTGTATTAACAAGATGAAGGTTTAATTCTTTTGCTTTTAGAGTCTAATAAGATCTATTCAAACTATAAATTAAGAAGTTGTTTACTTATAGTGTTGCATCATACTAATACTTATAATATTAATATGAATATTTTATTTATCACTACTACAATAAGAGTCTATTGCAATGTTTACTACTATAGTAGTTTGAAAATTGCTGCCATAGCGTCTATGGCAACGATTATATATAACTGCTGCCATAGATTTAAGCTATAGCAGTAGTTATTGATAACCACTACTATAGATTACATATAGCAGTGGTTATTAGATAACCATTGCCATAGGTCAAATCTATAGCAGTGATTTTTTATAACCGCTACCATATATTTGAGATATGACAGCGGTTGATTAACCGCTATCATAAGTTTGATCTATAAAAGTGGTTATGTATAATTGCTGCTATAGTTTTGACCTATGAAAGTGGTTTTTAGTAACCACTACTAAAGCTTTAATCTATGATAGTGATTATTTATTACAACTATTATATGCCTGTGGTAGCGGTTATACATAATCGCTGCTATACATATATGATCATATAACAGCGATTTTGTGCAACCGCTGCTATAGAGGCAGAATATAATTTTTTTATAATTTTTTTAAATATGATATAATTTTAGAATTTAAAGCTCATCTTTATCATTTATTATATAAATAATTATTATTAGAGTATCATCATAAAAGATTATCTCGATCCAATTGCCCTAGCTATGTCAATCAATCAAATTTAATTTCGATGGCCATGAATAATCACATGATGATCTGATAGATAGAGACTATCGATGAATTCAAAAACTTACAACCATAATCTCGATGATGTTTATAGCATACTATCAAAATTTTATTTCAATTGGATATCATTATCATGATCAATTTAGCATGGAATGATTTTGACTATTAAATAAAAAATGAGTGATCAAAAGATTAAACAATGTTTGATTATATAAGATGATTTTTTAGAAAATTGATCTTTGCTACTATTGAAAAATGTGTCCCAAAGCCAATCATCAGCCTATTGATGGTTGAGCTACATTATATCTATAATTAATTTATTAATAAATAAAATATATTTTTGATATTTTTCATCATAAAGTATTCATCTTCTAAAGAACTCCATTATTGTGATGAAGTCGTTAGAACTATTTATCTTTGATAATAAAAGGATTTATCGATTAGTCTTTAAAATTATTTACAAACAAATGATAGGCTGTTAATAAGGATGATAGCATCTATCGAGTATAGATCACCGTATGCCATATAAGTTGGTTATCCTCTTAACCAAGAAGTATGGAGACATTGGTATGGCATACAGATGAGATGTAAGGATACATCATCATTGAATATGACCAACATCAGAGCATTCTGCTGTCGAAAATATCTTTGATGGGATATAGGTATAAGTGTTCCTTAAACCTGAGATTATCTTAGTGACTTGCAAGCAACTCATTATGCTTTGATACCAAAATAACTAAATTTTTAATTTAGTAATGAAAGGCTTCTAGGCATAGTCAAGTACTTATGAAGTCAGAATGTAATCAAGATGGAATTGACCACTCCAAGAGTTGGAAAAAAATATATCACTATATTTCAATATAGCAAAATCTTAGCCAGGATAATCCATCAGATGGATTTAATATTTTAAAATATAATGTGGACAACCTTATCAGAATTGACAGTTGAATGCTGAGGTGTCCTATGAGCATTTTGATCAAGAAGATGAATTATATGGAAACTATATTCGCATGGATTCTAAAGATGTTGTTCTATATATTCGACATATCCGACCATCGGATACCATTGCTAGATGGTTACTTTAATTAGTATCAAAATTTATTCTTGTGCTACTGACTTAGATTCGAATCTATAAGGTCATACACATTAGAGTTCATGATTCAATTGGATGGTTGATCAACGATTAAAAATCATTCTAAGGTTAGACGATCAATACGATTGATATTTAACCTAGTGCAAGTGTTGTTAGAGGATCGATTAACAATTAGATTACTAATTAGCTTAATTTAATTAAGTCAAAAGGTTAAGATTAAGTTTAATTAAATATGATTTAATTAAATTTAGTTTGAACTTGATTAGATCAAGTTCAATTGATTTATTGAATAAGCCAAGTGCAAGAAAGAATTAGTCCTAGTTCAATTAGGACTTAGGTCAACCCAATTTTCTAATTTAATTAAAAAATTAAATTAAAATTAAATTAAATTTAATCTAATTTAATTAAGTTTTTATTAATTTAGAATCTAATTTAATTGGATAAAATTAATTTTGGTTTGATTTGATTTGAGAAACCATGTTGGATCAAGTCAAAATAAGAATCTTAGTAAGAGTAGGAACTTTTCTCCTTGTGCCACCTTAATCCCAACGCCTATCCTTCACGTCCTCTTTGATTTTGCATGAATTCTCTATGCCCAAGAGAAGCCCACCACATCCCAAAGTCCTCCTCTTTCTTTCTTACATGGTAAATTAAGTATGGACCAAGTCAAAGTAGGACTTGGTTTTGATTTCAAATTCTATGAGATAGAATTTTAGAAAATCAAAACTCTTCCTATAGTGCACCGATTCTATCTAGATTTTTTTTAGAATTTTCATGAATTTTAGAGGGGTTTTTGTATAACAAAACCTGATGGTCCATAGTAGAAAAGGAGGGGTTACCCAAGATTTGGGCGCCCCTTGTCTTGCTCAATTTGGACATTCCTTATCTAGGTATTTGACCTAGATAAGGACTCCTCTATATCTCTCTATATAGGATAAATTTTGGACTAATTTTTTGATATATTCTAGACAATTAAGAGACCTTTTGGGTGTGTGAAAATTAGGAAGAAAGAGTATTGGGACATGGGGATTTCATAGACACCAATCTAGGTGTCTAGGTGAGAGAACAAAGTAGAAGAAGGATCTTCTTCTAGAAATTTTTCTTTGATCTCTTCCTCCTTCTATAGAGATTTTTGAGAGATATCTTAGGTTCAAAATTTTTTTCCTTCTAAAAATTGGAGAGTCTAAGATTTAAAAAAGGTGGTCCTGCATCAAACTTCTGATCGTGATTCGTGGGCTCATATGGATAACTTCTAGAGGTCAAACATGTGTGCGGCTTATAACATCATCCTCAAGTCTGGATCAGCAAGTTAGAATGTCTAACTTGCATAAGTAATAGATCTGATCTATTATTTTCATACCTACATTAGATGTAGTGTATATATATGTTGATGTGATCAACATGTTTTAGTTTCTTCTTTAGATTTTAATTTTTGATTTAATAACATATCATGATCATGTAATAGATTTTAGATCTAAGATATTTTTTAGAATTTAAAATTAAATTTGATTAATTTTAGTCTTTCACTGCCTGATCTTGAAAAAATTTCAAGATCTAGCCCTGAAATCTTAGATTTGATTCCATCAATTGGTATCAAAGTCAGGTTTAATCTTGAAACTTATGGATTATTAGATTTGATCTAATTTTATTTATAATTTAATAGATTTAAAATAATTTTAGATCTGTTCAATTGGTATCAAAGCCTAAGTTTTTTTTATTACATGATTATTTGAGCATGTTTAGATTATTTTTTGGATTAGATCTGATTTATAATCTAATTATTAAATTTAAAATTAAAATTTTTGATCATACGAACTGCTATAAGATTGTCCTACTGTAAGATTTACCCCTTATATTAGAAAGATTATCCTAGTTTGTATTGATCTGATTCTAATTATAAATTTATTAGATTTAATCTAATTTTATTTATGATTTAATAAATTTAAAAAAGTTTTAGATCTAAAAATAAAATTTTTAAATTACATGGACTGGTATAAGGTTGTCCTGCTGTAAGATTTATCCCTTACAATGAAAAGGTTGTCCTAATATATGCTGATCTAAAATATTGATCATAAAATTTTAGATTAGATTTAAAAAAATTTATGATCTTTTAATTATCATAAATATGTTAGATTTGATTTAAGATAATTTATGATTGATTATAGTTAAAATTATTTTAATTATATGAACCTGTTTAGATTAGATCTAAAGTAGTTTCATGCTTATTTTACTTGCATATTGATTATGAATCAAATATACAACTTGGTTGATAGAACCATATTATAAAAATATTTTATAAATATGAAAATTATTTTTGAAAAGCTGAATCCTAATCCTCAGTCCAAAACTTAATTAAGAATTAAGAAGTTATTTGATTATAATCTAAGATTGTGAATTAAAGATCCCAAGACACAAATCATAATACATTGGGTTAAATGGGTTAGTGGAGATTAGGTCCATTAATTGGGTTAGATCTAGGGTTAGATTAAAGAATAAACTTAATTAGAGAATTAACTAAATCTAATTAATTGTTATCTTAGATTAGGTTAAGGATTCTCTAGATCAATTATAATAGTTATTGTTGGTCAAATCCATATCTTTAACGAGATCCAAGATGGACTTGATATTTGGCTACGTGGTCCAGCATGAACTGTTAGATTGATCTAATTGAAACTAATTAAATTGGTAGATCGGTGGTCTTTAATTGACAGCCCGCTTATCAGGCCATTTTTGATGGTGTCTAAGGCACGCTTTGGCAGATCCTCCCACTGATCGAACTTATCTGACCTCTTGATGACATTATATTTTTATTGGATTACTTGATTATTTGAGCTGACCCATATTAGCTAGGTAAATTAGTTTGACTGATTTAGATGCTTTTAGATCAGCCTATTAATGATCTTCCTTAAGCTGACTTGGTAAAGTCAGTGGAAGGATCATGACAAGCTGGTTCATTTGATCTTTTCTTATCTTCAAATTAAATTCTCTAAAATTATTAGATCCCTAAAATAAGATAGTTATTATGATAACTAAATCATAGCCTCCCATTAAAGTGGATGATAATGGGTCCATTAATTGGATAATCATTGGAGGCCCAAAGATCTAGTGTTTATCGGCTAATAGAATTATCATCCATTATGTGATTTCTTTGTTGCATCTTTCTAAATGGGGGTTAGGTTGGCCAACCAAAGTTGGGCCTAATCATTCATTAGTTTGATGGGCCAAGTATGGTCATATTAATGGTTGGACCTAACTAGATCTTTTTAATGAAGGCTAAAGCCTATGGATTAGAGACTGAGGCAAAATTTAATTACTAAAAATTATTTTAAAAAAAATTGATTATGAATCTATTCTAAGATATATATGGATTGGCCAACCAAAGTTGGGCTCATGTGCAGTTCATGTGGATTTTAGTACCTACTAAAAAATTAGGGTAATTCCTCGAATTGGAGGTAGAGGCTATCAATTTGAATAAAATAGTGAAAGAATTTTTTGATTAAAGTCTAAATTTTTAGATTTAATAAATCAATTACTAATTAAGTTATGATTTTTTTTTATGTAGATATGGCCACTTTTCTATCACTCCGATTATTATTGGACAATGATAAATTGGTAGAATCCAACTTCGATGGCTGATATCGAAAGTTGAAAATTATCCTAGAGTATGAATGGATCCTATATGTATTAATGGATCCTGCACCTGAGGAGTCAGCTGCCAATACACGTAGAACAGTCAGAGATACTTACCAAAAGTAGCTTAGTAACTGGACCATGGTATGCTGCATTATGCTGGCTGCTATGAGCGACAAGTTCAATCGTAGATTTGAGATGGCTCAGCCAAAGGACATGCTTCAAGTGCTGAAGGATTTCTTTGGCACATTCGATGACGTGGAGAAGCATAAGACTAGTTATGCCATCTTCAATGCTAAGATGCGGGATGGTACCTCTGTCACTAATCATGTATTATACATGATCGAGCTAATAGAGTGATTGAGCAAGCTCTGCTTTTCCTTACATAAATAGCTTAGGAAGGATGCAATACTGAACTATTTGCCCAAGTTTTTTCTCCCATTCCTTACTCATTTTAGAATGATAAAGCCTGAAGTAGACTACCACAGGTTATTGGAATTGCTTCAGAACTTTGAGAAAGATCACCAATTTCACGAGGAGTCGATGAACATTGTGGGAGGTTCGTCTTTTGGTTTTTGACCCTTTAGAAAAGAAAAGAAGAATAAGAAAAAGAAAGTTAAGAAGGTGTAAGTTCAAACTGGGACATCTATGCAAGGCCAGATCAGGAAGATCAAGCCCGATAAGAGTCTAGTTGAATGCTTCTTTTGCAAGAAGTGGGGGTATTGGAAGAGAAACTATTCTCAATACATTGCTTCTCTGGATCTAAATAAGTAGAGAAAGAAGTAAGCGATTGTTAGGCAAGATATTTATATGATAACTCCTTGTAATTTCTCTATTTATGATTTACTGATTGGGTATTAGATACCGGTAGCCCTTACCATATTTGTAATTCGTTACAAGAGTTGCAGGTCAGTAGAAGATTCGAGCAAGGTAAAAGGTTCCTGAACATTGGAGATAGAAGATCAGTTCTAGTTCTAGCTTTAGAAATTCTAAAACTTATATTTGAGTTCCATACCATTGTTCTTAGTGATTGTCATTTCTATCCTATTTTTTTTTGAATATTATAATGATTATGAAATATCAATAAAAAAATAAATTTGTAATATCATTATGAATGGTATTACTATTTTCTATGGATATTTGAACAATGGTATGTATATGCTATCACAATCTGTTAACATAGTCTATCCAACTGGCAAGCACCCTAGATTAGATAGTGTGTCAGATATCTATTTATGGTACTATAGGCTAGGTCATATAAATAAGAACAGGATAAATAGGTTGACTTAAGAGAAAATTCTCGAAGTTAGTGATAGTGAATTACTTTCAACCTGTGAGTCCTGTCTTCTTAGTAAAATGACCAAATCATCTTTTATTAAAAAAGATGAAAGAGCCACTGAGCTCTTAGG
Organism: Cocos nucifera; assembly: GCA_006176705.1. Lineage (NCBI taxonomy): Eukaryota > Viridiplantae > Streptophyta > Magnoliopsida > Arecales > Arecaceae > Cocos > Cocos nucifera. Next base: position 211,293 of record QRFJ01001802.1, on the reverse strand, counting down.
TCTAGTATATACTGATGTATGTAGATCAATGAGCATAAATGCTAGAGATGGATATTTCTATTTCATTATTTTCACAGATGATCTATCTAGATATGGATATGTCTATCTGATGAAATACAAGTTGGATTCATTTGAAATGTTCAAATGATTTCGAAGTGAAGTAGAAAAATAAACTGAGAAGAGTATCAAAACTCTTCGATCTGATCAAGGAGAGGAATATCTTTTTGATGAGTTTTTCATAAGAGAGAATAGGATTCTCTCCTAATGGACTCCTCTAAGGACACCACAGCATAATGGTGTATCTAAAAGGAGGAATCAAACTCTGTTAAATATGGTTCGATCCATGATGGATTTTGCCAGCTTGCCGATATCTTTCTAGGGATATACACACGAATCGACTTATTATCTGTTAAATAGAATTTCAAGTAAGTCTGTAATTAAGACTCCATATGAGATATGGACAGGACGTAAGCTAATACTTTCACATCTTAGAATTTGGGGGTGTCCGACTTATGTCAAATGGTTAGTTATAGATAAATTTGGACCTAGGTTTAACAAGTGCACGTTTATAGGATATCCAAAAGAAATCAAAGGATACTATTTCTACCTTGCTGATGAACAAAAGGTGTTCGTCAGTCTTAAGACAACCTTTTTGGAAAAGAAGTTTCTTGGCGAAGGAGCTATTGCCTCTAAGGATGAACTTGATGAAGTTCAATAGGTAGAAAAATCGACACCTGTAGCTGAACCTAAGTTAGATTTGATTAGATCAGATCTAGAGCCTAGTATACCTGCACCATTAAGATGATCCGATAGAGTACCGCATCATCCGGATAGATACTATGATTTCTTGGTTCATGATGGTGATCCCATCAAACTCGATGAGAATGATGAGGATCCGATTATTTATATGGATGCTATACAGAGATCCGATTCTGAGAAATGGCTTGAGGCCATGAAATCCAAAATGAAGTTTATGAAGGTCAATGATGTGTGAACATTGGTTGATCCATCCGAAGGAATTAAACCCATTGGGTGTAAATGGATCTTCAAAAAGAAAAGGAGCACAGACAGAAAGGTGGAGATCTATAAAGTTCATCTAGTTGTTAAGAGGTATCGTCAACGTTATGGTATTGACTATGATGAGACATTCTTTCTTATGGTAATGCTCAAATCCATTCGGATAATATTTATGATAGCTATCCATCTGGACTATGAGATCTGGCAGATAGATGTAAAGATAGCTTTCCTAAATGGAGAGTTAATCGAAGAGGTGTATATGATACAATCTGAGGGGTTCACATCCATAGATGAGTCCAAGGTGTGCAAGCTTCAGAGATCTATTTATGGATTGAAGCAGGCATCTCGGAGTTGGAATATGCATTTTGATAAGGTGATCAAAATGTATGCTTCGTTAAAAATGAAGAAGAGCGTTACATTTACAAATGGGCAAATGGTTCAGTAGTGATATTTCTTATCTTGTACGTGGATGACATTCTCTTAATCAAAAATGACATTCCTGCACTATAGGAAATAAAAGTCTGATTATCATCATAGTTCTCCATGAAGGACTTGGATGAAGCATCCTACATCCTAGGGATGAAGATCTATAGGGATAGATCTAAAAGGATGCTTGGATTATCCCAGTCCAGTACATAGATACTGTGCTGAAGAGATTCAGCATGGAGAATTTTAAAAAGAGCTATCTTCTGATAGGTCATAAAATTTTTCTCTCTAAGAAGGATTGTCCGACAATTTCTAAAGAGAGAGAGCGTATGAGTAGAGTCTCATATGCTTCGACAGTGAGATCTATCATGTACGCCATGACATGTACGAGACCAAACGTGGCATCCTCACTAGAAGTAGTGAGTAGATACCAGTCTGATCCTACAAAAAATTACTGAAAAGTGGTTAAAATCATCCTTAAGTATTTGAGAAATACTAAGGACCAATGATTGATTTATGGTGAGTTAAATTTGAAACTTATGGGGTTTACAGACTCCAGCTTTCAATCTGACCATGATGACAATAAAAATGTATCGGGATATATCTTTACTCTAAATGGTGGAGTTATCTACTGAAAGAGTTTCAAGCAGCATACTATGGCAGACTCTATTTGCAAAATAGAATACATCGCAGCATCAGATGCCATGAAGAAATCTATGTGGCTGAGAAAGTTTATCACCGATCTTGGAGTAGTTTCCTTCCTAAACGGTTCGATCCTACTCTACTGCGACAGCACTAGTGCCATAGCTCAGGCGAAGAAATCAAAGGCATCCAGTGGACGAAGCATATCTTGCACCGCTTCCACCTAATCTGGAAGATCATAGATCGAGATGATATCGACGTTCAAATGATCGATGAAAAGAAGAACTTGGTCGATCCCTTCACTAAAGCCTTGGCGATAAAAGAGTTCGATAATCACAAGTCGAAGATGGATATTAGATACTATATCGAGTGGCTTTAGGATAAGTGGAAGTTATTGAAAAATATGTCCCAAAATCAATCATCAGTTTGTTGACAGTTGAGCTACATTATGTCTATAATTGATTCATTAATAAATAAAATATATTTTTGGCATTTTTCATTATAAAGTATTCATCTTCTAACGAACTTCATTATTATGATGAAGTCCTTAGGACTATTTAGCTTTGATAAAGAGAGGATTTATTGATTAGTCCTTAAAACTATTTACGATCAAATGATAGACTGTTAATAAGGATGACAGCGTCTATCAAGCATAGATCATTATATGCCATATAGGCTGGTTATCCTTTTAACTAAGGAGTATGGAGACATTGATATGGCATATACAGGTGAGATATAGGGGTACATCATCATTGAACGTGATTAACTCCAGAGTATTCTACTATCGAGAATGCCTCTGATGGGATATAGATATAAGTGTTCCTTAGACCTGAGATCACCTCAGTAACTTGCAAGCAACTCATTATGCTTTGGTACCGGACTAACTGAATTTCTAATTCAGTAACGGAAGACTTCTGAGCGTAATCAAATACTTATGAAGTCAAAGTATGATCAAGATGGAATTGACCACTCCAAGAGTTGGAGAAAAATGTATCACTATATTTTAATATAGCAAAACCTTGATCCGGGCAATCCATCAGATGGATTTGATATTTTGAAATATAATGTGGACAATCTTATCAGAGTTGATAGTTGAACTTTGAGGTATCCTATGAGCATTTTGGTCAAGAGGATGAATTATATGAAAATTATATCTACATGGATTCTAAGGATATTATTCTACACATTCGATCTATCCGACCGTCGCGTACCATTGCTAGATGGTTACTTTGATTAGTATAAAAATTTATTTTTATGCTACCGACTTAGGTTCAAACCTGTGAGGTCACACACATTAGAGTTCATGATCCAATCGGATGGTTGATCAATGATTAAAAATCGTTCTAGGGTTAAACGATCAATACGATTGATGTTTAACTAAGTGCAAGTATTACAAGAGGATCAATTAGCAATTAGATTGTTAATTGACTTAATTTGATTAAGCCAAAGAGCTAAGATTAAGTTTAATTAAATATTATTTAATTAAATTTGATTTGGATTTGATTGGATCAAGTTCAATTGATTTATTGGATAAGCCAAGTGCAAGGAAGAACTAATCCTAGTTCAATTAGGACTTGGGTCAATCCAATTTCTTAATTTGATTAAAAAATTAAATCAAAATTAAATCTAATTTAATCTAATTTAATTAAGTTTTTAATTAGTTTAGGATCTAATTTAATTGGATTGGATTAATTCTGGTTTGATTTGATTTGAAAAACCATGTTGGACCAAGTCAAAATAAGAATCTTAGTAAGACAATGAACTTCCCTCCTTGCGCCACCTTAGTCCCAACGCCCACCCTTCACTCCCCCTTTGATTTTGTGTGAATTCTCTATGCCTAAGAGAAGCCCACCATGTCCCAAAGTCCTCCTCTTTCTTTCTTACATGGTAAATTAAGTGTGGACCAAGTCAAAGTAGGAATTAGCTTTGATTTCAAATTCTATGAGATAGAATTTTAGGAAACCAAAACTCTTCCTATAGTGCACTGATTCCACGCAATTTTTTTTTGAGATTTTCATGACTTTTAGAGGGATTTTTGTATGATAAAATCTATTGGTCTATAGTAGAGAAGAAGGAGGGGGCACCCAAGAGTTGGGTGCCCCTTGTCTTGCCTAATTTGGATATTCCTTATCTAGGTATTTGACATAGATAAGGACTTCTCTATATCTCTCTATATATGATAAATTTTGGATTGATTTTTGGGTATATTCTAGACAATTGAGAGACCTTTGGGGTGTGTGAAAATCAGAAAGAAAGAGTATTGGGGCATGGGGATTTCATAGGTGAGAGAACAAAGAAGAAGAAGAAGGGTTCTTCTTCTAGGATTTTTTCTTTGATCTCTTCCTCCTTTAGAGATTTTTGAGAGGTGTCTCAGGTTCAAAATCTCTTCTCCTTTCTTCTAAAAATTGGAGAGTCCAAGATTTGAAGAAGGTGGTTCGAGATCGACCTTCAAAGAAGGATTAATATAGTACTAGCATACTGTGCTGATTTTCTGCATCGGACTTCTGATCGTAGTTCGTGAGCTTGTGTGAACAACTCCTAGAGGCTTGATGCATGTGCAGCTTGCAATATCATCCTCAAGCCTGGATCAGCAAGTTAGAATATCTAACTTGCATAGATAATAGATCTGATCTATTATTTTCATGCCTGCATTAGATGTAATGTATATATATGTTGATGTGATTAACATGTTTTAGTTTCTTCTTTAGATTTTAATTTTTGATTTAATAACATGCCATGATCATATAATAGATCTTAGATCTAAGATATTTTTTAGAATTTAAAACTAATTTTGATTAATTTTAGTCTTTCGTTGCCTGATCTTGAAAAAGTTTTAAGATCTGGCCCTAAAATTCTAGATCTGATTCCATCAGCTACTACTTTAATTATTTGTGTAATGGTGATCATAAAATTTAAATCATATCTATATGAACCATCCCCATTAAGTAGATCTTACAAAAGCATGAGCATAATTACTTAAGAATTTTAAAAATAAGTATCAAGTTATATAGTTTTGGATTGTTCACATATGCTTGGTTTGAATTTTACGATCACCATCATATAAATAATTAAAGTAGTAACAAAGATCATTTATCTAAAAAATCATCTTATAATTAGACATCATTTGGCCTTTTGATCACTCATTTTTTATTTAATGATCAAAATCATTCCATACTAAATTGACCATGATAATGATGTTCGATTGAAGTAAAATTTTGATAGTATACTACAAATATCATCGAGATTATCATTAAAAATTTTTGAATCCATCGATGGTCTCTATCTATATGATCATCATACGGTCATTCATGACTATCGATATCAAATTTTATTAATTGACATAGCTAGGATTATTGGATTGAGGTAGTCTTTTATCACGATATCTAACGATAATTATTTATATAATGAACAATAAAGATGAGCTTTAAATTTTAAAATTATATCATATTTAGAAAAAAATATGAAAAAAATTATATTTTACCTCTATAGCAATGGTTATCAGTGATTGCTGTCGTAGGCGGTCAAAAATAAAATCTAACTCACTACTATATAGATAGGATGAGTCGAAATCGTATCCATAGGGATCATGTTAATTGCATTTAAATAATAAATTTAACTTGAGAGCAAGATTTAATAATTAATTAAAAGGCTACTTAATTAATTTAGAAAATAAATTAATTTCAAGAAAGGTTATAAGTATAAAGATGGATTTTTAGAATTTCAATTGATCACTTATCTGACAGCTGGTACTCTTTTTAATATGCTATAATTAATATCCAATCAATAAATATATAACCTATCTTAGAGAGCATGGTCTGTGCCCTTGGATCACAGCTTATCTTTTAAAGTTATAGGCTAGTCTAAATTGATTTAAATATATAAAAAAAATTAATCTAAATATAGTTTATCCTAAGAGCATGAATCATACCCATACATCATGGCTCATCCTAAGGATAATAAACTATTCTTGATTAATTGCAAGAAAATAAAGATATAAAGATATTATAACTAAAAATAGTCTTTATTAAAAAGAAATACAAAAGATGAAAAATAGAAAACACCATCAAAGTAAGATCACAATGATCTCCTGAGAAAGAGAAGATCAGCCAGACATCGAGAAGCTTCTCATTGAATTCTTCATCCTGAAGCCTTGTAGAAGAATCTGGGTAGCAACAGGTGATAGAAGTTCGAAATAGGAGAGAAGTTTTGGTGGAGATGCAGGCTTTGGTGCTGATTTGAAGAAGAAAGAAAGAGAAAAGGTTAAAGAAGAAGAGCTTGAGAGAGAGAATTAGGGAGAGAAATAACTTGCTGGTGATTTTGGAGAGGAGAGAGGCTTGGATAAGCTTAGGAGGGGCTAATCCCCCAAGGGGAGGCTTTAGAGGGCTTATAGAGGCTGCTCCCATTACTATAGAGGAGAAACAGGAAGAAATTAGGTTGAAATCAAAGAAAAATCAAAGAAATCGAGTCTGGGTCGAATTCTGCTCCTTGAAGTAATTTTTTACCATCAGATCGGATCTCAATGATCCATATTTGACCAAAATCGGACTCCCATAGCTTAAATAGGGTCCTCATGAATTTTCAGCCACTGGATCATCTGATCAGGCGATTTAGGACCATCGAATGGGCTTTTGATCATCCTTAATCAAGTCAGAGATGCTTCTGGACCATTGGATCTTCATCAGCTGGTTTTTTGACCGTCAGATTGCATCAGATCGCTGAGCATTGTTCGAATCAAAGAAGGATTTATTGTGGACCATCGGATCTCCACCAGATCGAATGCAGGCCGTTGGATCATGCAATTACTATAGCTATGGACCATGCGAACCGAGCACATCGAACGCCTCAGCCAATCATTGCTCTATGCTTTGATGCAACATTACCTCTTTACCCCATGAATAGTGATGGATTTCCCATGAACCCCTTAAGGGTTCAGGTCTGCCACGTGGCATGCTTTGGTTCGCTGCATCTACTGAGCTAGCCGATCTGTGCAGGATCTATGGATCGATCGGTCAGTCTATCGTGCACCAAATTATTATTTTTTCTTTTATTTAAAACTTCTAGGCTTCATAACTTTTTTATTTTAGCTTTAATTTGAGTAAAATTTATTCTATTGTGATCCATAAATTAAGCTCTTTTCATCCTTGATCTTCTTTTCTACAAAAGATAAAGTAAAAGTATTAATTCTTAAGAAATAAAGATAAATTAATTAATAAATTAATATTTTTATACATATATTTTATGTGTTTATCACACCCTCCAACTTGAACTTTGCTCGTCCTCGAGTAAAGCAGATAGATTAGCAATATATACCGACTTAGCCTTGAATTAAAAGTTAGATTTAGACACTTCTAAAGGTAGCTGATATTCGATCAGATCATTAAAGAGGTACATCATTGGATTATCAATTCGATCCAATTAATGGTTGAGTCTTAGCCATCAAAATTTTTAGAGCACTTCTTTCATCAATTTTCTACTTTACTCTCTAAATTTTCTAACTTGATGTGAGCTGAATTTATTATCTTTCTTGCAATTTAGTCTCCTTATTTATCCATTTTATTTTTATTTTTTTTTAACTCTTTGCATCCCCATCTTTTGATGCGAACCACAATGCTTACTTAGGTGAAGAGGCCCGGTTACTCAATGAGATAATGCTAGATTTTTTTATTCATACTATCCATCTTTTTACGTGAACCACAATGCTTACTTAGGCGAAGAGATCCGATTACTCAGTAAAAAATTAATATTTTTATTTTTATTATATTATATATATATTAATAAATTAAGAAAATTTTTTGCATATTTTAACCTTTCCATCCAACTCTCATGAAGTAGATTCTTTATTGACATTAGTAAGAAGAACGTTCTAGAATTACTCTTAAAATTTGGTCTGATCTAAACTCTTCCATTTATTAGATTTTTTTAATAATTTATTCCTCAGTATCTCTAAAATTTTCTAGATCGTTAATCATTTATTAAGTAGGATGCCTAATTAACTCTTAATCGAAATAAAGTTGGAATATATAAAGCTAATTATTTCAAATCATACTTGAGGACTCCCAAGTTTTAAAATTAATTATTCTTCCCCCAACTTAATTTCTATTATCCTCAATGGAAGAAGAGATAAATAAAAATATTTATCAAGGAGGGGTACCATCTGGTTTATTATTTGCAGATCCTTCATAGTATTCCTCAGGTTCATATAGGATGTTTGATGTGCTCCCTCCAACTTAGGCTGATCGTCTTTATTGATTTCCTATAAAAAGATAAAAACTAAAAAACTCAAAATCTGAAAAATAAGATGATGGGTTGCCTTCCAACAAGCGTTAAGTTTAATATCTTCAGCCAGACTAGGCGACTCTGTCCATCCAGTGTCAAAAATTAGATTGATAAATTTTAATGATTTTGGATTGCCAATCTTAGGAAGATGGCTTGTGATCCCATTATTTATGAATTTCAGTAATTTCTCATCAATTTTTAGAAAATAACTCATAGCACCATTCTTAGTCAGTTTTAGTTTTCTAATTTTAAGAAAATAATCTATGAACCAATTCAAAGACTCTTGTTTATTGAGAATTTCTTTTATTTATTCTTTTAATATGCTTATAAATTAAGTTTTTGGATTAAGGATTGAGTTTGATACAATAGGTACCAGAAGGGTATCACTCGGTTCTAAACATGCGTACTCAGGTGTGACCAAGGGTGGATTTAGTTTTGGAGGAGGTGGTGATTCTAGAGGAAAAGCTATTGGAGTCGGTATTATTTCATATTTCTCAACCCCTAGGATAGTGGTATTGAAATTGGATAGCTCTAATAATGTATTTTCATTTTCAGTATATCCATCTACATTAACATTATCCACTCTAAAAGAATTCAAACGTGTATGCACTGGGTCTTGAGAAATAATTCTACGGGTAGCTTTCTTAATTACATCTTTAGGTTCATCCACCTTAAAATAATTTTTAATTTGTATACTAGACTGTTCTATAAGGGTTTCATTAACATTGGAGCTCTCAGCCATATATTGCTCCCTTGAGTCACTTATGGGCTGACTAGATAATTCTTTTTCCTCCCAACTATTGAATGCAGCAGTAAGCTGACTAAGTTGAGTTTCTATCTTGGCTGTAGATTGAGTATGATTTTCTAACATGTGTAAAATATTCTCTTTAAATATTGAATTATAGGCACTTGAAGAGGATTGCTGAACATTTTGATATTGGTACGCCGTATAAGTTTCCTCTGGATAAATAGGTTCATAATTAGTTGCTGGTTGTGATGTCTCACAAAAATTTGAATAGTTTTTCCAGCCCAGATTGTAGGTATTAGAGTAAGGGTTATAATAATTGGTCTGAGTTGGGGTTGGGTAAGTCCACTCATGTACAAATTTTTTAGATCGATATGTAGCTGGGCATTCACTAACCAGATGGTTGGGACTCAAACATATGTCACACACATGCAAGGGTGAGGTAGGAGAGTGTCTCATATTCAATAGATAATCAAATTTCTAGGAGAGCTTACCTACCTTATTATGGATATCTATAGAGTTTTCAACCTCATAGATTCCACCACTATTAGGTTCATACATGGATGTATAGGGGTCATAGGTATAAGAAGAAGGGGTAAAATATTTCTCTAATTGGCGAAAGGATGCAGCCATAATTATAGGTTTATTAGCTCTAAGGGTTCGTTCGATTTTAGGATTTAGGATTTAAATTTTAGCTTGCAATGAACGATGCCCGAGCATAAACCTTACGATTAAACCTTAGAGCAGTCATAGAAAATTATTAATTAATTAATTTTTTTAGATTTTTTTTTAATAAAGTAAAAAGAGATGAAAGAAATTTTAAAGATGAGAGCCTAGAGAGTCCTAAGACTAAGAATTAGATGTAAAAAGTTTAATTAGGTTTGATGTTTGTAGGTTAGCAATCAAGTTATGTAATCAATCTTGACTAAGGATTATCCTAAATCTAGATAGCTCCTAACTATCAAGATCACCTTTAAGCCCTCCAAGTAAAGAATCAATCAATCAACTGATCAAGTAAGTGTAAGGTTAGTGGGAGTTCTCCCATTGCTTGCCTTAGACACCAATTGAATTAACTAATCCTAATCCGATCCAACTCTTAGGATTTCTTGTCCAAATGAGCTTGAGTATCCTTAGGAGCCAACGTCTAATTAATTTTAGAATTAAGATTTGGGTCAATACAATATGAAGATTTATAGTTTTTGGGCTAAGAAAGGATGATTAAATCCCCATCATATCTGGTTTAATTGGGTTTAGCACCCTTAAAGTATCTTATGAAGATGAGATGCAAAAAGTCAAGATATCCAAATAAAGTGAAACAATCAAATTTAAATTAATTAGTTTTACTTATTAGGTTTTGTGATTAAGTCTCTAAACCTAAATAGCTTATGTAGTGTCAAAGAAAAAAAAATTAATTAAATTTTTTTAAAAAAAATTATTTTTATTTTATTTATTTTTTTAATTTTTATTTAAATTTATTTAGATTTTTTAAAAAAAATTATTTAAAGCAACTAAATTACGATCCCCAGCAATGGTGCCAAAATTTGATCACTATCGTAGGCGATCAAAAATAAAATCTAACTCACTACTATATAGATAGGATGAGTCGGGATCGTATCTATAGGGATCATATTAATTATATTTAAATAATAAATTTAACTTGAGAGCAAAATTTAATAATTAATTAAAAGACTGCTTAATTAATTAAAAAATAAATTAATTTAAAAAAATATTGTAAGTATAAAGATGGATTCTCAGGATTTTAATTGATCACTTATCTAATAGCTGGTACTCTTTTTAATATGCTATAATTAATATCTAATCAATAAAGATATAATCTTTCTTAGAGAGCATGATCTGTACCATTGAATCATAGCCCGTCTCTTAAAGTTATAGGCTAGTCTAAATTAATTTAGATATATAAAGAAAAAAATTAACCTAAATATAGTTTATCCCAAGAGCACGAACCATACCCATACATCATGGCTCGTCTCAAGGATAATAAACTATTCTAGATTAATTATAAAAAAATAAAGATATAAAGATATTATAACTAAAAATAGTCTTTATTAAAAAAAAATATAAAAGATGAGAAATAGAAAATACCGTTAAAGTAAGATCATAATGATCTCCTGAGAAAGAAAGGATCAGCCAGACATCGAGAACCTTCTTATTGAATTCTTCATCCTAGAGCCTTATAGAAGAATCCGGACAGCAGTAGGTGATAGAAGTTCAGAATAGGAGAGAAGTTTTGATAGAGATGCAGGCTTTGGTGCTGGTTTAAAGAAGAAAGAAAGAGAAAATGTTAAAGAAGAAGAGTTTGAGAGAGAGAATTAGGGAGAGAAATAACTTGTTGGTTATTTTGGAGAGGAGAGAGGCTTGGAAAAGCTTAGGAGGGGCTAATCCCCCAAGGGGAGGCTTTAGAGGGCTTATAGAGGCTACTCCCGTTACTTTAGCTTAAGGATCTTTTAATAGAGGAGAAATGGGAAGGAAATAGATTGAAATCAAAGAAAAATCAAAGAAATCGAGTCTGGATCGGATTCTACTTCTTGGAGTAATTTTCTGTCATTAGATCGGGTCTCAATGGTCCAGATTTGACCAAAATCGGACCCCTGTAGCTTAAATAGGGTCCTCATAAATTTTCAACCATTGGATCGTCTAATCAAGCAATTTAGGACCATCGGATGGGCTTCTGATCATCCTTAATCAAGTCGGAGATGCTTCTGGACCGTTGGATCTTCATTGACTAGTTTTCTAGCCGTCGGATCGCGCTAGATCGCTGAGCATTATTCGAATCAAAGAAGGATTTGTTATGGACCGTCGGATCTACATCGGATCAAATGCAAGCCATTGGATCGTGCAATTACTATAGCTATAGACCGTGCGAATCGAGCACACCAAATGCCTCAGCCAGTCGCTCACTGCTTTGATACGAAATTACCTCTTTATCCCATGAACCGTGATGGATTTTCCACGAACCCCTTAAGGGTTCAGGTCTGCCACGTGGCATGCTTTGGTTTGTCGCATCTACTGAGCTGGCCGATCTGCGTAGGATCTATGGACCGATCGGTCGGTCTACCGTGCATCGGATTTTTTTTTCTTTTATTTAAAACTTCTAGGCTTCATAACATATTCATTTTAGCTCTAATTTGAGTGAAATTTATTCTATTGCAACCCATAAATCGAGCTCTTTTCATTCTTGGTTTATTTTTCACAAAAGATAGAGTAAAAGTATCAATTCTTAAGAAATAAAAATAAATTAATTTAATAAATTATTATTTTTATACATATACTTTATGTGTTTATCAGTCAGCAATCGCTACTACATGATCTATTATAGTAGTTGTTGTCAACCACTGCTATAGGATCCACTATAATAATTGATAATCGCTACTATAAATCTATGGCAGCAATTTTTAAAAACTTCTACCAAAGGTTTGGCTAAATTTTTCCTCATGCTCCTCTCCTTCATTTCGCATGCCGTTTCATCTTCCCCCCTCTCTCTCTCTCCTCTCTACTCGAACCCTTCTTGCCCCTCTACCAGTCCATCTCACCATCATCCTCCTCCCTCTAGCACCTCTGTTGGCATCCTTTGGCCTTGCGCCCTACCTCCCTCGGCCTCGACCCTTTTTGGCCCCATGCCCCACCCCATCGCCGGCTTGCCCTATCGCCATCCCCCTCCCTCTAGCGTCGCCACTGGCTCCCTTTGGCCCTGCTCTCTCAGCCCCAACCCCCACTGGCCACATGCCCCGCCCCGCCCTGCCATCGGCACTTCTCACAACTACCCCCTCCTTCTAGTGTCGCCATCGGCCCTATTTGGCCCCACACCCAGCCTCCCTTAGCACTGGCCCCCTTTGGCCCCTTTGCCCCTCCCCACCCCCCGCTTCCCTGCACCACCGTCAATGATCCCTGGTGACTCCTGCAGCTCTATGCAACCCCCCTCTTGGCAGCTTCGTAGGTATAATTTTTTTTTAATTTTATTTTATATTATTTTTATAATAATATTTATAATTATTTCATAATAATATTTAAAGAGAACCCCTACCAGTAGGTTCTGGGTCATGCCAGTAGCTGTGGGCCATGCCTTTGGGTTTTAGGCCATCGGATTTTGGGTTGTGTCAATGGATTCTGGGCCGTGCCACTTTATAAAAAGTATTTTTTCTTTTCTTTCTTTTTTTATAAAGAGACTGTGATAATTTTAGATGAAAAATGGTTAATTCTTAGCATAATTTTAGTGATATTTCTGTCTTATTTTTTCTCTTCTTCTATAAATATTTTAACCATTTCAAATGTCAAGACGATCTTGGATGGCTTGCGGTTATTTAGTGAGCAACTATTTGCAGCCGACTTGGTTTAGTTGTAGCATATACAAAAAGTAACATTACAATGCATGATTAAATGGTGAATCTAAGCCTTCTTTGTACTTTTATTTTTTTTTACTTTTTTAATTTTTTATTCTTTCATATTGTATAAAATTATAGACCCATCTTTTGATTAATGTATATATTTTATGGCATTTGTATATCTATATATTTTTATATAGATGAGAGAATTATGTATATTGGTCAATTGACTGTCTAGTTTGGATAGTTTAAAAATTATAATTAATTTTATAGATAATTAAAATAAATTTATGGTATGTTGAGGATTCAAAAAAAAATTTAGATATTATTTTTTTGGTACTCCTCAAACATCTTTAGCCGTGTGGGGAGAATTAAGAAAAAATATTATCAAAATTTTTTTCGGTCTCTATTGCATATTATTTAATTACTGTAATTGACCTATAGAATTAATATAATTCTTGAATGGGATAGGACCTAACTTTACTTATTATTTAATAAAAGAATGTATTTATTACGTATCTTATCATGATTGAAATAATATATTTTTGTTTGCCTATGTAATGATGTTATGAACTCTAAGCATTGGTATGCATGCATAAATTATGAGCAATTATTACCAAATTATCTTGATGTTATAGTGTCGTGTCTCATTTAAATATATGATTTAATTATAGTATCACCATTTTTATAATAGATAGGGGATTGATGAAGTTGAGTAGGCTCTCTAAAGAAAATAGTGAAGAATTTACCATACTACTTTCAAAAAATATTTTAAAAATAGTAATGATGCAGTAAAAAATAATTAATTTAATTAATTATCTATTGATCATATCAGATTATTTAACCCTACACATTAGGATCTAAACATAATATGCATACATCAATAGATCTAAAAATAAAACTATATAATAAACTATTTACTACATCTACGTGTTTAAAAAATAATATATTTTTTTGGATAGTCAATTACCATAATCTGAGTGCTAGCTCTACGGTTGGTCCACATGGAGCTCCTGATCCCGATTAGCCCCACTAGAGTGCTAGCTCCTCGTCGAAGCCTTTGATGGCTGATCACGATCGATCCGATTAATCATATATTTTTTAATTTTTTAGATATTTTAAAAAATTAGAATATAAATACTGAAGGATGATGAAGATGTGTTTCAAATTTGATGGTGATCTAATGCTCACAACACTCGATCTCTCCATCCGAACCTAGATTTCCAAATCTAGGATTTCACTCGGCCTAAAAACCCTGACACACTAAAAATCCTATCACGCCCTCTCTGTGTGGAGTTTTTTCATAAAATAAGTTTTTATGAAAAGATAACTTTTAGATCTATAATCCTTATTTAGATTATATCTAAAAATAGGATATCCTTAGCGATGAAAATAATAAGAGAAGAGAGGCATAATGAAAAAGAAAAGTGTTGTAGGATCCTATTCACCTTCACTCTAAGATTTTTTTTGCCCAGAACTGATGCCCAAATACTCTAAAATTTTTATGACATAATGCTTACCCCTTCTACTACATGCACAAAAATTTTCATAATTTATTGATATGAATACCATGAGAAAATTGCATAGAAAATAATAAGGGTCGAGTGGTTGAGAGATTTTAACCACTCACTTGATTTCAAAAATCAAATGAGCCTCTTATCCTTATCCAACGCTCTCTCCCTTGTGTTTAACATGCAGAAGGACTCTCCTACTGTATGCATATTTTTATTTCTCAAAAAATATTTGATAAACAAAAGGGAGGGCATGGGAAGCAGAGTGAAAAAGTTAAAAATGGTGGGCGCATAAGAGAATTTGAATTCAAACTTCATTTGACTTGGTCCTAATTGGTTTCAATCAAACTAATTAATTTAGACTCAATTAAACTAGGTTAAATCCAACCAAATTAAACTTAGTCTAATCTAATAAAATTTTAATCAAATTAAAAATTAATTAGATTACGTCCTGATCAAATTAGGATCAAAACTTTCATAGCGATTAGGTCATCTTATGACCTGATCGGGTCAAATCCAATCAAATCAATTCAATCAAACTTAATCGAATCCTCATCGCTCAATTAAATTAACTTGATCAATAATCAAATTGCTAATTAATCCTTTAAAAAATATCTGAGTCCAAATCGAATAGGTTATCGGACAATAGAGTCCTATCAATATGAAACTCTTGAAGAATCCTAAATTAGTGGGACTCTTGAACCCAGTGTCCCAAATGAATCAAACTCGCGATCATAGAGTTTTAGACTAGTAAAACTCTTGATCAGAGAGTCCTAGATGAGTAGAACTTAGAGTTTCAGTCCAGTAGGACTCTTGGTCACAGAGTTCCAGTCCAGTGGGACTCTTTGACCATAGAGTCCCAGACCAATGGAACTCTTGATCAAAAAATCCCAAATAAGTCAAACTCAGAGTTCCAGTCCAGTAGAACTCTTGGTCACAGAGTCTCAGTCTAGTGAAACTCTTGACCATAGAGTTTCAAACCAATGAGACTCTTGATCAGCCATCAGATCAAGTAGGAACTCCTAATGTGTATGACCCCGTAGGTCTGAACCGAAGCTGATAGCATAGAAACCAATTTCTATACTATTCGAAGTGACCATCTAGCAATGGTACCCAACATTCGGATAGATCGAATAATCACAATCATAATATTTAGAATCAACGCGAATATAGTTATTGTATAATTCATCCTTATGATCTCTATGTAATAGATGACTCAGGATTAGACTATCAACCCTAAAAAATACATCCATATCGTATCTCAAAGCAATTAGTCCTGTGACTCCTCACTAAGACTATCTTGGTCAAGGTTTTGCTAAATTAAAACATAATTGAACATAGTTTCTGAAATCAGGAGTAGTCAATCCCATCTTGATACATGCACCAACTCCACAAGTACTTGACTGTGCCTAGAAATCTTCCATCATTGAATTAAAAATTTAAATAATTCGATACCAAAATATAGTGAGTTGCTTGGAAGTCACCGTGGTGATCTCAGATCGGAGGAACATTTATACCCATATTCCATCGAAGCTAATCTTGATAGGAGAAAAGCCCCAGAGTTGGTTACGTTCAGTGTAGATGTATCCATACATCTCACTTGCATACCATATCAGTGTCTTAACACTCCTTGATTATGAGGACAACCAACCTATATGGCATACAACAACCTATACTTGATAAACATTATCGTTCTAAGTAACAACGTATCATTTGATCGTAAACTATTTAAGGACTAAATGACAAATCCTCCTTTGCCGAATCTAGATAGTCCTAAGGACTTCATCGTAATACAGGAGTTCATTAGAAGACAACAGAATTTATGATGAAAAATATTAAAATAATTTTTATTAATTTATAATTCATATATAATTATAAATATATGGCCCAACTATCAACAGACTGATGATTGACTTTGGGACACATTCCTAACAATCTTCCATTTGGACTAAAGCTAATCGATGCAGTATCTAATACCTATCTTCGACTTAAAGTCATCAAACTCCTTCATCGCAATAGCTTTAGTGAATGGATCAGCCAGGTTCTCTTTTCCATCGATCTTCTGAAGGTCGATATCACCTCGATCCATAATCTCTTGGATAAGATGGTAGCGGCATAGAATATGCTTCGTCCGCTGGTGTACCTTTGGTTTCTTCGTCTGAGCAATGGCTTCAGAGCTATCGCAATAGAGCAGAATTGGACCATCAAGGAAGGGTGCTACTCCAAGCTCGGTGATGAATTTTTTTAGCCACATCGCTTCTTTGACAGTATCTAATGCAGCGACATACTCCACCTCACAAACTGAATCGACTATAGTATGCTGCTTGAAACTCTTTCAGCAGACGGCCCCACCATTAGGGGTAAATATATATCCCGACACACTCTTGCTATCATCATGATCGGACTGAAAATTGGAGTCTGTGAACCCCATAACTTTTCAGTCTGATTCACCATATACAAGCCACTAGTTCTTAGTATTTCTTAAATACTTTAGGATGGTTTTAACAATCTTTCAGTGATTCTCTCCTGGATTAGATTGGTATCTACTCACTACACCTAATGAGTATGCCACATCTGGTCGCGTATATATCATGGCGTACATTATAAAATTCATTACTGAAGCATATGGTATTCTATTCATACGCTCTCTATCTAAAGGTGTTGTTGGACAATCCTTCTTTGAAAGAGAAATTCCATGGCCTATCGGTAGATAGCCTTTTTTGGAATTTTTCATGCTGAACTGTTTCAGCATAGTATCAATGTACGTGGACTGAGATAATCTAAGCAATCTTTCAGATCTATTTCTATAGATCTTCATCCCTAGGATGTAGGAAGCTTCTTTCAGATCTTTCATGGAGAACTGTGATGACAGTCAGATCTTTATTCCTTGTAATGTAGGAACATCATTCTCGATTAAGAGAATATCATCCACATACAATATTAGGAATACTATTGCTGGACCATTAGCTCATTTGTATATGCAGGGCTCTTCTTCATTCTTAACGAAGCCATATGTTTTGATTGTTCTATCAAATCGTATATTTCAGCTCCAAGATGCCTGCTTTAGTCCATAAATGGATCTCTGAAGCTTACACACCTTAGACTCATTTATGAACGTGAAACCTTCAGGTTGTATCATATACACCTATTTATCCAGCTCTCCATTCAAGAAAGATGTTTTCACATCCATCTGCCAGATTTCATAGTCCAGATGGGTAGCTATGGCAAACATTATCCAAATAAATTTGAACATTGCCACAGGAGAGAATGTCTTATCATAGTCAATACCATAATGTTGAGATACCCCTTGACAACTAGATGGGCTTTATAGGTCTCCACCTTTTCGTTTGCACCTTTTTTTCTTTTGAAGTCCCACTTACATCCTATGGGTTATACCCCTTCGGATGGGTCAACTAATATCCATACATCGTTGACCTTCATGAATTTCATCTTGAATTTCATAATCTCAAGCCATTTCTCAGAGTCGGATCTCTGCATTGCATCTATATAGGTGATTGGGTCCTGATCGTTCTCATCGAGTTCGATAGGATCTCTATCCCAAACCAGAAAATCATAGTATCTATCTGGTTGACATGGTACTCTACCAGATCTCCTTAAAGATGCTTCTACAATAGATTCTAGGTCTGATCTAATCAGATCCAGCTCAGGTTCAACAACTTGTATTCGTTCTTTTACCTATCGTACTTCATCAAGTTCGATCTTAGAGGCATTAGTTCCTTCGCCAAGAAACTTCTTTTCTAAAAAGACTGCCTTAAGGCTGATAAATACTTTTTGCTCATTAGCAAGGTAGAAGTAGTATCCTTTAATTTTTTTTGGGTAACCTATAAAACTACACTTATCAGACCTACGTCCAAGCTTGTCTGTCATCAAATATTTGACGTAGGCTGGATACTCCCAAACCCTAAGGTGTGAAAGCATTGGCTTACGCCCTATCTATATTTTATATGATATTTTATTAATAGATTTACTCAAAATTCTATTTAGAATATAACAATCTGACTCGAGCATATATCCTCATAGGAAGATCGACAAACCAGCAAATCCCATCATGGATCGAATCATGTCTAATAGGGTCCGATTTCTTCTTTCAAACACACCATTATGTTGTGGTGTTCCAGGAGGGATCCATTAGGAGAGAATGTTGTTCTCTCCAAGATATGTCAGAAACTCATTGGAAAGGTACTCACCCCCTCAGTCAGATCGAAAAGTTTTAATACTCTTCTCAGTTTGCTTTTCTACCTCATTTTGAAATAGTTTGAACATTTCAAATGACTCCGACTTATGCTTCATTAAATAGACATATCCATACCTCGATAGATCGTTTGTGAAGCTTATGAAGTAAAAATATCCACCTCTGGCACTTGAGCTCATGGGTCCACATACATCCAAATGTACTAAACTCAAGAGTTTAGTGGCTCGTTCATCTTTTTCAGTAAAAGATGACTTGGTCATCTTACCAAGAAGATAGGATTCACAGATCGAAAGTGACTCACAATCACTAACCTCATGAATTTCTTCTTGAGCTAACCTATTAATTCTATTTTTATTAATATGACCTAGCCTATAGTGCCAAAGGTAGACATCAGATACATCACTAATTCTAGGACATTTACTGAAGGATTGAACCACATTAACAGGCGTAGAAAGTAAATAAATTTCGTTATTCAATTATTCAATCAAAATTATAACACCATTCAAAATGACATTACAAAATTTTTCTTTTATTGATATTTCAAAACCATTCATGGTCAAAAAGCCTACAAAAATGACATTCAATAAGAAAGTTAGACAATAATGATATTCATTAAGAATAACTTTATTTGAATTGATTACAAGGTTCATGATTTCTAAAGCTAGAATTAGAACTTGTCTTCCATCTCCAACGTTCAGGAATCTCTCACCTTAATCAAATCTCCTATTGACCTACAAGCCCAGCATAGAATTGCAAATATGATAAGAGCTTCCAATATCTAATACCCAAGCAGTAGAATTAAATAAAAAAAATTATAAGGTGTTATCATATAATTACCTTATCCAGCAACTACTTGCTTCTTCCTCGGTCTGTTTGGATCTCGGGAGGCAATGTACAGAGGACAGTTCTTCTTTCAGTATCCCTGCTTCTTGTAGAAGAAGCACTCTGTCTGGCTCTGATCGGGCTTACGCTTCTTGGTCTGACCCTATGCAGTCATCCCAGCATGCGACCGCACCTTATTTTTCTTCTTGTTGTTCTTCTTATCTTTCTTAAAGGGTCGACGATCAGAAGAAGACCCTCCCACTATATTCACCATCTTCTTATGGAGTTGGTAATCCTTCTCAAAGTTCTACAGCAACCCCAACAAGCTGTGGTAGTTCACTGTAGACTTTATCATTCTAAAATGAGTTAGAAAGGGGAGGAAGAACTTGGATAAAGAATTAAGGATCGCATCCTTACCGAGCTGCTCGTGTGGGGGAAAGCCCAACTTGCTAAGGCGCTCAATCATCTCGATCATGTACAATACATGATCGATGACTGAGGCTCCATCCCTCATCCGAGTGTTGAAAATGGCATAACTTATTTTGTGCCTTTCAATGTCATCCGATGTGCCAAAAGAGTCGTTCAATATTTGAAGCATCTCTTATGGCTGGGTGTTTTCAAACCTACGGTTGAACTCATCATTCATTGCCGCCAGCATTATACATCAAACAGTGGTGCGGTCATTGAGCCACTTCAGATATGTATCTCGAATTGCTTTTCTAGCATTCGGGGCTGGCTCCTTAGGTGCTCGATCCGTTACCACATAAAGGATCCACTCATGCTCTAGGACGATTTTCAACTTACGATATCAGCTATTGTAGTTGGATTCCATTAATTTGTCATAATCTAATAATGATCGAAGCGATAGATTAGTGGCCATGTCTGCACAAAAAGGAAAATCAAATCTAATTAGTATATGAGTTATTAATCCTAAAGACTTGGACTTCAGTCTAAAGGCCCTTCCACTATTTTATACAAATTGGTAGTTTCTACCTCCAATTCGAAGAATTACTCTAATTTCTTAGTGGGTACTAGAATCCACATAGACTACACATGAGTCCAACTTTGGTTGGTCAACCCATGTGCACCTATAGATAGATTCAAAATCAATTGTTTCTCTGAACAACTTCTAGTAACATTGATTTTGCCCCATAGACCTAATTAGTAGGCTTTGGCCTCTACTAAAAAAGGTTCGGTCATGTCCAACCATTAACATGACCACATTTGATCTTATCTAACCAATAAATGATCAAGTCTGACTTTGGTCGGCCAACCTAACCACCATCAGAAAGACTTAATCAAATTATCATTTTATGAATGATAATTTCATTAGTCAATAATCACCATGCTTTTGAGCCTCTAATGATCATTATACTAATAAATCCATTATCATTCAACTTAATGGGAGGCTATGATTTAGTTATCTATATAACTATTTCATTTTTAAGGATCTAATAATTTTAGAGAATTTAGTTAACCAATTTAAAAAAATTTAGCGAACCAATTTTGATTCTCCCACTGACTTCATCAAGTCAGAAAAGAATCTAATCTAAACTAGCATTAGGAGCACCTAAATCAATCAGACCGATTTTTCTAATAGACATGGGTGAGTCCAAATCACCAAGTGATCTAATCAAAATCTAACTCATCAGGATGGCCAAGTAAGTGAGATCAGTGGAAGGGATATGCCATTAACTTATCAAAGATCGAATCAGTGCGAGTAGCTCCTAATTAAAAACCATTGGTCAAACTATCAAACTTACCTTAGACACCATCTGGTTTATTAGTTTTAATTTGACCAACCTAGTAATTTTGGATTTGACTGCGTAGCCTTGAATCAAGTCCATTTGGTCTTTATTAAAGGCATGGACTTGACCAACTATAACTATTGTAATTATCTATAGAGTCCTTGACCTAATCTAAATTAACATTTAATTAGATTTGATCAATTACTCTAAATTAGTCCATCTTTTAACTAACCTTAGGTCTAACCCAATTTATGGATCTAAATCAGCTAACCCAATAATCCATAAGTTTATGATTAATGACTTAGAGTCTTAATTCATAATTCTAGACACTAAATTATTATACTTAATTTTTAATTAAGTTTATGGGCTGAGGGTTAGGGTTTGGTATTTCAAAAATATTTTTAATTTTAAAAGATTCTTTACAACTTAGCATTGTTCACTAATTGAATCGACTCATTTTAAAATTAAATCATCTCAATTCATAAATAATACTAATTATAGGATTTAATCTAAAACTATGTACACTACATAATCATGAAATCATGAATCAAACTTTATCTAATTATGCATTCATGATCATAAATCAGATTAAAGCTTAATATAATTAAATTATAAAAATATTAGATCAAATCTAATAATTTTATGATTAACGATATAGATCAATAATGTACCAGGATAATCTTTTCATTATAGGGGATAAACCCTACAGTAGGACAACCTACAGTCCGTGCGATCTAGATTTTAATTTTTTAGATCTAATTACTCTAATAATTAAATTAATATTTAAATTAAATCTAAATTATTAATCTAAATATGCAAGCATATCATGTTTAAAGAATCTTGCTTTGATACCATTTGAAGAAAATAGTGCAGGGTTTGCCATGCTATTTTTAAAAAATATTTTAAAAATAGCAATGATGCGATAAAAAATAATTAATTTAATTAATTATCTATTGATAATATTAAATTATTTAATTTTATACATTAGGATCTAAACATAATATGCATACATCAATAGATCTGGAAATAAAATTATGTAATAAACTATTTACTACATCTACGTGTTCAGAATACAATATCTTTTCATGAATAGTCGATCACTGTAATCTGAGTCTATCAAATAATATTTTGGTATCACATCATAACTGCACACATATTCGATCTCTATAGTTGGTCCACACAAAGCTCCTGATCCCGATCAGCCCCACTGGAGTGCTAGCTCCTCGTTGGGACCTTCGATGGCTGATCACGATCAATCCGATCAATCATATATTTTTTAATTTTTTAGATATTCTAAAAAATTAGAATATAAATATTGGAGGATGATGAAGATTTATTTCAAATTTGATGGTGATCCGATGCTCACAGCACTCGATCTCTCCATCTGAACCCAGATTCCCAAATCTAGGATTTCACTTGGCCCAAAAATTCTGACACACTAAAAATCTTATCACACCCTCTCTATGTAGAGTTTTTCTATAAAATAAGTTTTCATGAAAAGATAACTTTTATATCTATAATCTTTATTTAGATCATATCTAAAAATAAAATATTCTTAAAGGTAAAAATCATAAGAGAAGAGAGGTATAAAGGAAAAGAAAAGTGCTATAGGATCCTATTCACCTTCACTCTAACATTTTTTTTGCCTAGAACTTATGCCCAAATACTTTGAAATTTTTACCACATAATTCTAACCACTTCCACTACATGCACAAAAATTTTTATAATTTATTAACATGAATACCATGAGAAAACTACATGGATAATGATAAGGATCGAGTGGTTAAGAGGTCTTAACCACTCACTTGATTTCAAAAATCAAATGAGCCTCTTATCCTTATCCAACGCCCCCTCCCTTGTGTTTAACATGTAGAAGGACTCTCCTTCTATGTGTATATTTTTATTTCTCAAAAAATATTCGATAAATAAAAGGAAGGGCATGGGAAGTAGAGTGGAAAAGTCAAAAATGATGGGTGCATGGGAGAATTTGAATTCAAACTTTATTTGACTTGGTCCTAATTGGTTTCAACCAAATTAATTAATTTAGATCTAATTAAACTAGGTCAAATTCAATCAAATTAGACTTAGCCTAATCCAATAAAATTATAATTAAATTAAAAATTAATTAGATCTATATTCTGATCAAATCAGGATTAAAATTTTTATAGCGATTAGGTCATCTCATGATCTGATCGAATCAAATCCAATCGAATCAAATTCAATCAAACTTGATCAAATCCTCATCGCTCAATCAAATTAAGCTAATCAATAATCAAATTACTAATTAATTTTTCAAAAAATATCTGAGTCCAAATCAAATTAATTACTAGGCAATAGAGTTCTATCAACATGAAACTCTTGAAGAATCCTAAATCAGTAAAACTCTTGAACCCAGTATCCCAAACGAATCAAAATCATGATCATAGAGTCTCAGACTAGTGAAACTCTTGATCAGAGAGTCTCAGATGAGTAGAACTCAGAGTTCCAATCTAGTAGGACTCTTGATCACAGAGTCTCAGTCCAGTGGGACTCTTTGACCATAGAGTCCCAGACCAATGGAACTCTTGATCAGAGAGTTTCAAATAAGTCAGACTCAGAGTCCCTATCTAGTAGGACTTTCGATCACAAAGTTCTAATCCAGTGAAACTCTTGACCACAGAGTCCTAGACCAATGAGACTCTTGATCAGCCATCAGATCATATAGAAACTCTTAATGTGTGTGACCCCACAGATCCGAACCTAAGCTGATAGCACAAAAACTAATTTCTATACTAATCAAAGTGATCATCTAGCAATGATATCTGATGTTCGAATATGTCGAATAATTACAATCGCAATATTCAGAACCTATGTGAATATGGTTATCATATAATTTATCCCTATAACCTCTATGTAATAGATGACTCAGAATTAGACTGTCAATCCTAGAAAATACATCCATATCGTGTCTCAAAGTAATTAGTCCCGTGACTCCTCACTAAGACTATTCTGATCAAGATTTTGCTAAATTAAAATATAATTGAACACAGCTCCTGAAATCAAGAGTGGTCAATTCTATCTTGATACACGCACCGACTCCACAAGTACTTGACTGTGCCAAAAAATCTTTCATCACTGAATTAGAAATTCAGATAGTCCGATAGCAAAACATAGTGAGCTGCTTGAAAGTCACCATAGTGATCTCAGTTTGGAGGAATATTTATACCCATATTCCATCGAAGCTAATCTTGACAGAAGACAAGCCTTGAAGTTGATCACGTTCAGTGTAGATGTATCCATACATCTCACTTGCATGCCATATCAATATCTCAATACTCCTTGGTTATGAGGACAACCAACCTATATGGTACATAACAACCTATACTTGATAAATATTATCGTCCTAAGTAACAACATATCATTTAGTCGTGAACTATTTAAGGATTAAATGATAAATCCTCCTTTGCTGAATCTAGATAGTCCTAAGGACTTCATCACAATATAGGAGTTCATTAGAAGATAATAAAATTTATAATAAAAAATATCAAAATAATTTTTATTAATTTATAATTTATATATAATTATAAATATATGGCTCAACCGTCACTAGATTGATGATTGACTTTGGAACACATTCCCAACAATCTTGTCAGAATATGAGACTGGACTTCAAAAATTTTTTGATTTTGTTATAAAAAATTTAGGGATCCTGTACTTATCTAATATTCTTATAAGAAGTATATGGATGGACCTTGGCTATCTTGTCAACATGTAGATGATCATCTCATTATTTATGGCTTTAAATCTGACTATGAAATTTATTGGGATCAATATGGTGAGTGTAGGCCGCAAGGAGATGATCAATATGATGGAAAAGTCGAATAAATGATTCATGATATCTTTTTATTTATTGGCCACAATGACGATGCATCTACATCCATGCCTGATCTCGTGGTTGGTGAAATAATAAATAATGAGGATGTAGCGAAGGTTCGCAAGTTGATGGAGGGTGCTAATGTTCCATTGTATCCCGAATATGAAAAGATGATGAAGCTTGAGTTCTTAATCTGGTTGTATCATGTAAAATTCTCCAATAGATTTAGTAATAATGGAGTGAACTTTATATTAGAGCTTTCGGAGATATTCTTTCGGACAATGCATAAATTCTAAAGAATAATTACAAAGTATCAAAAATTATTAGATAGTTAGACTTTACTTATAACAAGATACATACATGCCTTGATGATTGCATGCTCTATTGGAAGGAGGATGCCAACTAAAATGAGTGCATGAGGTGTAGTATATTAAGATGAAAATAGAACAAAGATGACACATCGATCCATATTCCTCAAAAGTTGATATGGTACTTTCTTTTGATGCTGAGACTACAAAAGTTATTTATATCGGCAAAGACATAAGATGACATAAAGAGGAGCGAACAA
Source organism: Cocos nucifera (assembly GCA_006176705.1). NCBI lineage: Eukaryota > Viridiplantae > Streptophyta > Magnoliopsida > Arecales > Arecaceae > Cocos > Cocos nucifera. Next base: position 185,132 of record QRFJ01001802.1, on the reverse strand, counting down.
AAGATGATGCATTGAGACATCTAGCAGATGGAAAGACATAGTAAAAGTTTAATGAAATACATTCTAACTTCACACAAGAGATATACAATGTGAGATTAGACTTGTCATGCGATGATTTCAATCCATTCAAGCATGTGAATACCAAGCACAGTGTATGGCCAGTATTTACTCATGTTTACAGTCTTTCACTATGGATATATATGAAAAAATTCTTCATTTTCATGATAGTGCTCATCCTTGGATCGATGAGGTAGAGAATGATATTAATGTCGATTTGCAATCTCTTATTGTCGAGCTAAAATAGTTGTGGAGCATTCAAGGTATTCCAACTTTTGATGCTTTGATGAATGAGTCATTCTCCATGCATGCAATGCTTATGTAGATAATAAATAACTTTTTAACTTATGCCCTAATATTGGGTTGGAGCATGAAAGATGAGCTAGCATGCCTGATTTATGAAAAATACATCCGATCTAAAAGGTTGACATGTCGGAGGAGCTTTAGTTTTATGGGATATTTATGCATTCTTCATTGAAACCATCCATACAGAATGAATGCAAGCTCTTTCGATGGCATTGTTAAAGAAGGTGAGGTATCTAGCCAGATCTCTAAAAGTGAGATATTGAGAGAGTTGGATGGTCTCAGTGTTGAATTTAGAAAAGATAATTTGATTAGTGGTAAGAAGAAGAAACATCGATCAAAGGCAAATGACACATACTTTAATTGGAGGAAAAAAAGTATATTCATTGACTTACCATATTAGAAGACAAACTTATTGTACTACTATTTAGATGTTATGCATATTAAAAAGAATATGTGCGAGCTTTTATTGGCAATGATCTTGAATATCAAGAATAAGACCAAGGATGACTTGAATTTTTGGTTTGACTTGAAAGAATGGGATATTAGAAAATCACTTCACTCGGAGTTGGTAGGAGAAGAATAGTAGAGGCTCCCTTATGCATACTATATTATGAATGTCTCTAAACGATCCATATTTCATGTATTGGAGAAAATAAAGATCTTGATAGATACTCAAGCAACATATTAAAGCATGTGAATGGTAAGGATGTGAGACTTGATGGATTGAAAACTCATGATTATCATGTGTTGATGCAAAAGTTGATTCCAATAGCTATTCATCATATATTGCCAAAAAATATGAGAATGGTTGTTATTTATCTTTGTAACTTTTATAGAGATATTTATACAAAGAGGTTACTTAAGAAGGATGTGAAGAAAATGAAGGCAAGGATGGTGACTATATTATGTGATCTAGAAAAGATATTTTCATCATCATTTTTCATAGTTATGATATGCTTACTATGCACTTTACGGAAGAAGTTATACTTGGAGGTCCAGTATTCTGCCGATGAATCTACCCCATCAAAAAAAATATTCAAATACTAAAATTTTATATAAAAAATATGAATCACCTAGAGAGATCCATAGTAGAAAGTTATCTAGGTCAAGAGTGTATGGATTTTTATACCATATACTTAAATAAGCTCGAGACATATCGTAACTAGCTAATAAAAAATCAGGATGATTAGTATAAGCTAATTGAGGCTGCATTTAAGTCTATTTCATAGCCATATGTACTTTTTACTTCATACCACCTCATTGATTTGAGCATTGAGAAAAGGGATAAGGTGCATCACTACATGTTGTTCAACTATGATGTTATTGAGTCATACATAAGATAAATCACTCAGCCTTATTTACTTTTCATTACCTAAAAAAAATATTTTATTACACCTAAATTTGTTATGTAGCAAACACAAAGAGAGGTCATAAGAGTAAAATACGATACTCTAAGTATGCAAAAAAAAAAATATAAAGCAAAGAATTTTCTAAGTAATTCAAAAATCATGTAAGCGAGTATATATTCCCATCTTGTACATTCTATTTAAATATGTTTACTAGTTAAGTATCATCTTGTTAAGTGTGGAGATTACAGCTCAGTGATATGAGTCATGAAGTGCATACTCTTTCAATGGAACCTAATCGTACCGTATGTAAGTGCAAACAGCTCATCATTGATGGCTATAGGTTCAATATTTACAGCCAAGATATAAACATTGCAATATAAAATAGTGATGTGATATTGAGTGCCACTACTGGATATTATGCTAGCTCGAGGAATTTATAGTCTCATATGGAGGATCTAAACTATTATGTAGTTGTGAAGAAGATAGTTATCTTGGACTACTATTCTAAAGAAAAGATTACGTTGATGAAATACGATTGGTTTGATATCTTATCTCAGTCAGGGATAAAGACTGATAAGTACAATTTTACTCTCATTAATATGCAATGCCATCTTCATATTGAAGAACCGTATATACATATCTCCCAAGCTAGTCAAGTCTTCCATGTTAGTGATCTCTTGGAACCTCAATATAATGCTATTGTGAGGATGGTGCCTAGGCATATTTTTGATAATATCGAGGTTGATGATGATGTTGGGCCATACATATAAAGTATTTCTCTAAGATAAAACTTACTTGGTATTGTCAAGATCCTTGATACATTTATGAGGAGTAATGGTGATGTCCATATTATAGATGCTAGTAGACGATGAGTTCAGCATCCTAGTATAAATGTTAGTATTTATTTATTGATGCTCTACTAATATTATTATTTAATAATATATTATATTTATTAATATTCATTAATGTTGTAGATCATGATGGCACCAAAATGCCATTTAGCTTTCACCCCCATCACTCAGTGGACTATGCGAAGCTCCATATCTAAGCCACTACCAGCACATACTCCATCTGCCTCCGCATCAACTTCGGCTTTGCAGGTATATACTCCTCTCATTGGTATATTTGAGCCTCCACTAGCAGCCACATCGCCAGCCTATATATCTTTGGCACATACTCCACCCACCGATGAGACTCCACCAGCATCCACTTCGCACGATCATAGTGAGAGTAGATTTTTATTATATTATATTATTTATTTATTTATATTTTGTATAGTTATTGCATACTCTTATATATTTGTAATGTATTTTCATTACAAGGACATCATCCAGTAGGATCTTTCATAGTCTCATATGCATACTGCATGTATGGAACCGCCAATATCAGGTTATGGTGGAGTACGATATGAAGGGGAAGCTAGTAGGAGAGACCGCATGGAAGATGCATTCTTTTTCGATATGCTTATGAGGTGGTCCGACATCATTTTTGTACTGCTCGTAGACTGGCGATTGATGGATGATGGTATCAAAGATCGAGTATGGAAGGAGCTTTGGATAAGTATATCTTATATATATATGCATGTGATATGTTTACACTATGTTTGATTAGAATAATTTCGTAACTGATTTTTGATAATTTTATGTAGAGAAGGTATGACTTTTTAAATCATAAGAGAGCTTGAGATGCTCGACTGCAGAAGATTGGAGAGTTGTATCGGAACTACAAGGTCAAGCTCTACAAAAGATGGCTAGATCACCGTAAGGACATAAAGAAGGAGCTTGTTCCTTAGACTTAGGATTCTTGAAGGTTGCTTTACATATATTTGACCTATCCGGATGTCGAGTACTATTGCTAGATGGTTACTTTAATTGGTACAAAAATTTATTCTTATGCTATCGACTTAGGTTTGAACCTATGAGGTCATACACATAAGATGTTTCTATCTGATCGAATAGTTGATCAATGATTATGAATCATCTTAGGATCAAATCATCAATGTGATTGATAATTAATCAAGTGTTAGTATTGTAGGAGGATTAATTAGCAATTAAATTGCTAATTGGCTCAATTTAATTGGGCATTAGGGCTAAGATCAAGTCTAATTGAATTAGATTTAATGTGGATTGGTTTGGACTTGATTAGGTCAAGTCTAATTGGTTTATCAGATAACCAAATTACAAGAGAGATCCATTTTCTATTCGATTAGGACTTGTGTGCATCTAATTTTTAATTTATTTAAAATTTAAATTAGATTTAATCAAATTTAGATGAGCTCCTAGTTGGACTAGGATCATCTTTAATTGGGTTGCACCAATCCTAATTTAAATAGGATTAAATTTGATTTGGCTAAAGAAAATAAGAGAGCCTAGTTGAACAGCGATTCTCTTTCTTCCCTTGTGCCAAGTATCCCATGCCCCCTGCCATTTTTTCTTTTGTTTGCTCATGCAAAACAATGCTCCATGCGTGCCCCTCTCTCTTATTATGGAAATAAAGTTTGAATAGGTCAAGATGTTACTTCATTGGACTCTAGATTTTTATAATTCCAAAACTCTTCCCTTTTGAGGTGCCTAATTAAAACTAGAATAGATTTGATTTTGGCATGGAAATATGGGAGTGCATGCCCAGAATTTTGGGAGGCATCCAAGAGTTGGACCTCCCCTAAACATTCTCCTTTTTGACTCTTTTCTTTTTAGATATTTGACCTAGACTAGGAGACCTTTGGATGCCTCCTATTTATTGGCTTTTGGCATGAGATTTCAGAAGATTTTAACCTTGGAAAAGAAAGAGAGGGTGTGGGCTTTCGGGTGCTTTCATCTAAGGGGTGTGAGGCTTCTTTAGGACAACTCCTTTGTGTGTCCTGTTAAGAGAAAAGAAAAAAAAGAAGAAGAGATTTTTCTCTAGGATTTTTGATCCTCCCTCTTATACATATTTTTTGAGAAATAAGAGAGAAGAGTCTCTCTCTTTAATCCTCCCCTATTTCTTTATCTCCTGGTGGGTCCGAGAGTTTTAAAGAAAGAAAATCAGATCAACCATCAAGAGAGATCTGCAAAGAGCTAGCATCCCACGTAGATCTTCGATCGTCGAACCTCCGACTCGGTATAGAAGCTTCGTGTGGATTACTTGTAAAGGCCAGATAGCTTATGCAGCTCTAAGCAATAATCATATCCACAAAAATCAATAATGGAGTTCTCGAGCTGTGCTCAGGTATAGAGATCTGATCTCTAATAAATCCTAGATTTGATCTCGATCGGTATTGATATGATCAATACCTATTTGCTTTTTATTTTTTAGATTTAAATATTCATCTTATCATATCATAGATCCTAGATTATAGGCATTTAATGATTTGATCATATGCATAATTAAATAGATTAATAAGATTAATCTTAAGTCTTTCGCTCGTTATTTTTCATAAAAGTTTCGAAAGACATGCATAAAATCCTACCCAATTTTTCAACAATGCTATCAGATTCTAGGTTTCTTTATGACATGATTATGTATACATAAAAATCTAAATATAATAAACTTTAAGATTGCACACACTGATTATAAGGTTGTTCTGCTGTAAGGTTTATCTCTTATAATGAAGATGTTGTCCTAGTATATGCTAATCTAAAAAACCTAAATCATAAATAAGTTAGATGAGATTTAAATCGATTTATGATTTATTTTTTGATTTTAGATCTCAAATAAATTAGATTTTGATCTTATTTTTGATTATTTAGATGAGATCTAAATGATGTATTTCATGTTTAGATCTAGATCCTTATGATACATATGTTGGACATGTATTTTTGATTTGAATCTAGAACTTTTATATATATATTATAGAATTTAGATTTAAAACTTATTTTCTATAAAATTCTAAATTCAAAATCTTAGGATATGATCTAAACATTGAAACAATTCAGATTTGAAATCCTAATGCTGCTTGAGTGCAATCGAGTTGACTCAATTCTTTGGTCGAGTCAACTCAAAACTCTAAATTGAATATGATTCAAAGTAAATTATTTATTATTTGAAACTATTTTGAGATCATGATTAATGATGTACTTAATTAAAAATTAAGAGTCAAAAGTATAGATCTAGAATTATAAATTAAAGATTTAATGACATTGCATAAATCATGGGTTAGAATTAGCTTGGATCAGATCATTTACTGGGTTAGATCTAGGGTTAGAATTGAATATGGACTAAGTTAAGAAATTATTCAAATCTAATTAATAGTTAATTTGGATTAGGTCTTTTTTTTCTATAGATCAATTCAATAGTTATAGTTGATCAAAGTTCATACGTTTGATTTTACCAAATGAACCTGATCGTAGCTCAATAATTGAGCTCGAGTCTTTAAGCAAACCAAATCAAAATTGATAAACCGATTGGTGTCTATAGTAAGTCTAACATTTCTAGACTGATGGTCTTTAATTGGTGGCCTGCTTACCTGATTATTTTTTATGGTGTTTAAGACAAGCTTTAGCAGATCCTTCCATCGATCTCACTTATCCGGCCAATGTGATTAGTCAGCTTTTGATTAGGTTGCTCATTGGTTCGAGCTAATCCATGTTATATTGGTTAATCAGTATGACTGATTTATGTGCCACTAACCAGTTTGTCTCTAGTTTTCTTCAGACTTGGTGAAGTCAATGGAAAAACTAGTCCTTTTCAATAACTTGGTGAAGTTAGTAGGAGGATTCATGACTACTAGTTAATCTCTTCTCTATCTTTACTTAATTAAATCTTCTAAATTATTAGGTCCTTCAAAATAAAATAGTTATGGAGTTAACTAGATCATAGCCTTCTATTAAGTTGGATGATAATGGGTCCATTAGTTTAATAATCATTGAAGGCCCAAAGATCTGGTGCTTATTAACTAATAAAATTATTATTCATAATATGATAACTTAAAAGTATCTTCCTAATAGTGATTAGGTTGGCTGACTAAAGTCGGGCCTAATCATCTGTTGGTTAGATACACCAAATATGATCATATTAATGGTTGGACCTAACCAGATTTTTTCAGTGAAAGCCAAAGCCTACTGAATTGGTATCTGAGATAAAATTAATTACTAAAAATTATTTTAAAAAATAATTAATTAAGAATCTATCCATAGATGCACATGGGTTGGTCAGAGCTTTCCTTAAGCCCATATGTAGTCTGTGTAGATTCTAGTACTCGCTAGAGAATTAAAATAATTTCTCAAATTGAAGGTAGAAGCTACTAATTCATATAAAATAGTGGAATGATCTTTAGACTAAAATTCAAATCTTTAGGCTTAAAATAATTTATATACTAAAAGATCTTTTGTTCTTTTTTTTTAAAAATAAAGGCTAAACTCTAGTTGCTCCATTTACTATTAGACAGTGATATACTTATGGGACCAAACTTTGATAGTAAATATTAAAAGTTGAATATAGTTCAGCAGTACGAAGAGTTTCGTGTTGAGGCTTCTAAGTCGAGTCAAAACAAAAAGTCTAAAAGTCTCCAAAATCAGATAGAGTGCTTCTACTATAAGAAATAAATTCATAGGAAGAAGAATTATCCTCAATATCTTACTTTCCTTGACCTCCAATAGGTTGACCAAGAGAAAGAAATAAATGGTTGCTTTATAAAATAATTATATGATAACACGTTGCAATTTCTCTATTTATGATACTACTATCGAGATATTGGATATCAAAAGTTCAGTTTATATTTGCAATTCATTGCAAGGACTTCAAGTTAGTAGAAAATTTGAGAATGGTGAGAGATTCCTGAATGTTGAAGATGAAAGATCTATTTCAGTTCTAGCTTTAAAAATAGTTCAACTTATTCTCAATAAAAATATCATTTTTTTAGATGATTATTATTATTATCCTTCTGATGAATATAATCTCTATTAGTCTTTTAGCTAAAGATGATTATCATTTTTTAATAAAAAATAATTATTATGATATCATTATAAATAATATTATAATAATATATAAATAATTAAAAAATAGTATCTATATTTTATCATAGTTTGTAAGTATAATGTATACATCCAATAAATATTCTAAATTAGATAATATCATGGATGCTTACCTTTGGCATTGTAGGCTTGGATAAATAGATTAGCCAAAGAGAAAATTTTTTATATCAATGATTATGAATCATTGTCAATCTGTGAGTCCTGTCTTCTTGAAAAGATGATAATACTAGAAAGGATAAAAAAGTCTGTAAAGTTCTAAGTCTCATACATAATAATATATGTAGAACTATGAATACTAGTGTCAAAGATGGATATCACTATTTTATTATATTTACTGATGATCTATTTAGGTATGGGTACGTCATCTTATGAAGCATAAATTTGAATCATTTGAAATGTTCAAATGATTTTATAATGAAGTAGAAAAATAAACTGAAAAAGATATTAAAATTCTTCGATCAAATCGAGAAGGTGAATATCTATCGAGTGAGTTCTTCATATATCTAGAAGAGAATGAAATTCTTTCATAGTGGACTCCTTCTGAAACACCATAGCATAACGGTATATCAAAAAGAAGAAATCAAACTTTGTCAGACATGGTTTGATCCATGATGAAGTTTGCTATTTTGCCTATTTTGTTTTGGGGTTATGTTCGTGATACTGCCGATTTTATATTGAACAATGTTTCGAGTAAATCTATTGTATAGACTTCATATAAGATATGGACCGGACGTAAGCCTACACTCTCTCACCTTCGAGTTTGGGATTGTCTAGCTTATATCAAATGTTTACATGCAGGTAAACTTGAACCTTGGTTCGATAAGTATAAATTTTTAGGATACCCTAAGGAAACTAGGGATTACTACTTCTACCATGCTGAAGAATAAAAGATGTTTGTCAATAATAGGATATTCTTTTTAGAAAATAAGTTTCTTAGAAAAAAAACTAATGCCTCTAAAGTTGAACTTAGAAAGTTCGATCGGTAAAAGAACCAACACAAACTAACGAACCTATAGAATCGATTTTGATTAGATCAAATTTGGAACCCATTAAAGGGGCATCTTTGGGAGATCTGATAGAGTACCGCATTAGTCGGATAGATACTATAATTTTTTGATCCAAAATAGTGATCCTATTGAGCTCGATGAGAACGATGAGGATCCGATCACTTATATGGATGCCATGTAGAGGTCTATCTCTAAAAAGTGGCTCAAAGCCATAAATTTCAAAATAAAATCTATGAAGATCAATAATGTATGGATACTAGTTGATCTACTTGAAGGGATAAAATTCATTAGGTGCAAGTGGATTTTCAAAAAAAAAAAGAGGCACAGACAGAAAGGTAGAGATCTATAAAGTTCATTTGGTTGCCAAGAAATATCGTCAATATTATGGTATAAATTATGATAAGATATTTTTTCTTATAGTGATGCTCAAGTCCATTTGGATAATGCTTGTAATAGCAGCATATCTGGACTATGAGATCTAGTAAATGAATATAAAAATAGCTTTTCTTAATGAAGAGATGGATGAAGAGATGTATATGATATAATTTAAAGGGTTCACATCTACAGAAGAGTCTAAGGTGTGCAAGCTTTAGAGATTCATTTATGAATTGAAATAGGTATCTCAGAGTTAGAATATGTATTTTGATAAGATGATCAGAATGTATGGTTTCATTAAGAATGGAGAAGAACCCTACATATATAAATGGACAAATAGTTATGTAGTAGTATTTCTTGTGTTGTACATGGATGATATTTTCTTAATAAAAAATAATATTTCTATAATATAGAAAATAAAGGTTTGGCTATCATCTCAATTTTCCATGAAGGATTTGAAAGAAGCATCCTACGTCTTAGGGATGAAGATCTATAGAGATAGATTTAAAAGGATGCTTGGGTTGTTCTAATCCATATACATTGACACCTTTCTGAAAAGATTCGGTATGGAGAATTTCAAGAAAGGCTATCTACCGATAGACCATAAAATTTTTCTTTCTAAGAAAGATTGCCCGATAACTTCTTAAAAGAGAGAGTGTATGAGTAGAATCTCATATACCTCGATAATGGGATCTATCATATATGCCATGACATGTATGAAATCAGATGTGGCATACTCACTAGGGGTAGTGAGTAGATACCAGTCTAATCTAGATGAAAATCACTGAAAGATGGTAAAGACAATCTTTAAGTATTTGAAAAATACTAAGGATCAGTGGCTCATATATGGAGATACTAATTTAAAACTTATGGGATATATTGATTTTAGTTTTTAGTCAGATCAAGATGATAATAAAAGTGTGTCGACTTATGTTTTTATCCTAAATGAAGGAGCAATCTATTAAAAAAAGTTTTAAGCAATATATTATAGTTAATTTTATTTGTGAGGCGGAATACATTATGGTATCTAATGCTACCTAGGAGGGTGTGTGGTTGTGAAAGTTCATCAGCGAGCTAGGAGTGGCACCCTCCATCGATAGTTCAGCCCTCCTATATTTTGACAGTACTAGAGCCATAACTCAAGCTAAAGAATCGAAGTTACACCACGAGACCAAGCACATTTTGCATCGCTATCATCTTATCTAAAAGATTATGGATTGAGGTGACGTCAATCTTTAAAAGATTGACGGAAAGAAGAACTTGATTGACTCATTTACTAAAGCCTTCAGAATGAAGGAGTTCAACAAACACAAGTGAAAGATGGGTATTTGATATTGTTCTGATTGGCTTTAGTCAAAGTAAAAATTGTTAGAAATTATGTCCTAAAGCCAATCATCTAAGTTGTAGATGATTATGCTTATCTTATAATTTATATATGAATTATTAATTAATAAAAAATTATTTGGCTTATTTATCATAAATTATCTATTTTTCTTAAATGAACTCCTATGTTATAAAAAAGTCCTTAGAACAACTATCAATTGATAAAGGAGGATTTATAGGATGGTTCTTAAAATTATTTATGATCAAATGATATGTTATTAACTAGGATGATAATATATCGAGTATAGATCATTATATGCCATATACGTTGGTTATCCTCGTAATCAAATGGTATGGAGATATTGGTATGATATGTAGGTGAGATATAAAAGTACATTTGCACTGAACATGACCAATCTGTATAGCACTCTACTATCAAGAGTAGCTAGCAAAGACTATGGATATAAGTATCCCTCCGACCTGAGATCATTACGGTGACTTGCAAGCAACTCACTATACTTTAGTATCGGACTATCTGTATTTCTAATATAGTGATGGAAGGTTCTAAGTGCAGTCAAGTACTTATAAAATTGGTGTGTAAGTCAAGATGGAATTGACCTCTCTAAAGAGCTTGGAGAGAATGACTTGCTGTGTTTCAATTGAGTAAAACCTAGGCTTGGATAATTCTTGTGAGGAGTCATAGGATTTGTAAGGTTGTGATACAATATAGATGAACTGATTAAGAGTTGATAGTTAATTTTGAGTCATCTTGAGTATTAAGGATCAAAGAGATAAATTATACGATAACCATAGGCCAGGATTCTTGAATGTTGCTTTACATACGTTCGACCTATTTGACATTGGATACCATTACTAGATAATCATTTTGATTAGTATAAAAATTTATTCTTATGCTACCGACTTAGGTTCGAACCTATAGGTTACACACATTAAAGATTTCTATCTAATTGGATGGTTAATCAACGATTATAAATCATTCTAGAATTAAATCGTTAATGCGATTGATGATCGATTAAGTGCAAGTGTTGTAGGATGATTAATTAGCAATTAAATTGCTAATTGACTCAATTTGATTGATCATTAGGATTGAGATCAAGTCTAATTGAATTAGATTCAATTTGAATTGGTTTGGACTTGATTAGGTCAAGTCTAATTGGTTTATGAGATAACCTAATTATAAGAAAGATCAATTTTTTATTCAATTAGGACTTATGTGCACCTAATTTCTAATTAACTTAGAATTTAAATTAGATTTAAATTATATTTAATTAGATTTAAATAGATTTTTAGTTAGACTAGGATCATCTTTAATTAGGTTGCATTAATCTTAAGTTAAATAGGATTAAATTTGGTTTGACCAAAGAAAATAAGAGAGCCCAGTTGGACTGGGACTCTCTTTCTTCCCTTGCGCCAAGTACCCCATGTCCCATGCCATTTGTTTATTTTGTTTTGCATGAGTTTTCTCACATCAAACAATGCTCCATGCACACCCCTCTCTCTTGTTATGGAAATAAAGTTTGAATAGGTCAAACTAGGCAAGATGTTATTTTCTTGGAGATCTATTTGATAGAGTTTCATGATTCTAAAACTCTTCCCTTTCAAGGTGCCTAATTAAAAGCAGATTAGATCTGATTTTAGTATGGAATTGAGAAGGATTTCAGCATGGAAATATAAGAGCGCACACCTAGAATTTTGGGAGGCATCCAAGAGTTGGACGCCCCCTAAACATTCTCCCTTTTGACTCTTTCCTTTCTAGATATTTGACCTAGACTAGGAGACCTTTGGACACCTCTTATTTATTACCTTTTGGCATGAGATTTTAGAGGATCTTAACTATAGAAAAGAGAGAGAGGTCATGGTTTTTGGGGTGCTTTCATCTAAGGGGTTTGAGGCTTCTTTAGGACAACTCCTTTGTGTGTCCTATTGAGAGAAGAAAGAAGAGAAGAAGGGGTTCTTCTCTAGGATTTTTCATCCTCCCTCTTGTATATATTTTTAAGAAAGAAGAGAGAAGAGTCTTTCTCTTTAATTCTCCTCTACTTCTTCATCTCTTGGTGGGTCCGAGAGTTTTAAAGAAAGAAAATCAGATCAACCATCGGGAGAAATCTACAAGGAGGTAGTATCCCGTGCAGATCTTCAATCATCAAACCTCCAATCAGCATAGAAGCTTCATGTGGATTATCTATAGAGACCAGACATCCTGTGCAGTTCTGAGCAATGATCACATCCACGAAAATCAATAGCGGAGTTCTTGATCCATACTTAGGTATCGAGATCTGATCTCTAATACAACCTAGATTTGATCTAGATCGGTATTGATATGATCAATACCTTTTTAGATTTAAACATACATCTTATCATGTCATAGATCCTAAATTAGAGGCATTTAATGATTTGATTATATGCATAAATAGATTAATAAAATTAATCTTAAGTCTTTCACTTATTATTTTTCGATAAAGTTTTAGACATGCATAAAACCCTACCTATTTTTCCTTCATTTTTTAGGCTGCATCTCGTTAGAACCGTGAGAACTGGGCTGCTTAGGAGTACATGTGTTAGATATATGTGCCCTAGAAGTCAGAATTAGCTGACACTTGTAATACACTTCTAGGGATAAAATTATAATTTTGACTATAATCAATAAAATGGATTATTTTCTATCACATATGTGTATTTAGTATCTGTGATACATCCTTTAAGTTAATGGTAATGATAATTCATATTTTTAAAAGTTAAAAATTTAAGACATGAATAATCATTATTAACTCATAAAATGCTCCCGACCATAGGATCATCACGAAATGGTGATTGATCCGGAAGGTTGGTGTACAATCGCTTCTCTTTAGTAGATAAGTCTTGAGTCTATGGTGTGGAGACATCGAAGCGAGAGTATAGGTACTCGTTAGAGAACGAGGGCACTGAGCGTGACCACCTCGAGTAGTCATTAGGAAGTCTACCTTCTCGTCAATGACTGACTCGATGCTGCAGTAGTGTGTCTGATTTTTTGATCTGAGGTGCATCGATAGTTCACCTTGAGGGTGTTATAGTTTGACTACACCATAACTCAATCTCCTAGCCATTCAAAATCTTGAGGTGTATGTTGGCTATAGCTTATTCATTGTAAGAACTGCATTACATCAAGATGAAATCTATCTACCTCGGTGGTAGAGGAGCAGCCCTATGATGATCATGAGAACCAAATCCAGAAGCCCATGATCATGGTAGAGTGAAATAATAGAAAGAATTTTTATTTAGATTTTCACATCAAACTTGAATCGAATGATTACATCATATGAAAGAAACTAGGGTTTGATGAGTTCATCTTAACCCTAATCTGATCAGGGCTCAAGATAGAAGAATTTAATCACACAGATAGCTACACCAAGAGGTTCGCATTCAGCTCTGATGGGTTGCCACCATATACTGCTAGATGTCACTGATAGATTTTGGGAGCAACTAGAATGATTTAGATGATCGATCATTCTAGCTGTTCGAATCAGAAGAGTTCTGATCCATCGAAAAAAATTTCGGTGATGTCGATGATAGAAATCACGACATATTTTATTACCATACAGAACTGAACCTAACTGAATCGCACAAATAAGAATTTGAATCTGGTGATCATCAATTGAACTAATCTAGTTCAATTGATCTGAAAGAGATTCAATTAGGTTCAAGAAAATCATATTAGCACTCGATTGAACCTAACGTTCTTCTTTTACTATCATAAATAGTTATCCTAACTGAGCCAAAAAAGTTTATGCTCGATCAGAGGCCTTCACTTGGTCTGACTGGAGCCTGTCTAGGTTAGAAAAGGATTGTCTTATTTTGTAAGATAATACTTATCATTTTTGGTCATCTGCCATTTCTCGTCCTTTGACTTTGGTCAAAAGTTGACTTTTGATTGGTCAAATATTGACCATTGATACTTTGACTTCTATCCACATGTCACGCACCTATTGGAGAGCTGGTGGGGGCTTGTCCCCTGCCAGAAACTGACAAGGAGGAGGGTGCATGCCAAGGATGGTGTGCGATCAAGTTTGAGGCGCCCAGGAGTCCCTATTGGATAGGGACTCCATCTCCTTTTTAGATTCCTAATAGACTCCTCCTAAGAACCAACTTTAACTGATCTTAGGCACTATCTAAGAATGAATCCAAGGGACTCTATTTCCACCAATCAAATTTAGATCTGATTTCATAAAGGGTTGTGATTGGTTGAGAAGAAGAGGAGTTGGATCATCCATAGTCTATAAATAAGACCCTGCGCCCAACTCAAAACATATGTAAAAATTTCCCACACCCCAAGGCTGCCTCTCTCTTCCTCCTCCATGCCAAGTCTATCATCTCCCTCTCCTCTCCACACCCAAAGTAGTTTGGGATCTAAATTGGTGCAATCTAGATGAGAGAAAGACGACAGAAAGCTAGAAGGCTGCGCTGCCTTAGCCTTGTAGATAATTGAGTGTCTAAATACATTAAATTCCATTCACTTTTCAATGGTTGTATCTTGGATCAGGATTAGTAAGTCTACTTATACTCCTATAGGAATATGCCACATCTAGAACTTCGCTCCGATGACTATCAGAAGATAGTTTTTGAGCGAATACGCATTGGATACGGAAACATTTCAAGATTCAGATCCTTGAGGTTCTGGTCTCTATTGAGATGAGATATGTTAATCAGAGCACGAGAGGATCACACTTCTCAGATTCTCTATTAGAGGTGCTCTGTTAGTAAGGTACTATAGTATTCGTTATGGCACGGAAGACATTAGAACATAGGACTTAAGATTTCAGGCACATCCATTTTACAGCTAGCATCCTTTCTGAATCCTACAGCGATTCATGCAACATGCATATACTTTCAAGGGCATATTATACCCTCTACATTCATAAGGTGATAAAGTTTCAGATATGATATTTGTGAATTAAATCTATTACTTTTATACTCTTTAATTATTAAAAAGATATAATAATTCACACATTATTAAGTATTTAAAAATGAATTTTATTAGATATAATTTCTCAGATTAAGAAAGTAGGATATAAGGAATAGTTTTAAAACTATAATCTCTGGCTTGATTTCTGATCAGATTTGAATGAATTTGGTCCAGAAAATCAGGATTTTCTTCAAACTGATATCAAAGCTAAGGTTTAAAGTGTTTAGATTTGATTTTAAATTTAATTTTAATCCAAAAAATAAGTGATCCTCAGATGTCACATAGAAGAATAGTGGAAGATGTGAGGACAATATTAAACAAATTCTATATTTTTAATTTATACTCATTGGAATCTATAGGACTCTAAAGTAGCTAAATATGCAATGACTAGTTCTAAAAATAGATATCTTATACTAATTGTTAGTAATATAGTAATGTCCACTTGCATGTTTATAATTTTCATTTTAATTTTGATTAAACCTACACTGTACTATATAATTAAAAGATCTCATGTAATTAATACTCATATTCTTTTAATTGTTATATTAATAAATTATTAGTGAATAACTATTTTGGTACAAACATACAGTATAATTAATAAAATGACTGGTGATTCTTACTTATCTTCTATAACTATTAATATCCATAGTAAGGAGGAGTACATGAATTGATTTGCTAATTCTAACTCTTATCAAAAATTGCAACGAATAAACTCCAAGACCTAGGGATTGTGTTAACGTAATAGTTCTATCTATCCACTGAGTCTATTCCGATAGTATGATGGTAGAACTTCTACTTGTTATCGCATATACTATTCTGCAATGGTGGATTAGGTAATCATACCATTATGTTTATTTTAGTGTAATTCTCTTATGGATTTCAATAGAGCATCAATTCTCCTATGGTATCTAAAAGGCTATTCGTTCACATATTACTCATATGATTTCGATAACACTCACCGATCTCGATAATGTTCCAGAATGGATGCAGCTTACTCAAATAGTCAGAGCCATTGAATCTCAGCGAATATGTAAAATTTTTTAGTCATTATGGGCTATAAGAGGTATAAGATGAAACATCATAGATGTGATTCAATAATGTGATTTTGTAGGTATTCAACAATGTTCCTTTACCATAATATTTGGAGTGAGAGGAACACGTTCCGATACTTAGTCCTCTGGTGCCTGATACAATTCAGATAGTTAAGAACGACAGATTGATATTTAGGAATATGTGTATCCCTCTCCCCTCTACCTTTTCCATCTCGAATTAGGTTTGATGTCTGGTCTTACTCGATATTGTAAAGTTGATAGCGTTCTACAATCTAATGGGATTTAACACTATTTCAGTAGGTGAGTAACCCACCTTTAATTCCAATAACATACCAATATACTGTTATGATTTTCTTCGTTCTTAAATAGTGGATCTAGATCATATGAAGATCACTCTTAGGCACATGTGTGGTTACATTGTGCAATTTTCTTGATGTATTTAAGATTGTTTATTAGCAGAATCTATGTTACGTTAATTTAAAAGTGTTAAGCAGTGTGTAAAATATTAATTAGATCTAAAAAATTAAAAATTTTATATCTAGAGACATATTCATAATCCTTCTTTTCAATCGGTATTTCGTCGCATTCTGGGTAATCGTGCAAATTTGAGAGTTTCATATAGTGGATTAATCAACTAGTACACCATATACAAGATCGCTATTGAATTTAGATTGTGATTCCAAGCTAATGCGCTAGTTATACACTATTGCACTAACAGTCGCACTACTATCATATGAAAATTTGTGTGAGACATCTGTGAGTGGCTTCGGTGTGAAATTATTCGTATTGTGAGAAATTCTAACTTTATTACAGGCTTTATCGGAGCCTAATTAGGCTCAGAGGTTTAGGAGTCCTGATACTGTGATACGGCTGGTGTTCTAATTCCATGGTGTGGTTTTTCTTCTTAGCGCTCTATTGACTTTCTTTGGAGTGTTCATACGCGTTTGAAGGTTGTAGAGTACAATTACGATTCGTACTTTTCTCAAGAACTCTCTTTTTCTGATATAATATATAAAATTGATTGCTTATGCTTTTATCATATAACAGTATATTTTATTCTCATTCAAAGTCATAGAGGGTTAGTACCATTAGTGTACGGTAAACTTTATGCGCCAATTATAAATTTTCTTAGGGAATCCCCCTCTAATTAAACAAATACTTATCATATCAAGATTCAAACGTTTAATCTATATATCCATCACAGTGATCTCACTTGTAATCACAAACGTGAAGCCAAATCATCCTCAGTTTCTCCGAACGGTGTGAGGAGTGTGGTTCTGGTTTGAGGTGGCTCCATAATCACTTATACGCAGTATCTTATAATTAGGAGTCGTCCTCGTGAGTAAAAAGAAATTTACATCTTGTGCATACAGCCACTAAGATTAGTCTAATTGTTACTGACTAGACAAGTCTGTTTAATGGATCTTGAATCTAATTTCTGCTTTCCTAAGTTAAATTAAGATTAAGCATCTGAGTCTTCCACCATTACTCCTTAAGCAAGCATAACCCTTAAATCTAAATAGACTAGTAACTACAAATTCATTCAAGATCGTCGGGAACCTATCTTCACAGAAAGTTGTGGATATGTTTTCTCTCCGCGTTCTGGGTATTATTTACACACGTGGCTATTATGTTATCAGGTCGCCTGACACCATAGAGTGGAACAATTCGGAATATGCTATTTACGATCACGAGAATGGATTCGCGAATTTACTCTCATCTGAAAGATTTAGTGGGTACAGAAATTGAGTATCGTTGCACATCCATAGTATTAGCCTGGTAATTTTATCGGCTCGTACCGTCAAATACTCTACTCTTAGATTAAGGGAGAGTTCTCTATTAATCTATGTGCATATATAGTGTTTAGTTCTGTTACTTTATTTTAATCTCATAAAGTGATATAGAATATTAATAATGATATATATTTTTTTACAATTGATAATCTGAGTTTGTATAGTAATTCTCATATCAGATAAGTAATATAGAGACCTTAAGTTCTATGATGGTAGAATAGCAATTCACATGATTTAGAGAATCACTATTATAAGACTAGATTTGTCTCAAGATATTGTAATTCATTGGCTAACCACATCATACACCATAACCTGCTATAAAGTGCTGAACTAGTATGCGAATGAGATATTGGTACAGTATTAGGTTGAGGACACTCAAAAAATCTACTTAACATAAACTTAAGAAAAAATTAATTTCAATATATGGCAGGTTAAGAAGATTTCATTTGTCATTATCTCTACAGGGAGAGGATAGCTCATTACGGGACTCTGAGAATTATATAGATGGATGTGTTCTAAGATTTATTCATATTGATCATTACACCACTCAAAGGTAATTTCGTATACGACAATAATGAATAATTTAGGTCAAGCTCATCAATATATAAGGGACAGGTAATGTCCTCTCTATAGCAACTTATATGCAAACTTCATGCCTTAACACATCAACAAGTACAAAAGGATTTATCTCTCTTAAAGTATCACTCAACATATAGCACGTGATACGTGATTCATCGTCACTCAAACCTTGATGCAGTACACACGGAGATTATAAAGATTGGGCTTAGGAACTACAAAATTTATTTTAGAATTCCGAGTTACATGCTTTAGACACCCATGTATTGATGCCTAGCAGTTACACTTACTTAGACCTTACAGGCTAGGTAGGCGCATTTGATGTTCATTCTATCCGCTGACACGATAACGTTAGGAAGACGTTTCTTCTGAGTTGTCACAACATGGTGATAGAGAAGCATAAAAGTCGTTCTTATATCTCTAACACAAATGATTGGGACTGCAGGGAAGGTAGGTGGTGGAATGAAGAGCGTCAGGACTCATTGTGTGCGATACAGGGCATGAAGAGTATGGCAAGAAGAATGTCCGGTAAATTCAGTTTCGATTTACACCATCGCATTCAAGGAAAGTATTTATCTCTCAAGTTGTCAATCACCCCTCAATAAGTAGTACTCTAGGAGAGCCGATTTTCGTGACATCAGAAAGTCACCGGATGATAGTATATGTTAAGATTAGACGATGTGTTTCAGAAGTACTCATATGTCGAGCTTGTGAGGTAATGAGCTAGTGTATCTATAGCGTTCTAGGAGATGTATGGGGTATTGTTGGCCAATTTTCTGTAGATCGACAAGATTCCATACTATCCTCGCGATTGAGCATGATCAAGAACTATGAGATATTGATAGCTTGAGTAATTGCTACGAGCTACTCGCAATTTAAAAGACTTAGGATCTTGAGATTAAGCGAAATTCGTATGATTTAAATTTTGACTCTTAATTACCTCTGTACACTTTGATTGTTCAATTATGGGTTCAATTCATCAATTAAATTTAAACATATTAGGACATAACCTATTATAATTACTCTTGTACCGAATTTAAAATTGAACATGATGGTTCAATCCGGTGAGTCTATATTTATTGTAAGGTATTTGTCTTAAAAGGAGAGGTCCCTATAATTATTCTAGTTTTTTAAACTATTTAGGTGTGACTCTTATCTAGGATCCATAGGTGTACTTTCTTTACCTAATTAGAAGAGTCTTCTCTGTGCTAAATAGGAATAAAAATAAAGATCTGCAGATTCATAAATTAATAAAGTAAGAAAGTGGTGTTCAAATAATTTTAAAACTAATAAAAAAATAAACTAAAAAGATATTAAAACTCTTCATTAGGGATTGAGACGTGAATACTATCCAGTGAGGTTCTTTACATATCTAGGGGAGAGAATGAGATTCTCTCCATATAAGGTAGGAGAAAAGATCACAGATATAACAGATAGGAGTCGAAGGAAGACGAGCCCGCCTGTCAAAGACAGTATTACACTGGCATTCATATTGGCTATAATCGCGGAAACAGACGAAGGTGAGCAATCCCAAACCCATGCCTATAGAATAATAGTTCGATTCAGCTAGTAGGATGACTGCCGAATTTTCTTATGCTAGTCTTACTGTGCGTACTTTTCATTTTCTACGCGTGTGTAATGGCGTAACTTACAAGGATGAAGGTAGTATGTTGTTCTATTACATGGAATAGGATAATGCAAGACAACTCATCGTTATTTAATTCATAAAGACTTCATCAATTATTATATAGAGTTTTATAACTTTCGGTGGTTTTTTGCCACATTAGGTACGTTTGCAAAGTCTCTGTCCATCTGACCGATTTTTCTATTTTCTAGGGGGTGCCTTTTTCACGTTTATTCTAGTTGTGCCATAACTTTTTGTATTCACATTGCAAGATAGGGTCATATAAGAGAATACTTTGGAAGTCCAGTGGGAGGTTATGTAGAGTGGGTATTGTGGTATGAACGAGTGAGTCCTTATCCTAATGGTACGAAAATTAGATGGCAGGATTTACTATGTAGTATTCAATTTGTCTGGGAAAGATAAATATTATTTATTAAATGAGTTAGTATGCGAGCATATGTTGTAATTAAGAATAAGAAGCTTTCCTTGTATTGCAGATTAACTATTCGATGCCCTTCTCTGAAATTTGAGTGACTGTAAAGCTTAATGGATAATGATAATCGATTAGGCTCTAGAGTATTAAATAAGCTCGCCCTACGACCGCCATAGAGCAGAGCCGAACTCTTTAGCTATATTTAATATATAATGGCTATAGCACCACAAAGGGATCTTAATGAGTTTCTAGAAATATCCCTCAACAGAAGCTCCTCATTCACTTTAGTAAATGGGATCCACTCTCGGGTGATAGACAGTATCTGGGACTTTTATCTTGGGTGGAAAAATATAAGATTATAAATTTATATCTTTGTACCAGGTTGACAGAACCTTGGATCGCTCTCATCTATAATCCTTGAATTAAGATGAATTGATGATTTATACCAGCTCTAGGATCATTGATTAGTCAATATCTGTATGCCTCTAGATTTAGAGTGTACTCGTAGCAATTACACATGTGAAATGACTTAGATGTTACTGAGGGCGCATAGAATGCTTCTCCAGAGATGAATAATAATGACCATTAAGGTGACTGGCAACATTAGAGAATCTCAATTGAGTATAATAGCAGATGGAGACTTATGTGGTTTCTTGAACTTCAACACTTGTAATTAGAGGTTAAGTGAAAATATATAGTAGTTGCAATATTATATTCTTTTTTGAGCATAAATATATGAATGAGTGTGATCTCACCGGTGAAAAGTTGAGATTATCCTAATTTCACAAACTGCTTACTTCTGAATTTGCCTGCAAGGCAAAAATTGAGTCAGAGTTCTAAAAATTTCCATTTTTTTATTTAGGGATATATATGCTGAGAAAGGGAGTGAGAGTGTGTTACTCGTTTTCTCTCTATTAACATTGACAAAGTATTTTAATTATCGAGTATTGTAAGTGTGGCCTTTGTCGCATTGTGCCGTTTACTAGACGACTAATTGTTGGTCGTTACCTTCAATTATTCTTTATCGACTGAGCATATGAGATTCTTGGGGCAAGATGGATATGAACGTGTACGTAGGGTATTGGATATGTATATCTTTTTATGTGGAATCAGCGAGGTCATAGAAGCTTTGGTAGAAAGTTCAATGTGAACAATCTGAACAAACATGGAAGATATTTAGCATTATATTCACAAAGATTTATAGATTTGCAAACGATCACTCATATTGACGAGTTCATTGCGATTCGGGTCATTCAGCTCACATTTGAAGTAAGCATCTTTGGAGTGTGAGGAAGACGTTGGAATACATTTTTGAGTTAAAGAGAATATTCATAATATTAATGAGCTACTTCCTGTTCAAAGAAATAGATAGGCAGAATCGCTCCTGCACATAGGTGTTTATACTCTATTGATGCCCGGGACAATTCATGCTCCCAACGTCTCATGTGGGATTATATTTAAATATAGTTTGTTGAAATACAGAACTTCTAATTGTGAGGATATGGTACGATTCCTCTATATGAATGAGCTTTACAGAATGACACAGAAGCCTTTCCTTGCTATCTACTTCTGTTAGGAGAATACATAATCACATATATTACTGTCTAATTGCTTTATTTGTACCTGAACTAGGGTTCCTCCTAAAATTGTTCCTATAAATGACATTTTATTGAACGAGATCATGACGTATGGGCACGAGTAACAAACCATACTTTCTGAGAATACCATTTCTCGAGAATTTAGGGTTGTCCGATTTCTCTCATTGGTGAGAGGAATCAAGAACTCACGCTACAAAAAGAGAACAAGACGGTAGTATGCTTAAGGTCCTTCAGAAAAGCTCGATTCATAGGATATCCTAAAGAGTCATTAGGATACTATTTCTACATTCCAGAAGACCACAATGTGATTGTGAGTCGACATGCCATCTTTCTTGAAAAATAGTTTATTCAAGATAGCGGCATTGGAAAGCAGATTAAGCTTGATGAGAAAGTCTCACAAGTACAACGAGCTAAGGACCAATTGGAACCAAATCAGGTTGAGCCAATAAGAACACTACCTCCTCCACCTCGTAGATCGGAAAAGAGTTTTCCATCCCCCTGAAAGATACTTAGGTATTATTTCAGAGGAAGTAGAGAAAATGTTCCTCGTAGGTAATGGTGCTCATGGTGATGATCCCAAAACCTACAACGAGGCGATATCAGATATCGACTCCGAGAAATGGCTAGAGGCAATGCAGTCAGAAATTGACTCGATGCACTCAAACCAAGTCTGGACCTTGGTAGATCCACCAGAAGGTATAGTACCTATTGGGTGTAAATGGATCTTCAAGAGAAAGATTGGTGCAGATGGGAATGTGGAGACATTCAAGGCTAGACTAGTGGCAAAAGGTTATAGTCAACGCGAAGGCATTGACTATCAGGATACCTTTTTCCCCAGTGGCTATGCTAAAATCCATCCGCACATTGCTTGCCGTTGCAGCCTATTTCGATTATGAAATATGGCAAATGGACGTGAAAACGGCATTCTTAAATGGATATCTTGAGGAAGATATCTATATGGAACAGCCGCTAGGTTTCACATCCAGTGATACTGATCACAAGGTTTGCAAGCTGCAAAGGTCCATATATGGACTTAAGCAAGCATCTCGGAGCTGGAACACTCATTTCAATGATGTGATCAAAATGTTTGGTTTCATCAAAAATGAAGAGGAACCATGTGTTTTCAAAAAGGTCAGTGGGAGCGCTGTTGTCTTCCTCGTATTGTACGTGGATGACATCCTCCTTATTGGGAATGATATTCCCATGTTGACAACAGTCAAAATATGGTTGTCCAAGGAATTCTCCATGAAAGACCTAGGTGAAGCATCCTTTATTCTAGGAATTAAGGTCTATAGGGATAGACCGAATAGGATGCTAGGACTTTCACAGAAGATGTACATAGAGGAAAGTACTAAAGAGGTTTAGTATGGAAAACTCTAAGAGGGGATTAATACCCTTCAGACATGGTATTCATCTTTCCAAGAAGATGTGCCCTAGCACACCTGAGGAAATAGAACGCATGAGCAAGATCCCTTATGCTTCTGCAATAGGGAGCCTCATGTATGCCATGCTATGTACACGACCTGATATAGCCCATGCTGTGAGTGTCACAAGCAGATATCAGTCAAATCCAGGTGAAGAACACTGGACTTCTGTGAAATGTATCCTTAAGTACTTGAGAAGAACTAAGGATATGATGTTGGTCTTTGGTAACGGAGAACTCCAAGTCCAGGGATACACAGACTCGGATTTCATGTCCGATATAGATGATCGAAAGTCGACATCTGGGAGTCTGTTTGTGTGCAATGGTGGTGCTGTCAGCTGGAAGAGTTTTCAAGCAAACCAGTGATAGCAGATTCCACCATGGAAGCAGAATATATCGCTGCATCAGAGGCTGCGAAGGAAGCATTCTGGTACAAGAAGTTTGCTGCAGAAATTGGAGTAATGCCATCAGATGCCATTCCTCTATACTGCGACAACAATGGCGCCATAGCCCTTGCTAAGGAGCCGAGGTCTCACCAGAAATCCAAGCACATTGAGCGGCGATACCACCTCATCCGCGATTACCTCGAGAAGGGTTACGTCGAGGTCAAGAGAGTCAACTCCACAGATAATGTGGCAGACCCACTTACAAAGCCGTTGGGCCAGCAGAAGATCGAAGCCCACCTTGAGAAGATGGGACTTAGACTTGTAGCCAATTGGCTTTAGGACAAGTGGGAGATTGTTAGATATATGTGCCCTAGAAGCCAGAATTGGCTGACACTTGTAATACACTTCTAGGGGCAAAATTATAATTTTGACTATAATCAATAAAATGGGTTATTTTCTATCACATATGTGTATTTAGTGTCTGTGATACATCCTTTGAGTTAATGGTAATGATAATTCATATTTTCAAGAGTTGAAAATTTAAGACATGAATAATCATTATTAACTCATAAAATGCTCCCGACCATAGGATCATCACGAGGATGGTGATTGATCCGGAAGGTTGGTGTACAATCGCTTCTCTTTAGTAGATGAGTCTTGAGTCTATGGTGTGGAGACACCGGAGCGAGAGTACAGGTACTCGTTAGAGAACGAGGGCACTGAGCGTGACCACCTCGAGTAGTCATTAGGAAGTCTACCTTCTCGTCAATGACTGACTCGATGCTGCAGTAGTGTGTCTGGTTCTTTGACCTGAGGTGCATCGGACAGTTCACCTTGAGGGTGTTATAGTTTGACTACACCATTACTCGGATCTCCTAGCCATATGGAACCCTGAGGTGTATGTTGGCTATAGCATGTTCATTGTAGGAACTGGATTGCATCAAGATGGAATCTATCTACCTCGGTGGTAGAGGAGCAGCCCTATGATGATCATGAGAATCAAGTCCAGAAGCCCATGGCCATGGCAGAGTGAAATAATAGAAAGAGTTTCTATTTAGATTTTCACATCGGACTTGAATCGAATGATTACATCATATGACAGAAACTAGGGTTTGACGAGTTCACCTTAACCCTAATCTGATCGGGGCTCAAGATAGAAGAACTTAATCACACAGGTAGCTGCACCAAGAGGTTCGCATTCAGCTCTGATGGGTTGCCACCATATACTGCTAGGTGTCACTGGTGGATTTTGGGAGCAATTAGAATGATTTAGATGATCGATCATTCTAGCTGTTCGAATCAGAAGAGTTCTGATCCATCGAAAGGAGTTTCGATGATGTCGATGATAGAGATCATGACATATCCCATTACCATACAGAACTGAACCTAACTGGGTCACACAAATAAGGGTTTGAATCTGGTGATCATCAATTGAACTGATCCAGTTCAATTGATCTGAATGAGATTCAATTAGGTTCAAGAAAATCGTGCTAGCACTCGATTGAACCTAACGTTCTTCTTTTACTATCATAAATAAGTTGTCCTGACTGAGCCAAAGGAGTTTGTGCTCAATCAGAGGCCTTCACTATGGTCTGACTGGAGGCCTGTCCAAGTCAGAAAAGGTTGTCTTATTTTGTAAGACAATACCTGCCATTTTTGGTCACCTGCCATTTCTTCGTTCCTTTGACTTTGGTCAAAAGTTGACCTTTGACTGGTCAAATATTGACCATTGATATTGACCATTGACACTTTGACTTTCTGATCCACATGTCATGTCACGCACCTATTGGAGAGCTGGTGGGGGCCTTGTCCCCCTGCCAGAACCTGGCAAGGAGGAGGGCGCACGCCACCCTTGGCGTGTGCCCAAGTTGGAGGCGCCCAGGAGTCCCTGTTGGATAGGGACTCCATCTCCTTTTTGGATTTCAATTAGAGTTCTCCTAAGAACCAACTTTGACTGGTCTTAGGTGCCCATCTAAGGAGGAATCCAGGGGACTCTATTCCCACCAATCAGATTTAGATCTGATTTCACAAAGGATTGTGATTGGTTGGGAAAGAAGAGGAGTTGGATCACGCATAGTCTATAAATAAGACCCTACGCCCAACTCAAAACACATGTAAAAATTCTTCATGCCCCAAGGCTGTCTCTCTCTTTCTCCTCCATGCCAAGTCCATCTTCTCCCTCTCCTCTCCACGCCCAAAAGTAGTTTTGGGATCTTAAGTTGGTGCAATCTAGATGAGAGAAAGGCGATAGAAAGCTAGAAGACTGTGCTGCTGCAAAAGGACAACTGCTGATCTTCGAAAGATGTTTTGAAGATCCTCCAAATCAGATTCAGAATTAATTTTTGGAGACATGATAGAGAAGAAGAGGATCTTCAGATCCAGTCCGAGTGGATACCGATAGAGGCCAGGCACTTACGTGGCTAGATCCAGAACCTCCCACTGCTTACAGAATCATCAATGGATAATAGGATTATTCTACATCAAGATAAATTAAATATGATTTAATTTATCTATATTTTATTTTAATTATTAAAATAATAAAAATTAGATCTGAAATATTTCAGATCTGATTCGGATCAAAGAGAAAAAAATTTGAAATATATCTCTTGATCCGATCAGATCTGAACGAATTTGGTCCAAAAAATCAGGATTTTTCTTCAACATGCACACTCTCGACTGTGAATCTATAGCCAGTCATGCATATAGCTAGGTAATGAATTCTGATCCTTTAGTTTACATGTATTGAATTGTTATTTTTTTGTGTTTCTAATAAGTAGATTGATTGTTATAGTTGATAAGAGAGGGGGTGATGTCCAACCGTAGTGCCATCTTCCATTCAAGTCATATGGATAAGAAGGATATGCTAATGAATGCCATAATCGAGAGGATTTTTATAAGTAATAATGGCATGTTATAACATTTCTTATGATTCACTCATTTCGCTTTGGTAATGTATGTGGTAGTAGGATTTCTTAGGATTTATTGATTGGTTGAGAATCTGCCTTATGATTGTGGGTAGTATTTTTGTTGTTTGTCTCATAGATTTATCTGATATATTTTTGAAAAAGTTAACATTACAGCCATTATGCTGTCAAAATATTCTAAGATTTTATTTGAATTTGCAATTGCAGGAGTAGTTAGACGCGCTTGTGAGCAAGGTGCAAGAAAAGATCCAATTCAGAACCGAATGCCCAGGGATTAGGTGAATAGATCTATATTTAAAATCAAAATATTAAACATCAAAATATCTATGATATGCAGTGAATACTGGGGTTTCTTGAATCAGATATTTTGCTAGGCTTGAAAGTATGGACCCTCTATTTTGCATGCACGTTAGGCATCATAGGAAAGAGGGATGAGGATCTGAATGTCACACCTTTTTGAAAGGATCAAAGAAAGAAAACTAGATCTGAAAACTCTTTTTTGGATCTTCCTTGAGATGTCCTCATGCCAAGGAATAGAAACAATAGTCTCTCCGTGCCTGAAGAGAAGAAGAAGAACAATTCTTCTTGCCGCCATCCTCTCTAACTCTCTCTCTCTCTCTTTTGTTGCACAAAACTAAGAGCAAAGTATTGATGTGTGGCAACATGGAGTTCCCTCCTTATATATATGTGACACCCAAACAAGAGATCAAATTCTAGTTTGGTTAGGATTCTAAATCCTAACCATATCCAAGGTGGAATACTTCATAAAGAAGTATTGGCGCCAGTTTATGGCGCCCCTCTCTTCCTCCCACGCACACACAAGAGGAGGGGTGCAAAATCCAAAGCCCTCTCCTTCTCTTGATCGACCACAAGGAGAGAGAGAGTTTTGGTTAATTGGGTCTCTAAGGATCTAATCCAATTCAGGTCTGCTTCGAATCTAATTCGAACTGTATTCGAACCAATTTTGAATTGATTGTTGACCCTAATCTAATTAGGGTTTAGGCCCAAGTCTTACTTGGATTTCCAACCTGATTAAGTTTAATTAAATCAAGTTTAATTAAATCAAATCTAATCTAAAATAATTAGCACTTGAATTTATTTTTCTAATGAATCATCTGAATCAAAAATTTGATCATAATCATCCTTGAAATTAAATCTGTACCTCATGTCTAGTGCTAGCTAGACATAGTCAACTATTTAATCTCGTATGACTTCTAACTTAATTCTCAATTAAGCTAATCTTATTCATTCAATTAAGTCAAGTACTTCTAAATTGAATAATTAGATTATAGGTCAATTCTTTTCTACGTTGTATGACTAAGTGCGTGACTCCGTAGATTCGAATACTAAGTTGGTAGCATAGGAATTATTTCCTATATTAATCGAAGTTACCATCGAGAAATAGTTTCCGACGTCCAGATAGATCGAATATTTGTAAAGCAATGTTTAAGAATCTCGGTGTATGGTTACCACATGATTCATCCCTTTGACCTCGAATACTCAGGATGACCTAGCTAGGATTTGCTGTCAATCCTAAATGAATCATCCATATTATATTTCAATCTTTTAAATCCATCACATAGATTATCCTGGCCAAAACTTTACTGAATTAAAATATAGTGATGTATTATCTTCAATAATCCAGAGGGGTCAATCCCATCTTGACTCATACATCGATTTAATAAGTACTTGATTGCACTTAGAAATCTTTTATTACTAAATTAAAAATTCAAATAGTTCGACATCAAAGTACAGTGAGTTATTTATAGATCACCGTAGTGATCTCAGATCTGAGAGACACTCATGCCCATACCCTTTATGAGATGCTCTTAATAGCAAAGCTCTCAGCAGGTGAGTCACTGTTCGGTGATGATGTACTCCTATATCTCATCTATATGTCATACCAGTATCTCACACTCCTTAGTTAAGAAGATAACCAATCCATATGGCACACAACTTTCTATACTCGATAAACGTCATCATCCTTTTTAATGACGTATCATTTGATCATAAACATGATTTAAGAACTACACGATAAATTCTTTTTTATCCTATTATAAGTAGTTCTAATAACTTTCATCATAACACAATAATTCAATATATAAGATGCACAACTTATAATGAAATATGTCAAATAATTTTTATTAATGAAAGATTCATATATTATTATAATAAAGAGCTCAATCATCTATAACCTAGATGATTGGCTTTATGATACTATTTTTTAACACGAGGGCCCGGACACCTTTGGCCCCATGACCATCTTTATCAGGTCTTGGAACTTAAGCACTCTGAAAGGATTCGTTATAGGCTTGGACATACGCTGACTAGCTATTGATCTGAGGTGAGTGTCTTCTATATACTTTTGAGGTCATCAGTTGAGAGCAGCTTGACGAGATCTTAGTGCAAGTGGCTCAGACTCAAGAGCGTACATTTTAGGCTCAAGAGCGCACAGACCAGCTATAGAGTGTCATGTTTGCTATAGTGACATAGCTCTTTGCTACTCTTGGAGCTGATTTTTTGAGAATTCAGGATATATTGACTAGTTATTCAGCTTCAGCCCTTCCAGCTCCTGCTACAGTCTCTCTGGTCCTGCTACAGCCTCTTTCAGTGACGACGAGATGCTTGGAGAGGAGGATTTTGATTTGACTGATGTTTGATATATTTTATTTTTATTTAAGAAATATTATAATATAATTTAAATATTTGAGAAATATCATGCTTCTTATTAAGTTTTATATGAAATTTTTGGTTCTTGCAAGTTTTAGTTTGAGTAATTATATATTAAATTATATCTATCAGGTAAAAAAATGCTAAATTTATGTTATTGATCGACCAGCTACTGGTCAACAGGTTTTGGCAGTGGTTGCACAACACTGTCATAGTTGTGCCAACCACTGCCATAGTTTTGTGCTAACCACTGTCATAATCTATGGTAGTAGTTGATAAACTATTGTCGTATATTATAGCAATGATTTACGACCGCTATCATAGTTTGATATATGGCAATAATTTTCTAACCATTACTATAGATTCTATAGCAGCGGTTAAAAAATTGCTGCTATAGATTGGCTATAGCAGCAGTTAGAAAATCACTACTATAGACTGCTTCTAACTATTGCTATAGACTGTTATAGTAGTGATTGGAAAATCACTGGTATAGCTAATCTATAGCAGCAATGAAAAATTGCTGCTATAGATTGGCTAAACCTCTGCTATAGACTGTTATAGCAATTGTTGAAAAATTACTGCTATAGCCAATCTATAGCTATGGTTAAAAATCGCTGCTATACCTTATATATGGTAGCTGTTGCAATGACCATTATCATAGACCTACGGCGACTGCCACAATAGCAGCGATTGTGGAACCACTGTCATAGGCTATGACAGCAATTTTTTGGACTAGGACAGTAGTTTTGTAGTAGTGTATTTTGAATATGGCAAGAGATCATTATAGTTTCATTCTCAAAATAACTTCTTATTGTTCTTGTCTACTTGAGGTAGTTATTTCTTTGAATTATTGATCATTGGTTCTTATAATGAAGAGATACTTCATTTATAGATCTTGTTAACCATTGAGAGGAAGTTTGAAATTTTGTCATGCAATATTTCTTTTACGAAGAGTCTCTTTTTTTTTAACTTCCATATATTATTGTTCTTCCTTCTCTTTTTTCTTACAACTACACATATTTTCTCTTACAACCATACTCTCTTTCACAAATTAATAAGTGTGGGTATTGGTGTGCTATATTTTGGGGTTCAACTCAAAGAATAGATGTGTGTATCATGCAGACAATAATTTTTACAAATTCCACCTACAAAATATTAGAAAAATAATTATCTTTAAAAAGTGCCTTAAGTTGTATGCCCAACCCAATTATTTATTTCTATTTTTTGCTTTTTTTAAAAAAAAATTGGAATGTGAAGTTTCCTTGCCCCTTATAATGTACCAGCTCCATTCACTCGCTCACCTTTCCACTAGCTCCATTCCTCTGTCTGTCATTCACTACAGGGAAATGGAAAATCGGTGACATTATTTTTGGTGTTTGCCGACGTAAATTACCATTGATAAATGCTGCAACGACGCTTCCAAAAGCATCGTAACCACATCATCTATGTAGGAGTGGGAATTCAAAGCCTTAATATTAACGACACGTATTAGTGTTGAGGATCTTTGGCATGTTTAACAATGATTATATGCGTGGGTGGAATTCTCAGCATTTAGCAATGCTTAGAAGCATCATCGGAAGCCTTGCATTTGCCAACGCTTAAAAGCGTCATCGGAAGCCTAGCATTTGTCAATGCTTAAAAGTGTTGTCGGGAGCCTAGAATTTACCGACACATCGTTGGGAGCCTAGCATTTATCAATGCTTAACAGCGTCGTTGGGAGTCTAGCATTTAACAATGTTTTAAAGCATCATTCGGAGCCTAGCATTTAAAACCATTTTAAAGTGCTGTCGGGAGCCAACATTGTGCGCAACGCTAATGAGCATTGGCAAGTTTGTTATATATATATATATAAGGCAACGTTTACTTTTAGAGCAAACTTCCATAATAGCACCTATTTTATACCAAAAAAAATTTAAAAAATTTACAAAAAACCTGACTCTTACATTATAATAATATTTACACTAATCTGGCTTATTTGAAATTTATGACATATTATATATTACATCATAATAACAAAATTTTAATGATATATTCACACTAATTTCATAATGTAACAAAGACTGAACGATCTCATTACTGAGATCTGCTGACCGCAAATGATTCAAAATATTCAATCGAAGATTTAATTATCTCTCAATCATCTTAACCTTCAATTTTCAATTGAATAAACTCCTCCTAATCTAAAAACAATTGACCCATCATCTTATTTCGAATAGCATCATATCTGCAATTATAATTCTAAAATCATTCAATCAGAAAACTCAATAATTATTGAAAGTACAAAAAAAAAATACGTGCATGCCATCCAAGGATCTCAATGACTTCTCTCCTTTAAGAAAAATCATGAGATCACAAATCAATAAGAAAAAAATGACAAATCCTTAGATCTAGTAAAACTTTTCATAAATTATTAGCCTTCATAAATCATCACATCCGAATATACGTATGTAATAAGATCTATTAATAATCACAAAGCTTTAATAATTACAAAGCCACTAAAGCATTCGCAAAAACAACAATAACAATTTATTCCTCGTGTATATCTAAAAAAAACCAGCAAACCAAAAAATCTGGACCAAGTAAATATGCATCCGCTATTTGAATCCCTAAATAAGATTACTCTCATGAAAGCGTCAGCCATCAAATTTAAAGTTATACATTCTACAAATGTCCAAAAAAAAATATTTTATTTCAAGGACTTTGCTCATTCTACATCTTACCAACCATTTGGAAATTGTCATACCTTCAAAACCTGTTATGCATAAGACACTGAATCCTCGGTCCAAAAGAAAATAAAACATTTCCCTTTAAAAACCTAGTTATTGAGTCTCAAATTTATAATTATGCCACACTGGAGACAAATGGAAGCTGCAACTCAGAAACCAAGTGGATCGAAAAAGAATTATTGAGTCTCAAATCTGTAATTCCTCCATCTTTGCCATTGATACTGGAAGGGTGACATAGTCATCATCTTCTTACTGACTCTTGCAACTCTCTATTCTACTCCTTTCCCATTCTTTCTCTCAGTGCTGTCACACTTGTTGCCCACCCCCTTCACACCCTGTCATCGAGCTCTCCAAGCAACCCAAAGACTCCCATTCGAAGTTCCTTACCACTTGAGAAGCTTCTTTTTTTTGTTTAATTTTCTTTCACCATTGTTCTTTTATCAACTCATGGAGGGGCCTAAAGATCATGAATTAAAAATGGAGAGGTAATTTGGATGATTGGGCTCAAAATCCTATGAGATTCATGAGTTGAACCAATACAACTAGCAAAATTAAACGGGGCTAGACCTATACCCTTAAATACCATAGGAATGGTCTGAATTACATAGGAAGAAAAAAAAGACTAGCTGAGGTCTTTATACAAATTTTGCTCTCATGAAAACATCTTGTATAAATTTTTCCATTATTCACCCATTTATATAAAATCAATATTGTACAAAAGTATGTTTTTTGAATTTGAAAAATATTTCTTTCAGGTTTCATCTATCATTTTTTTATCCTAAAAATACGATTTTCATTTTCTCATAGATTATCTATATAATCTTGGTAGAAACAAAATTAAAATTCCAGTTTTAAAGAATTAAAAAAAATGTCACATAATTATCATCGTGACAATAAATAATTAAATAATAGAATATTCTCGACATTATTTTTTTATTATTAGAATAATGGAGGGGTCACATTAAAAGATTAGAGGATAAGGGTGATGCTCACAGCGGAGCAGCACCACCGAATCATAAAGATTTGGACCTCCTCCAATCACTTAGTAGTTCCACCATTCTTGAGGTGGCCGCGAAGTTGGATCGTCCAGTAACAACAAGAGGGTGGTCGTGTCCGTGGATTATTTTGGGGCAAAAGGGATGGCTATATTGATGACACCAAAGCACACATGCTAATACATTACATTATGATTAAATTTTCTTTCTTTTTCCTTTTTGTGCTGCGAATTTCCCTTTCCTAATTTGATTTTCCTCCCTCTTTTTCTAATAATGTGTGGAGAAAAATCTTTCCTTTTTTTCAATTCTTTTTTTTTTTTGCAGGCAAGGGTTTATCATTAGACTATTAAGACCATTGTCCCCAATTGAATTAGATAAAAGAAACTCATACGATTAGACAGAATTCCCATTGGAAAAATTCTTTTATATGTTGGAAATCTCTTAATTTGATATTGCTATTTAGTCTTGTTTATTTGATAAGTAGCTTTCTACATGCATATAATAAATTAAATTAAATTATAGATATTATCTGATTTGAGGCATGTTGTGGAATGTATTATCTTTAGAATAGAATTTGTCCTGTTTAGATGTTTAGATGCAAATAGTTAATGGCAGTCTACTTCCAAGATGCAATGAGTTACTTTATATTCTCCTTGAAGTATACTCTAAGGAAGGAGAATTAAAGTTGAACTTGAACAAGCCAAATATAGATAGTAAAAATCAACTAAATAGATTAAAGAAATCTCCCTCAGTCCTTTCTTCTCAAATTGCCGAAGGGTGCACTTGATTCATCCACTTATTATTCAATTTATTCTCTCAATTATCTTCTTTTTACTTGTGTCATGTTTTTCAAGTGGATAGGAATGACGATCCCCTTTCCTGTTTATAGTTGTAAAAGGATATGAGTGATAGGGTGTTTAGTCATCCTTTCACTAGATGCGTTCCTTCACCACATGTTCCATCCGATCATCAATTGTTGTATCTTTTAGAATCATCACTAGATCGGATGCATTGAGATGCATCTTTTCGTAAGTCTCTTTGTTTATGGGAGTCTCTCAAGGTATCCATTTGTGAGGTATTTCATCACTGATATCTAAAGCATCTCTTCATGGTTCTCTTTCTATTGTTTGTAAGATTCTAAGAGGGGAGAAAGAAATAAAGAGAAAAAATAAATGTTATCTATTCAAAAAATCAAGTTTTTTTTTTGATAAAAATGGAAGGTGGAACCCACCCAAAATTTAATTAAGCATAATGAATATTTATAGAGTAAAGAATCCAGCTAAGGGAGGGATCCGGGAATGGTAGAGATAGTTGTTTATAGAACTTTACAGATTTTCAGTTTTAGGTTTTTAGATTCTGAAGAGAAACTGTTAAACCGTGGTCACTAATTACAAGTTATTTGGATATCTAAGATAAATATTTTTTGAGTGGGTTCTTATTTTGTTTGATTTCCAATTTGGAAATATTCTTAAAACATCAAAATTTTGAATTATTTAAATATTATGCCAACATTTCAATTATAGCGATGAGATCTTTTGAGGCTATTAACATTAGCAACCGGCATCTTTAGTTCTGTTTATTTTGCACAAGAATTTGTTGAAACTTCAAAGAGTAGCATTAGCAAGAAGGGGATAAAGGGAAGGGAGAAATCCTCATGCTTTTTCTTTATCTCCCTATCATAGCATCCATAGCGAACTGAACCTAAATACTTGGATGATTTAGATAGTATTACCAAATCTAGATATCCTTGTGTGATGATAGTATGCAGATGCTGTCTGCTTGTTTTCTTTGGAAATGACGGTAACTATAGGATGGAACCCTCTTTTTTAGTATGTCTGCTTCATTGTTGTGATCTTGTTAATTTGAAAGTGGTTGCACCTGATGAGAGCCCCAACACTGATGGAATTTATATAAGCAGATCGGTCTCGTTGTGGTGGTTGAAGATAGTATGATTGGAACAGGTCTGCACCACCATGCCATCTAGCATGATTACCTCCCTATTCAGCTATGCTTGATTCATGACTATATAATTGAATTATATATATATATATATTAGTCCCCTCCAATAGTTCTTTCAAAATAAATTACTGCCGGGGGAACATGCTTCTAGTAATAGTAGATGGTTTCTCAGTATATTTCCATACAAATGACGTTTCAGATGCTATTATGGCGGTGCAAATACGGAAATATAAGGTGAATGACTTGCTTTTAGGTAGTCAACGTGCCTCGTATATTGGACCGAAATATCTGTCTATTTTATTTTTCTTACTTTGTGTGCAACGAATGATCGATCAGCTTATTCTTTTTCGATTCTTTCAGAAACAAGTCTCCTGCTAACCTTTTAATTTACTGTTTACATCTACATGCAATTCTTTGTTCCAGCACTTGACTGATACGGATCGCATGCATATTCCAGTTCAACACTTCAATTCTTTAAGAAAAATTGTCAAAAAATGTTATATTTCTAATCTAAGAAGAATGGGCGCCGGGCACCCTCCTGTTTTATCCTAAGCTATAATTATGCTTAGAGTAATTCTCGATCGTATAATCTTACCAGATATATAATACAGGAATCCTATAAATGCATCATATATATCCCTCGGCTGGAGACAAGTTGTCATCACTGCACGGTTGTTTGCTGCAGAAGATGACTGCATCTCTATAGTTAGCAATTCTTCCGATGTCTGGGTGAAAAACATTGTATGCGGACCTGGTCACAGAATAACGTAATATCACTCGATCGAACTCTTAATTAATTAAATGGCCATGCTGAATAGCATCATGATAATGAGATTTATCCTGCACTACTTTCTCTATTAGTATTGGAAGCTTGGGCAAATCATCATCAACGTATGATCAAGCGCACATTAATGTTCGAGTGGATGGAGGCCTGATCATTACCAACTCTGAGAATGGTGTCATTAAGGATCAAGACATGGCAGCTAACATGCTTAATTATTGTACCGGGCCTGCCGCGCGTATAGTTAAATCTCATTCAGTTTTTCTCTGTATGAACTACGACTGTGTCAGGGAGCTAGTGTCTATGCCCCAAAAAGAAAATATATGGTTTTCCAGAACACTCTGATGAAGAACGTCTCAAGTCCAATAATCATCATCAACCAGTTCTAGCTAGTGTGATTCACCCCATGCACCCATGTAAAAATTAACCGCACCCTATTTACCTGCCCATCTTAGCTCCAAAGAGATGTACAACTTTCGTTGGTCACGCAGTTACAGACGTCAGCTGTGAAGGTGGATGAGATTTCTTTCATCGGAATTAGAATTTAGAGAGCATGAAATGAAGTTTGCTTGCAGCGGCATGTCTCCAGGTGAGAAACTTTTTCTCAGGACTCGTTTAGTTTAGTTCACGAAAAAATGAAGGAAAAAAGAGGAGCCTCTTGTTTGAAGTTTTAAGAAAAAAAAGAATGAAATTTTTTTTTCATGAAAAATTGATATATTTTAATATTTTTTATGGGATAAAAAGTGATGATATTTTTTTTTCTAAAATATCTTTTTAAGATCAATGATCAAGATTTTATAAAATATTATGGATGATTAAAAAAAAATACTGAATAGTAATAGTATAATATTATATAAATATTATCATAATATTAATATTAATATAATATTAATATTAATATTATATTATTTATTATATTTTAATATTTATACTAATATAATATTTTTATTAATATTAATATAGTATTTATATTAATATATCAATATTTATATTAATATAATATTATATTATTAAGATATTCATAAATATATTATATTAAAATATTAATATTATATTAATATAATATAATATATATTAGTATTTGTTGACGCAGAAACTGATCGTCGTCGGAATCCACTGGAGTAGAGGCCAATGAGATCGCCATCGGAGATCTGCAAAACAAAGTTCCGTCCGGAGCTGGTGGGGGGTGGCTCCGGCAAGACCCTCCGACGATCAAGTCAGCTCTGGCCAACAGAAATGGAGTGCTCGGGAATGAGTTTCGCTGAGCTTAGAGAAGAAGAGGAGAGCTTAGAGCTTAGAGATTAGCGATTAGAGGATAACGTATCTGGAGGATCCTTTTTATAGGCAGAGCTTGATGGTGACAATTGCAGCTGTCTGATGGTGGGTCGCTCGAGGCTACACTGGATTTGATGCGGAGAGGATGGTGTCGTCAGGTCGAAAGCGACAACCATGCCGTCCGACAGTGATGGACTGCTCGAGGTCTAGCGGAGCCACTGTAACATCTCCTGTGGCAGACTGATGGTGACCATCCGTCCAGCTTTAATAGCCATGGCGCTCAGAAAGCAGGCATTGATCGATGGACTTCGGCATATATCGATTCCAGGAAAGTTCGGCTAAGGGGAAGCTTGGAAGGAGTTTGGCCGATGAAGAGTTCGACCGTTGGGAGTCCGAAGGAGCTCGGTCGGTTGAAGGGACGGCCGCTTGAAGAGTTCGGCCGAGGGATGACTGCCGAGGAGTTCGACCGCTGGGAGTCTGAAGGAGCTCGACCGGCTGAGGGAACGGCCGCTTGAAGAGTTCGACCGAGGGACGACCGCTGAGGAGTTCGACCGCTGGAAGTCCGAAGGAGCTCGGCCGACTCTAAGAGTTTGGCTAAGACCCGTCTGCTGAAGCTCTTTCGTGGCTACTGGTTGCATTAAGCTGAGCATCGAACTAGACTTCGGCATGAGCGGATTTATCCCCAACAGTAGCCCCCCCCACTCCCGAGTTCGAAACTCGAAGGAAGGGAGTGCAGAAAAGGCGACTGCCGAAGTCTTTTTCTGGGCTCCGTGCTAGTTCAGGTCGAAGCTTGGGGGAGATCTCATCTCCAGCCAAAGTTGATGTCGAAGTTGAGGTTCGAGGGAGATCTCATCTCCAACCGAGGTTGAGGTAGGCCTCGTCCGCTGCGATCGAGGTCAAAGGTTGAGCTCCTTGGGGGCGACATTATCTCCTACAGCCGAGGCTGACTCAGAGGAGATCTCTCCTGTAGCCGAGGTCAATACGGGCGCTTAGGAGAGATCTGATCTCTGGCTGAGGTTGGCCAAGTCGCTCGAAAGAGATCTTATCTCTAACCGAGGTAAGAGATCTTATCTCTAGCTGAGGTTATCGCTTGGGAGAGATCTTATCTCTGGCCGAGGTCGTCGCTCGGGAGAGATCTTATCTCTAGCCGAGGTTGGCTCGATCGCTCGGGAGAGATCTTATCTCTTGCGATTGAGGTTGATGCGGGCGCTCGCGTTAGAACGAGGTTCTCCCCTTGTTCCTAACGGACTGTGGGGGCACTTCGGACCATCGTCCGTCTCCCCCCATCTCGTCTAAGGTGAACGAGGCTTTCAACTTTGCTCGCATTAGGACAAGATTCTCCTTCTGTTCCTAATGGGCTGTAGGAGCACATACAGACCATCGTCCGTGCCTCTCCTCCCGTCTCGTCCTTTATGAATGAGGCCTTCGACTTTGCTCGCGTTAGGATGAAGTTCTCCTCCTGTTCCTAACAAGCTATGGGGGCACATAAGGGCTGTTGTCATGGCCTCTCCCCCCATCTTATCCTTTGTGAATGAGACCTTTGCTCGGAAAAGATCTTATCTCTGGCCGAGGTTGAAGGTCTTTGATCTGCTCGTGTTAAGATGAGGTTCTCCTCCTGTTCCTAACACGGCAACTATCGACTGCTTCTTCCCTGTCATCGCATAGTTTTTGCATCTAGAAATAATATTATTTATTGGGGGAGAATTTTAGCGAGGGAGAGTTACTGGCAGCACGTCCCCATTTTAGGGTCGTAGGGGCGTTGTTCCTCCGGATTTTCTTGGGCAGCGAGGCCTGGGCCGGAAGACCTCCTCTGTCTTATGCTGGCCTTCTCAATTTGGAGAAAGCTTCTCTTGGCTTTGACACTGGGAGACGACGAATCGCCGATGTATCAAGCTCCTCCCCGAGGTAACATTGATGACGCCGTGAGGTGGCCAACCTTGTCGTTTCTGGTTACGGCGGCGGCCTTGGCCGATCTTCTGCTTCAGGCTGGCGTCAGAGGAATTTACTCAGCCGCCCCTTTCTGACGAGCTCCTCAATTTTGTCTCGGAGCTGAATGTATTCCTCAATGTCGTGGCTGTGGTCGCGATGGTAGGGGCATTGCTTGCTTCGATCGCGCATATTTGGGGGAGACCATAGTCCTTCTGGCCTTGGCAGCTCTTTCTTAACCTCCGTGAGAATTCAAGTTTGAGGGGCGTTGAGGGGGGCGTAGTCGCGGAACCTTTCGGGAGGAGGACTTCTTCGCGCCCTTCTGCCGGGGCTTCCTCGGTGGCGAGCTTAAAAAGTTCGGGCCTTACTTGCGCTGGGGAGGTCGTGAGCGCGGCCGAACTTTCTGTGGAACCTTCTGCGGGAGAACTTCATGCCCCTTTATCGGGGCTTCCTTGGAGTCATACTCGAGAGGGAGTTCGGTCTCGCTTGTGCCGAACTTCATTCCGATGACGAGCTTTGAGGGGGAGTTCGGCCTTGCTTCCATCGAACTTCATTCCGATGATGAGCTTTTAGGGAGAGTTCGGGCTTGCTTCCGCCGAACTTCATTCCGTCTTCTTGTGAAACCTGCGGAAGAACTTCATGCCCTTTTATCGGAGCTTCCTTAGAGTCATACTCGAGAGGGAGTTCGGCCTCGCTTGCGCCGAACTTCATTATGCTTTCCCGTGAAACCTTCCGTGGGAGAACTTCATGCCCCTTTGTCGCTTTGGGAACTTCACTTCCTTGAATTCTTTGAGTTATACTCGAGAGGGAGTTCGGCCTCGCTTGCGCCGAACTTCATTCCGATGATGAGCTTTGAGGGAGAGTTCGGCCTTGCTTCCATTGAACTTCATTCCATCTCCTTGTGAAACCTGCGGAAGAACTTCATGCCCTTTTGTCGGAGCTTCCTTAGAGTCATACTCGAGAGGGAGTTTGGCCTCGCTTGTACCGAACTTCATTCCGCTTTCTCGCGAAAACCTTCCGCGGGAGAACTTCATGCCCCTTTGTCAGGACTTCCTTGATGATGAGCTTCAAGGAGAGTTCGGCCTCGCTTGCGTCGAACTTCATTCCGCTTTTCGCGAAACCTTCCGTGGGAGAACTTCATGCCCCTTTATCGGGGCTTCCTTGATGATGAGCTTCGAGGGAGTTCGGTCTCGCTTGCGTCGAACTTCATTCCACTTTTCTGCAAAACCTTCCACGGAAGAACTTCATGCCCCTTTGTCGGGGTTTCCTTGGAGTCATACTCGAGAGGGAGTTTGGCCTCGCTTGCGTCGAACTTCATTCTAATGATGAGCTTTCAGGGGGGTTTGGCCTCGCTTGCGCCATGGAGGTTGTGGATGCGGTTGAACTTCGTTCCGCCCCCCTGCGAAACCTTCTGCGGGAGAAGTTTATGCCCCTCTATCGGGGCTTCCTCGACGACGAGCTCGAGGGGGAGCTTGACTTTGCTTGCCCGGACTTCGTTCCGCTTCTATGGGAGAACTTCTGCTCTCCGTTTATCCTTCCTTAGGATGATTGGTATGCCCGAAAGCTCTTCCTTAAGATCGGTTCCTCGCATCCTCATGGCGGGTTTGCTGGTGAAGTCCCCGTCGGAGGTTGTCGCACGGTCAACATCATCTCGACGGAGCCACGAACCCGACCAGCAGGTTGAACTGCTCCACGTCTGCAGTGGTTTTATATGGAATCTGGGCTGCCGGGGCTGAAATGGGAGTAGATGGACCTTGCGCGCAGGCCGTCGATCGCCAAGTCGAAGCTCTCCTAGGAGGCATTTTCTCTTCAGAAAAAAACTCTAGTGAGGAAGAAGAGAGATCTCCGGAGAGGGAAGAGAGAAATCATCGTCGAGCACTCCTTAAAGAATAAGAAAATCTTGGAGGTCAGGCCCTCCTTCTAGCGCCATTCTGTTGATGCAAAAACTGATCGTCATTGAAATCCGTTGGAGTGGAGGCCAATGAGGTCTCCGTCGGGGACCTGCAAAATAAAATCTCGTTCGAAGTCGGTGGGGGGGTGGCTCCGGCAGGACCCTCCGACGATCAAATCAGCTCTGGCCAATAGGAATGGAGTGCTCGGAAATGAGTTCCACTGAGCTTAGAGAAGAAGAGAAGAGCTTAGAGCTTAGAGATTAGCGATTGAAGGATAGCATATCTGGAGGATCCTTTTTATAGGTAGAGCTTGATGGTGATAGCTGCAGCTGTCTGATGGTGGGTCGCTCGAGGCTGCACCGGGTTTGATGCGGAGAGGATGGTATTGTTAGGTCGAAAGCAACAGCCATACCGTCCGACAGTGGTGGGTTGCTCGAGGTTTGACGGAGCCGCTGTAGCATCCCCTGTGACAGACTGACGGTGACCGTTCGTCCAGCTTTAATAGCCATGGCTCCCAAAAAGCAGGCATTGATCGATGGACTTCAGCATATATCGATTCTAGGGAAGTTCGGCCAAGAGGAAGCTCGGAAGGAGTTCGGCCACTGAAAGTTCGAAGGAGCTCGGTCGGTTGAAGGGACGGCTGCTTAAGGAGTTCGACCGAGGGACGACTGCCGAGGAGTTCGACCATTGGGAGTTCGAAAAAGCTCGGCCAGCTGAAGGGACGGTCACTTGAGGAGTTCAACCGAGGGACGATCGCTGAGGAGTTTGATCGCTGGGAGTCCGAATGAGCTCGACCGACTGGAGGGACGGCCGCTTGAGGAGTTCGGTCGAGAGACGACTACCGAGGAGTTCGGTCGAGAGACGAGTCCGAAGGAGCTCGATCGATTGAAGGGACGGCCGCTTGAGGAGTTCGACCGAGGGACGACCACTGAGGAGTTCGACCGTTGGGAGTCTGAAGGAGCTCGGTCGGCTCTAAGAGTTCGGCTAAGACCCGTCCGCTGAAGCTCTTCCGTGGCTACTGGTTGCATTCGGCTGAGCATCGAACTAGACTTCGACAGGAGTAGAGTTTATCCCCAATAGTATTATATTAATATAATAAATTATTATGATCTAATATTATATTATAGTATATTAATATTATTTTTATATTAATATAAATATAATATTGTTGACATAGAAACTTATCGTCATCGGAATTCACTAGAGTGGAGGTCGATGAGGTCGCCATCGGAGACCTACAAAATAAAATCCCATCCAGAGCCGGTGGGGGGTGGCTCCGGCAGGATCCTCCGACGATCAAGTCAGCTCTGGCCAACAAGAATGGAGTGCTCGGGAATGAGTTCCGCTGAGCTTAGAGAAGGAGAGGAGAGCTTAGAGCTTAGAGATCAGAGATTCGAGTTAGCATATCTGGAGGGTCCTTTATAGACGGAGCTTAATTGATGGTGGCGGCCATACCATCTGGTAGCGAGCCATTGGGGCCGCATGGAGTTCGGTAAGGAGAAGAAGGCATCGTTAAATGGATAGTGACAGCCATACTGACAAGTCATGGGCCGTATGGGGCTGGTTACGAAGAGAGTGGTGTCACCAGTAGTGGTGGTCATATCATTCGATCTCGTCGTCTATTGCAGACTGATGGCGATAGTTCGTCCAGAAGAGTTTGGACTTGTAGGGGAGTTCGGCCGAAGGGGAAGCTTGGGAGGAGCTCGGTCGTAGAGGAGTTCGATCGGCTGAAGGGGATGTCTGGGAGAAGTCCGGCTCCTGAAGAAATCTGGCCGAAGAGGAAGCTTGGAGAGAGTTCGGCTCCCACAAGCACCTGGCTGGAACGACGCGGAGAGAGTTCGGCTCCTGTGGGAGTCCAACTGAAGCTCGGCGGTTGAGAAGTTCGGCTAAAGCCCGACCGTTGGGAGTCCGAAGGAGCTCGGCCGCTAACAGTTCGATCGGCTGTATGAGTTTGGCTAAAGCCCGATCGCTGGGAGTCCGAAGGAGCTCGGTCGGCTGAAGGGACAGCCGCTTGAAGAGTTCGGTCGAGGGACGACTGCCGAGGAGTTCGACCGCTGGAAGTTCGAATGAGCTCGGTTGGTTGAAGGGACGGCCGCTTGAGGAGTTCGACCGAGAGACAACCGCTGAGGAGTTCGACCGTTGGGAGTTCGAAGGAGCTCGATCGACTGAAGGGATGGCCACTTGAGGAGTTCGGCAGTCTAAAGGAGCTCGACCGCTGGGCAGTTCGACTAAGACCCGACCGCAGTTCGACCGGCCCTAAGAGTTCGACTAAGATCTATCCGTTGAAGCTCTTCCATGGCTATTTGTTGCATT
This sequence comes from Cocos nucifera, assembly GCA_006176705.1. Classification (NCBI taxonomy): domain Eukaryota; kingdom Viridiplantae; phylum Streptophyta; class Magnoliopsida; order Arecales; family Arecaceae; genus Cocos; species Cocos nucifera. Next base: position 141,461 of record QRFJ01001802.1, on the reverse strand, counting down.
AGGTTGAGCATCGAACTAGACTTCGGCAGGAGCTGGGTTCATCCCTAACAGTAGCCCCCCCACTCTCGAGTTCGAAACTCGAAGGACGAGGTTGTGAATGAGGCTATGGAGGTACATAAGGGCCATTATCAGGGCCTCTCTCCCATCTCGTCCTTTGTGAATGAGGCCTTCGCTCGGGAGAGATCTTATCTCTAGCCGAGGTTGACTCGGTCGCTCGGGAGAGATCTTATCTCTAACCGAAGTTGTTGTTCGTGTTAAGACGAGGTTCTTCTCCTATTCCTAACGGGCTGTGGGGGCACATAAGGGCCGCTGTCAGGGCCTCTCCTCCCATCTCGTCCTTTGTGAACGAGGCCTTCGCTCGGAGAGATCTTATCTCTAGCCGAGGTTGACTCGATCGCTCGGAAGAGATCTTATCTCTAGCCGAGGTTGTCCACGGTCGCTCGAAAGAGATCTTATCTCTAGTCGAGGTTGTCAATGGTCGCTCGGGAGAGATCTTATCTCTAGCCGAGGTTGTTGCTCGCATTAAGACGAGGTTCTCCTACTGTTCCTAACGGACTGTGGGGGCACGTAAGGGCCGCTGTCTGGGCCTCTCCCTCCATCTCGTTCTTTGTGAATGAGGCCTTCGCTCAGGAGAGATCTTATCTCTAGTCGAGGTTGCTGCTCGCATTAGGACGAGGTTCTCCTTCTGTTCCTAACACAGCAATTATTGACTGCTTCTTCCCTATCATCGCATAGCTTTTGCATCCAAAAATAATATTATTTATTGGAAAAGAATTTTACCGAGGGGGAGTTACTGGCAGCACGTCCCCGTTTCAGGGTCGTGGGGGCGTTGTTCCTCCGAGTTTCCTTGGGTAGCGAGGCCCAGGCCGGACGACCTCCTCTGTCTCATGCTGGCCTTCTCAATTTGGAGAAAGCTTTTCTTGGCTTTGTCGCTGGGAGACGACGAATTACCGATGTACCAAGCTCCTCCGTGGGGTAACGTTGATGGCACCGTGAGGCGGCCGACCTTGTCGTTTCTGATTACGGCAGCGGTCTTGGCCGATCTTCTGCTTCAGGCTGGCATCGGAGGAATTTACTCAACCATCCCTTTCTGACGAGCTCCTCAATTTCGTCTCGGAGCTGGATGCATTCCTCGGTATTGTGGCCGTGGTCGCGATGGTAGAGGCAGTACTTGCTTTGATCGTGCTTGTTTGGGGAAGACCGTAACCCTTCTGATCTTGGCAGCTGGTTCTTAACTTCAGTGAGAATCTGAGTTCGAGGAGCATTGAGGGGGGCATAGTCGTGGAACCTTTCGGGAGGACTTCTTCGCACCCTTCTATCGGGGCTTCCTCGGTGGCGAGCTTGAAAAGTTCGGGCCTTGCTTGCGCTGGGGAGGTCGTGAGTGCAGCCAAACTTCCTGTGGAACCTTCTGCTGGAGAACTTCATACCCCTTTGTCGGGGCTTCCTTGGAGTCATACTCGAGAGGGAGTTCGGCCTCGCTTATGCCGAACTTCGGCCTTGCTTTCATCGAACTTCATTCCGATAATGAGCTTCGAGGGGGAGTTCGACCTGGCTTCCGCCGAACTTCATTCCATCTCCTTGTGAAACCTACGGAAAAACTTCATGCCCTTTTGTCGGGGCTTCCTTAAAGTCATACTCGAGAGGGAGTTTGGCCTCGCTTACGTCGAACTTCATTCCGATGATGAGCTTCGAGGGGGAGTTCGGCTTCACTTCCACCGAAGTTCGTTCCGCCCTCCTTGTGAAACCTTCTGTGGGAGAACTTTTGCTCTCCGTTTCTCCTTCCTAAGGATGATTGGTATGCCCAAATGCTCTTCCTTAAGGTCGATTCCTCGCATCCTCATGGCGGATTTGCTGACAAAGTCTCCGCCAGAGGTTATCGCACGGCCTGCATCATCTCAACGGTGCCACGAATCCGACCAGCAGGTTGAACTGCTCTACATCTGCGGTGGCTTCGGGTGAAGCCTGGGCTGCAACGAGAGTAGATGGACCTGGCGTGCAGGACGCCGATCGCTGAGTCGAAGCTCTCTTGGAGGCATTTTCTCTTCGAAAAAGAACTCTAGTGAGGAAGAAGAGAGATCTCCAGAGAGAGAGAAATCGTCGTCGAGCACTCCTTTAAGAATAAGGGAACCTCGGAGGTTTGGGATTGCCCTTCCTCTAGCGCCAATCTATTGACGCAGAAACTGATCGTCGCTGGAATCCACTGGAGTGGAGGCCGATGAGGTTACCGCCGGGGACCTGCAAAATAAAGTTTCATCCGGAGCCGATGGGGGGTGGCTCCGGCAGAACCCTCCGACGATCAAGTCAGCTCTGGTCAATAGAAATGGAGTGCTCGGGAGTGAGTTCCGCTGAGCTTAGAGAAGAAGAGGAGAGCTTAAAGATCAGAGATTCGAGTTAGCATATCTGGAGGGTCCTTTATAGGCGGAGCTTAATTGATGGTGGTGGCCATATCGTCTGGTAGCGAGCCATTGAGGCCGCATGGAGTTCGGTATGGAGAGGAAGGCATCGTCAGGTGGATAGTGACAGCCATACTGGCAGATCATGGGCCGCATGGGGCTGGTTACGGAGAGAGTGGTGTCGCCAGTAGTGGTGGCCATGTCGTCTGGTCTCATCGCCTGTTGCAGACTGATGGCGACAGTTCGTCCAGAGGAGTTTGGACTTGTAGGGGAGTTCAGCCAAAGGGGAAGCTCAGGAGGAGCTCGACCGTAGAGAAGTTCGGCCGGCTGAAGGGGATGTCTGGGAGAAGTCCAGCTCCTGAAGAAATCTGGCCGAAGAGGAAGCTTGGAGGGAGTTCGGCTCCCACAGGCGCCTGGCTGGAACGACGCGGAGAGAGTTCGGCTCCCGCGGGAGTCTGACTGAAGCTCGGCGATTGAGGAGTTCGGCTAAAGCCCGACCGCTGGGAGTCCGAAGGAGCTCGGCCGCTAAGCAGTTCGGCCGGCTGTAGGAGTTCGGCTAAAGTCCGACCGCTTAAGGAGTTCAGCTGAGGGACGACTGCCGAGGAGTTCGACCGCTGGGAGTCCGAAGGAGCTCGGCCAGCTGAAGGGACGGCCGTTTGAGGAGTTCGGCCGAGGGATGATCGCTGAGGAGTTCGGTCGCTGGGAGTTCGAAGGAGCTCGGCCGGCTGAAGGGACGGTCGCTTGAGGAGTTCGGCCGCTGGAGAGTTCGGCAAAGATCCGACCGCTGAGCAGTTCGGCTAAGATCCGTCCGCTAAAGCTCTTCTGTGGCTACTGGTTGCATTAGGCTGAGCATCAAACTAGACTTCGGTAGGAGCGGGGTTTATCTCCAACAAATATTATTATGTATATAAAGTTTATGAGTAAAATGTATGTATAATGGATATTTTACATAGTTTTTTTAGAAAAATTAATGCTCAATTAAATATAAATTATTTTATAATAAATTTTTTTATGATCAATTAAATATATTAAAATTTTATTTTAAAAAAATAATATTTAAAAAAAATTAATTTTTTTTTTTTTTTTTTTTTTTTGACAAATCAAACGAGGCCTGAAGGACATTCGTTGTCCCAGGAGACTAATGGGAACGCTACCGCTTATTATTGGAAGGTGTCAGGCTTCAGCTCTGGTTATTATAAGTGGATCCACCTTCTTTGTCTGTCAAGCGAAGTTTTAATTCAATTACTATGACGCACTCCAATCCAGATGACAATATAAAATTTGGGATAGCTAAAGCTTGACTCACAAAATTATAGATAATATCATTGCTTTACTTTTTCCCATGTGTACAAGGCATGTTCGCATGACTGATTCTAAAATATCTAACTGATGGATGGTTGTGCTTCCAATTATCGGTGAACTATTATGATTTTTTTTCCTCCCGCTCTCTTTTAAATAATTTTTTTAAAAAAATAAAATTCTGATGATGCACTCCGTGGTTGCACTAGTCTGAGGCCAATTAGAAGCAGCAGAAATGTATTTAGTAGAAAGTAAGACTCGCGGCCACACCATGCAACATAAGAAGGCATGGGTTTACGTAATATATATGATAGAGATAGAGATGCGAAGTCATTAAATTACATATGTTTCGCCTTGATCAACAAGTAAGCATCAAAACCACTTCGTCTTGATTATAAGGAAAAAGGTTTTTCTGTATCCAAAAAAATAAAAATAGAAATGGGCTTTTACCCCTCGGTTTTTACCATAAAAAATACTAATTAGATAAAAGCTTGGTTCCTAGAGAGCAGAGATCCCACCTTAAGGACCGGTCCATCGCTTTGCCAGAGAAATATATTAGGTCCCTGGGATAGCTCACTAAAAATTTCCAACACATCCACATTCATCAAATCTTTGAAACAAGTTGCTAGAAATCAGACATCCGCTAGCTATCTAGCTTAAATAAACAACGCAAATCAAAGAAAAGAAACAAAAACAATATAAAACCTTCGATGCTCAAACAAAGTTCCATCAAGTAGCCCTTGGATTTCGGCTACTCCATCCTCCGGCCTCCGGTCCGTGCCACCACTCGGAGCCTCTGGCCTTCTCCTTATTCGGATGCGGATCCGGTTTCGGTTAATAATGGTGTCCGACTCGAATCCGAGTCGCGACCCCTCGGCCCTCGCGGAAGTTAGCGGCACCCTGAGCCCCTTGTTAGCTTGGCTCCCCTCCCGGCAGCTCCGGGAGAAGTAGCGGAGCGATACGTTTTCTTTTATTTATTTAGGGTTCCGTTTTCGTTTCTACCTTCCCTTTTCTCCTCTCCGGCGACGATCGTATAGGAACGAGCGAGCGATGATGGAGGAGGGGAGCGTGCGGATCGATCTCGACAAGCTCCCTATCAAGCGCCTTGACGCCATTGATGAGTTAGGGAACGAGCAATTCCCTCAGTGAGTCAGCCTTCTTCCTCTTTCCCCACGTTTTTTTTTTTTTTTTTTTTTTTTTAAATTCCAACTGCAATAACAACAACAACAGAAAACATGGACTGGATTGGTCCTCACATACCCTCTCTCTCTTGGCAGAGAAATCGGCCATGAAGAGAAGCGTCTCTCCATGATTCGCCGGATCGATTTCTCTTTCGTCGTGGGGAAAGATGCGAAGCAGGCCAAGAGCTCCAAAGAGACGGTGACGGTGGCGGCGCAGCAACCTACTTGGTCGTGGCAGGGCTTAGTCGAAAATCTGCAGCTTGCTCATCAGGAGCTATCTGTCATCATGGATCTCATCAACACGGTCGGTGAGCTTTTCTCTTTCTTTTCTTCTTCTTTGTTTTCAATTTTTCCGCGTCAGCTACTCGACTCGGTTTTTGAAGATGGAGAACTATATAAAACGGAGATAAAAATATTAGTTCGTTAGTTTCTAAAGTTAGGAAATCCTGGGAAAGGTATTGTTTTTTGTTTTTTTGTTTTTGTTTTTTTTTTTTTTTTTGGGGGGGGGGGGGTTTGGAAACCTCGACTGCGTGCGAATGTGAGATCCCTGTAGCAATTTCGAGTATGTTTTAGAAAGCTAGCTAGCTTGCGAGTTTCATGAATTGGATGGTGCTCGATCTTGGACTCGTGTCTTCTGGGTCAGGCACATTGGTGAACAACGGCCGCACCTTCACAACTCTTTCAACATATTCTACTCCGTTTAAAACTTCTCAGAAATCCATCTATCCGTTTAATCATATACGATGATGTGTCTTTTAGTTGCTCTTTGGTGATCGTCATTCGTGAATGGTGCTTAGGGGCTGCTATGCAACCAAAAATCACTTTTAATTTTAATTTCTTGTGGATTGTGATAAACAGACCCTATGACTGGGTTTTCGATATATTAGTCTGCACTCATTTTCTTTTTCTTGAAGATATTTGTGTAGGTTGAAGCAAATGATGCTGTAGCGGTGGCTGGAATGCAAAGACCAAAGCCCTTGCCAACCGAAGTTCTGTCAGACCTTGCAGTATCTGCAGCAACTAAGCTTCAACGTCTTCGGGTATATGTCTTGGCATAAAATCATGAACATGGTCATTCGGTGCAAGTTGTGTTCAGATTTGATCCGTGATTCTGTTTTCCCATTTGCCCTGCATTTGGAGAGATGATGATAAATTGAAAGCAAAGATTGAGACGTGATTAGTTAGAGAATTCATAATGAGTGCTGTGTCTCAAATATGGACTGCATGTGTGTCACTACATGCATGTATTCACTAACTACATGCATGTATTCACTACACTATTTGTTCTGATTATGAGTGGTGTGTCTGAAATTTGGTGTTATATCTACATTCTCCCTCCTTCCTGATGTACAGTTTGTTATAAACTGGTAATGATTGCTGTTTCGTAAAATCAGTGCTCATGTGTGTGTATGCACATACATTCATGTTTATGCTTGTCAATATGCAGTTGATTGCTGGCTTTGGACAGAATAATGCTTGTATTGCCTTGAGCTGGAAAGAGAGCAATTAAACGAGTGCCTTGATCTAGTTTCTTATTTGTTTTCTGTATATGCCCTTTTCATATGTTTTTGAGGCAATATTTTTTTTCTTATTTTTAAAAATAATTTTGTCGAATTCTATGACACTTTCTTTTCTGGAGCACCTTTTTATTTTTCCTTGTTCTGTGATTCTACCTTTTCTTCTACTTTTGCAGAGACATATTATTTATGTGTCCACACATCTTAGCTATTATTCCCACTGTTATTTTGTGGCTGCCCTTCCCACAGTTGTCATTTAGACGCTCTACAGACCATCTTCGCTAACAAAATCGCTCCTGCATCCTCAATTGTTGATTTTGCCACCTTTGCCCTTGTTTGCACCTTTGTTCAATTTCCCATCTGTTTCCCTAATGTTATCGAGTATGCAGCAATTGGACCAAAGGGATGATTTTAAACAAGAGTGAGAATGCCAGTAAAATGCTGGGAATTTAAAGAGTCAAAATTTTGATTTGTGATACAAGAATCAGTTTCATCAGTATGATTAGGATCCAAGCATGTTAGGAGCCTCATTTTATTTGCATTATCAATTAATGCATCCAGATCTCTCTCTCTCTCTCTCTCTTCTTTTTTTTGGTGGGGGGGGTGGGGGATGAGGTCGAATTGGGTGTTGGAGGACTCAGTTCTAGCCTTGTGTAATGTCTTTTATTTCTTAGAAAATTGTTGGGTCATAACGTTTTTTTTTCAGTTTTCTTTAATATGTCTGAGGTTTTTTTTTTTTTTAATAGTTGTTTAATGTGGGTAAGAGTTTTTTGTAATTCATATTGAAATGAGAAATGCAGAGCATAAATAAGGGGGTTGGCCTGTCAATGTGTTTAACGCTCTATGTTTTATATGCCTTTTTTTCCCATTAATTGAGTAGTTTTACAGTGTGTTCCTTCTGCGTTTGGGTTTCATGTATGTTATGCAGCATCTTGGAAGGTATTTTAAGCAATCTTCTAAAGCAATGGAGCAGCAGGTCTCTAGGGATGCAAGGTTCTATGGTTCACTTATCAGGTATCTACGCGTTATCACTTGTCAAAGGCACCAACTTTCTTGTTGAACAACTTATATCATTCTACTTTTGATGAACTGATAGATTGCAGCAGAATTGGAAGGTAAAACGGCAGCGTGTGGCAGCAATGGGTCCAGGAAGTGAGGGCTTCTCTTTTGATCTTCTGGATAATTCGTTCGTAGACTTGACTGCTTTATCTCGTCCATCATCTATATCTACAGTTCGTGTTGATCATCACTATTCTGGCATTTTGTCTATACAAAGGCCTCAAAAATTATGTCGCTTTATATCTCTGAGGTTTATTGGGGCTGATCCTAGTTGCAAACAGAAAAGCATCAGTAGAAAGAAAATATATAGCTTAGCTGAGCATCATCGTGCAGCTAAAACAGAAGCTTTGACTGATGAAGAAGTCAATGAATGTGTCAAAGATACTCATTCAATTCTTTGTGAAATCCATCAGTCTACATTTGAAGAGCAGGTAGATTTCTTTGAGGTTCTCTTTGCAATCCTTTTTGTACTTTATGACATATTTGGTCATCAAATTTCAGGTTTTTGACATGGTGAACCATGAGACTTACAACCCATTGCCAGGTATAAGTGTGACTGGGATGCGAGAAGACTTTTTACAACTAGCAATTGGTCAAGAAACTTCAGTATGTCTTTGGCTTGTGCCTTCTGGGAAAGAAGATGGCCCTCAAATGGTTGACCCCAAAGGAGACAGTCAGAATGGGGAAAGTGGACTTCTAAATTCTGACTCAATGGATTTGGCAATTGTTGGAGATGATCAACATGATTTCTTTAAAATGAATTTATCAGGAATGCCCAATCCAGTCAGTCTGGAAATTTATTTGCTATTTATTTTTCATGAAAATGTCCTTGCAAGGGCAAGGGAAAGACGCTCTTGTGCCACCCGAGCTCAAGTGCCTGGTGAGCCTGCAGATGGCAGTTGTGGTGTCCTAGGTCACTTCTGTATGACAGTAGCTCATAGAATCTTTTCCAACAAAGTGTTGTCAGAACTAGAGTCCCTGGTATGAACTAGTTTTCATTTTACACATTCAAAGAAACAAAGAGCCAAAAAAAAAAAAAGAAGAGGTGTTGGTATTCTGTTATCGATTTTTCCCTCTCCATGTATGCAGGTGAATGGAGTTCCATATCTGCAATTGTTATCTCATCCTACTTGGCATTCTCGAACATCATCATGGTCTCTCTTCTTGAAGTTTCCCCAGTCAGTTCTTCATGCTGGCAGGCGATCCAAGATTTCAGACAATCATCATCTGAAGCATGGAATGAGGTCACAGTTTCACACGAAGGTTGTGGTGAAGGATGACCAAATTAATGTAAGTGGTGAGGGTGCACCTAGTATCATCTGTTCATTTAGGGGCAGTTCTGATGACATATGCTCGTTGAACTCTTTTGGCTGTGACTTGGAAGATCTCCCAATGATTCTTCTGCAGCAGGTATGGTTTTGTATTTATAATATATCATATCATTTTATTCTTGAAGAAAGCATAAATATCCAAGAACTAGTGAACTATAGTGCTTGAGATTGAGTAGTTTATTCTGGTGACCAAAGGTGGCAATGCAACATCAAAGGTCTATATCAGTTCAGATCCTGGACAATATGCTTTACGTTTTACATAAAATCTTTTGAAGGTGCAGCTTTATAAATTATATGTATGAACTGTTATAAGTAACTCTGTGAAATACTATTTCATCAATTCATCTTAGACTTAGGTTCATGCTTTTAGCAAGGTCCTGAATGGTAGAGACAACTTGCGAATCAGAAAATGAGATCAACAAATTTACAAGGACCATAAACGAGAACTTGGAGATGCTTCCGCCAACAAACTTCCTCTCAGTTCCTCGTTCAAGTGAAACCTTACGTAATCTCTAGCTATTTTTGATGATATCATCATCTAAAGAAACTTTGGTACTTGTAACCAACTTGGCTTACTGGCTACATACATGTTTGAAACATAATTCACCATAGCATACCATATTGTCCTGGCCATCTAAGACTCTCTTCAAGTTTAGGTTAATTATGATGGTTTGCTCATTGGCTGTATGAGCTTAGACTTCGTGTAAGGTAGATCTGCTTGCTTCTAAACTGGCTTTCTAGGTTTCATGATAGTTCCCATCTTTTTCAAAAGTTTTCTTAACTAGGAATTTGCACCTATTAGATAAGGTTGATGTCATGTTGGCAACAGAAGTGAGATGTTCTTTAACTTACATGTATCATACTTCTGTCTATCATCTGGTTCGCCTGAAATTCTGACTTGAGAAAATATCATAGTCTTTTATTCTCACCTGTGAGTTCTCTTCCTCATGCCAGAAGAATTGCTATAACACAATTTCAGCGAGCATGATTACAAATTGCCATTGTAGAACTAGACCGAAGATTTCAAATAGGAGCTAGGTGGTTGGTGAAAAAATCTTATGGGCATAGAATTACATGAATGTTCAAAAAACTATGGCATTGAAGAAAATCTCTCACAAAGCTGTTGAGAGCAGAAGAGCTCTTTTTGAGAAAAAAAGGTTCTTCTTACCTTTTTGGATATAATTCATTACCATCTTTTGTTGAAGAATCTATGGCAGATTCAATCTCTCTGCTTGTGTTATAATTTTTGGTGTAAGAGCTTACTGTGAAGATGGGATCTTCATACTTTTCTGAATTTGCTTGTTACCATCTTTTCTAAATTAATCTTGGACATTTTAGCAGATTCAAGTTTCCACTTTCCTTGTAATTTTCAGTATAAGATGAACGTTCGGGATTTTTGCGCATTTGTGCCAATGTTTTCATTGTTAACTGACAAATAAATCAAAAAGGAAAAAAAAAAAGAAAGATCATTACATGGAATTTTGCTAGTACTTTCTTGTCAACAATAATATATATATATATAGCCTAAATCGTCACTCCCTTTCGACAGGTAGCGAGCCAGGTTATTCGATGGCTTCATGAGGAAGCTTTGGTAGTTGGAATGAAGGCAAGCAGAGACTTCTTGTGCCTGTACTTTGGTTTGGACCATGGTGACACTCTTGGCCTGGTGGCGCATGTGGACCCTGATGACGTCAATGGGTGTATTTCGTGGTGGGTTGTCATGGATGATGGTTCGGCGGAGGGAAAAAATTTGACATACTATGGTGAATCCGAGAGTCGGAGATTTTTGGGGCATTTGTCTCTTGAAGCTTTATATGCGACAGTAATGGATCTAGCAAGCTTGTGTAGCATTGGTGGCATTCACTAATGTGTATGATGCAAACTTGACATTTTGGTCTAGAAGGATTATGCAAGTGATTAGGATCACAACTGCATTGAAATCATATGTCAGTACATGGTGGGTAGATGGGGCGTAAGTTGACATCCTCAGCAATGGTTATATTGAGACCAGCCTTATCCGTTGGGTTGGCTTCTGCAGCTTTTCTGTCCTTTGCTTAAAAATTGATATGGTATGTATTCTGTTGATTTTGTCCCTGTTTGGCAATTTCCATTCGAACCGCTTTAGATTTGCCCTTCCATTCGTCAGACTCTCACACAGAGCATCTGAGTTATGCCCCTGCTTGGAATTTGGTTGATGTTTTGGTTGTAGTTCCATCGCACACAAGGTAGACAGTCTCGGTTATCGCTCGGCCACCATGGACCACTAATAATTTAATTTTTTTTTTATTAATAAATTATTAATGGTTTATGGTGGACTTGGTTCAACTAATAATTTTTTCAATTATTGACTTAAGTCCGGTGATCTAAGCAGTGATCTAAAGGAAGAATCGTCTGACATGAAATTATATCCTTTAGGAATAATTGATGTCATCTTTTGGATTCCTCTGCCGGAGAAATTATATCCTTCGAGGAGATAAAGTGCATTGGAATTTGTGGCAAGTTGTATTTTCTTACGAAGACAGAGTTACCCTTATGGTTAGATTAAAGAGTGGACCGGGTTTAAAAAAATTAATTAGAGGGGACAAGTTTCTCCTATTACTTTGCTAAATAGTGGGATAAAGTTATACCGTCTCGGCTTGCTTATATGCCCACGTGGTATAACTCTTATTCTATGGCACAATTTTGTTATTTAGCAGCATAACCAGGGAAGAATAGCCTTACTCCATCAGTTATATGGCCCATCACACAGGCCCTTAGGCAATATATATAATATCTAAAATCTCTTCATAACATTACCTAATGTCTGTATTAACTGACTATTTATTTTAAAAAAAATAATTCTTGCTATAACTAATTTTTTGTTTCTTTTTATTATTTTATTAAAATAAATGTCAGCAATTAAGCACGTGCAATGCACATTTGAGGGAGGTGAGAGGAGGGCGATGGAGTGATAGAGTCAAATATGGTAGAGATGGAGTTGAATCTATTTTAGATCGCCTTCCAATCCCATTCACTATTCCAGAGCAGGGCCATGATGGTTTCCTTCAATGTATCAAATAGAAATCCATGAGAAGAAAATAGAGGGAGGTTACTCTGATGTGCTATATTGCGTATGATATTTGGTTGGCTATTATTGGTGCAGAATCTGGTTGATGTCGAATTGAGTTGGAGTCGAGAAAGATGAGATCGCCGTCGATGATCTGCAAAATAAAGTTCCATCCGAAGTCGATGATGGTGGCTCCGATAGGATCCTCCGATAATCAAGTCTGCTCTTCTGCCCAATAGAAATAGAGTGCTCAAGAAAGAATTCCGCAGCATTTTGGAAAGAAGAAGAAAGCTAAGAAAAAATATATCTAGAGGATCCTTTTTATAGATGGAACCTAGAGCTGATAGTGATAGCCGTAGCTGTCTAGTAGCTGGCCGCTCGGAGCCGCGTGAGAGGAGCGCCGTCTGTAGCAGACTGATGGCGACAGCCATAGCTGTCCAGTACTAAGTCGCTCAGGGCCACGTGGGATTCGGTACGGAGAGGGAGAGGCATCGTCAGACTGATAGTGACCATTCGTTGAGATTCAATAATCGAAGTTCGAAGGAAGCAGACGTTGGTCGGCGAAGAGTTTTGATATACATCAATTTCAGAGGAGTTCGGACTCCTAAAGGGGATACGGTTAGAAGGGATCATTCGAAAGGAATGCTAGCTGAAATCTGGAAGCAATCCGTTGGAGGAATCTGACTGAAGGAGAAGTTCGAAAGAAGTTCGGCTCCTGAAAGAATCCGATTGAAGGAGAAATTCGGAAGGAGTTCGACCAAAGAAGTAGTCCAGAAGGAGTTTAGCTTCTAGAGAAATCCGACTGAAGGAGGAGTCTGGAAAGAGTTTGGCTCCTATAGAAATTCGACTGAAGAAAGAGTTTGACTCTTGGCGGAACTTGACTGAAGGAGAAATTTGAAAAAAATTCGGCTCCTGAAGGAATCTGACTGAAGGAGGAGTTTAGAAGGAGTTCGGCTCCTATAGGCATCTGATTGAAGGAGATATCCGGAAGAAGTTTGGCTTCTGAAAGAGTTTGATTGAAGGAGGAATCTGGAAGGAGTTCAGCTTCTAACGGAACTTGACTGAAGGAGAAATTTGGAAGGAGTTCGGCTGAAGGAGAAGTCCGGAAGGAGTTCGGCTCCTGGAGGAATCCGACTGAAGAAGTCCAAAAGGAGTTCGGCTCCTGTAGAAATTCAACTGAAGGAGGAGTCCGGAAGAAGTTCGGCTCTTGATGAAATTTGACTGAAGGAGAAATCTGAAAGGAGTTCGGCTCCTGAAGGAATCCGACTGAAGGAGGAGTCAGGAAGGAGTTCGACTCCTTTAGGCATCTGACTGAAGAAGAGATCCGGAAGGAGTTCGGCTCCTAGAGGAGTCCGATTGAAGGAGTTAGGAAGGAGTTTGACTTCTGTAAGCATCTGACTGAAGGAGAAATCCGAAAGAAGTTCGGCTCTTGGAGGAGTCCGACTGAAAGAGGAGTCTGAAAGGAGTTCAGCTCCTGACGGAACTTGACTGAAGAAGAAATTCGGCTCCTGGAGGAATCCAATTGAAGGAGTCCGAAAGAAGTTCGACTCTTGTAAAAGTTCGACTGTAGGAGAGATCCGGAAGGAGTTTGGCTCCTGTAGGCATCCGACTAAAAGAGAGATTCGGAAGAAGTTTGGCTCCTGGAGGAGTCCGATTGAAGGAGAAGTTCGAGAGGAGTTCAGCTCCTGAAGGAACTTGACTGAAGAAAAAATTTGGAAGGAGTCCTGCTCCTATAGAAATCCGACTGTAGGAGAGATCCGAAAGGAGTTTGACTCCTGTAGGAACTTGACTGAAGAAAAAATTTGGAAGAAGTTCTGCTCCTGTAGAAATTCAACTATAAGAGAGATCCGAAAGGAGTTCGACTCCTGTATGCATCCGACTGAAGGAGAGATTTGGAAGAAGTTCGGCTCCTGGAGGAGTCCGACTGAAGGAGAGGTCCGAAAGGAGTTCGGCTCCTGGATGAACTTGGCTGGGGCTCGACCACTGAGGAGTTCGGTCGGCTGAAAAAGTTCGTTTAAGGTTGGACCGCTGGAGGAGTTCGACTGGGGTCCGACCGTTGAGGAGTTCGGTCGGCTGAAGGAATTCGATCGACTGAAGGAGTTCGGCTAAAGTTTGGCCACTGGAGGAGTTTGGCTGGGGTTCGACCACTGAAAGAGAATTTTCGATCAAAGCTCTTCGGTGATTATCAGTTGCATTAGACTGAGCATCAGGCTGGACTTCGGTAGGAGTGGGGTTTATTTCCAACAATAGTGCCCCCTCCACTCTCAAGTTCGAAATTCGAAGGGAGTACATAAAAGATGACTGTCGAAGTTCTTTTTCGAGCTCTGCACCCATTGAGGTTGAAGCTCGGAGGAGATCTTATCTCCTATTGACGTTGACGTTGAAGCTCGGGGAAGATCTTATTTCCAGTCGAGATTGAAGGAGATCTAATCTTCTGTTGACGTTGAAGTTGGAGCTCGGGAGAGATCTTGTCTCCAGTCGAGGTTGATATTGAAGTTGAGGCTCGGAGGAGATCTTGCCTTCAGTCGAGATTCAAAAAGATCTTGTCTCCTGTTGACATTACGGTTGAAGCTCGTGGAAGATCTGGTCTCCTACCGAGGTTGAAGGAGACTTAATCTCTTGTTAACGTTGAAGTTGGAGCTCGGGGGGAGATCTTGTCTCCAGTCGAAGTCGAAGTTGAAGTTGAAGCTCGGGGGAGATCTTGCCTCTAGCCGAGGTTGACGTTGAAGTTGAAGCTCGAGAGAGATCTTGTTTCCAACCGAGGTCGAAGTTAAAGTTGAAGCTCGGAGGAAATCTTGCCTCCAACCGAGGTCCAGAGAGATCTTGTCTCCTATTGATATTGCAGTTGAAGCTCGTGGAAGATCTTATCTCCAGCTGAGATTGACATTGAAGTTGAAGCTCGAAAAATATCTTGTCTCCAGCCGAGGTCGAAGTTGAAGTTGAAGCTCAGGAAAGATCTTGTCTCCAGCCGAGGTTGAAGGAGATCTAATCTCCTGTTGACGTTAAAGTTGGAGCTCGAAGGAGATCTTGTCTCCAGCCGAGGTTGAAGGAGATCTTATCTTCTATCGTTGTCGGACATAGTGGGGCCATTATCGGGGCCTCTTCTCTCATTCCGTCTAAAATGAACAAGGTCTTCAACTTTGCTTTTGTTAAGACGAGGTTCTCCTCCTATTCCTAATGGGTCATGGGGACACATAAGGGCCGTTGTCAGGATCTCTCCCTCCATCTCGTCTAAAATGAATGAGGCCTTCGACTTTGCTCGCATTAGGATGAGGTTCTCCTCATATTTCTAATGGACTGCAGGGGCACATAAGGACCGTTATCAGAGCCTCTCCTTCTATCTCGTCTAAAATGAACGAGGCCTTCAACTTTGCTCGCATTAGGACGAGGTTCTCCTCCTGTTTCTAACAGACTATGGGGGCACATAAGGATCGTTGTCAGGGCCTCTCCCCCTATCTCATCTAAAATGAATGAGGCTTTCGACTTTGCTCGCGTTAGGATGAGATTCTTCTCCTATTCCTAATGGACTGTGGAGGCACATAAGAACCGTTGTCAGAGCCTCTCCTCCCATCTCGTCTAAAATAAATGAGGCCTTCGACTTTGCTTGCATTAGGGTGAGGTTCTCCTCCTATTTCTAACATGACTACTATTGATTGTTTCTTTCCTGTCATCAGATAGTTTTTGTACCGAGAAACAATAATGTTGAAATGAAGAAGTTTTATTAAAAAAAAATTACCGACAGTACATTCTCAGATTCTCTGAGTTTCAAGGTTGTGAGAGCATTGTTCCTCCGAGCTTCTTCAGATGATAAGTTTTGGACTGGACGATCTTCTCTATTTTATATAGGCCTTCTCAATTCGGGGTAAGCTTTTTTTGGCTCTAAGGCTGAGAGATGGCGGCTAGCAAAGTACTAAACCCCCCAGAGATAGTGTTGATGATGCCGGGAGGCGGTTGATCTTCTTATTGTTCCTCCCTCATTGGTGGTTCTAGCTGCGGTAGCGCTATTGACTTGCTTCAAACCGACGTCTGTGGAGCATTGAGGGGGGCGTAGTTGTGAAACTTTCAAGAGGAAACTTTTTTGTGTCCTTCCGTCGGAGCTTCTTTGACGATGAGCTCGAGAGAAGTTTGGGCTCGCTTGTGCTCGGGGGGAGCGTGAGCGTGATTGAACTTTATTCGGCCCTCCATCAGCGGTGAGTCTATGTCGCTCTCCTACGACTTCCTCATTTTTTAACTTGAAGGCTTCTTTCGCTCGGGCATATCCCTCAGCACGAGCTAGCAGATCGACAAAGTTTCTAGGATACTTCTTCTCCAGGAAGAACAGCAAATCGTTCTTCTAAAGGTCATCCTTGAGTGTGGCCATCGTAACTGACTGATCCAGATTTTGGACCTCCAATGCAGCAATATTAAATTGGATGACATAAGTTCGGATGGATTCTTCTTCTGCTTGATGTTCATCAGAAAATTCGAACCTCGGTACAGACGTCGACTGCTGATAAAGTAAGCCGCAAATTGATGGCTCATCTGATCAAAGAAGAAGATCGTACCTGGCTTCAATGTCGAGTATCGATTTCTTACTATTTTCTTTAAGGTAGATGGAAAAGCTCGATATAATATGACATCTGGTGCGTCATGGAGTAGCATCATGATCCGAAAGGCTTCCAGATGATCGACCGGATCAGAGGTTCTATCGTAGCCTTCAAATTGGGGGAGCTTGAAGTTCGGCAAAACGGACTCTTGCATAATTCAGAAAGAGAAAGGAGGATCGGTACGGACGTCGTTATGGTGAGCCGGGGTGACGTGGCCAAGCTCCTCCATCCGTCGATCCATCTTTCATAGTTTCTGATCGAGGACATCATCTCGATCGCAGATCCTGAAAGGCTTCCGACTGTAGATGGAGAAGGTCCCTTCCGGAGAAGAACCATGATCCAAGTAAGAATCCTCTGCTCTCTATTTCTTCTTTCCAGGGGCAACAGGTATGCTAACCCAAGTGCTCCTTCTTGAGATCGATTTCTAACATCCCAACGACGGGTTTCCTAATGGAACTGCCACCGAGGGCTGCCGCAAGGCTTGCACCATTTCGGTAAGGCCTTGAATCCACTGCATCAATAGGTTAAACTGCTCCGGATATACCACGATCGTCGATGGACGAGAAGGTTGAAATGCCGTCGATGGAGCAGGGATAGATTGATCTGACGATAGAAGTGGTAGATCTCCGGATAGTCTTCCTTTTTCGAGGCATTTCTTAGGATTAAGAAAGAGGATGAAGATGAATCTTGAAGCAGAAGATCCATAGGGTTTGCTGAGCACTCCTTTAAAAACAAAGATACCTCAAAAATAGAAGATCCTTCTTCTAGCGCCAATTTTATTAGTGCAGAATCTTGTTGACGTCGAATCGAGCTGAAGTCGAGAAAGACAAGGTCGCCGTCGGTGACCTACAAAATAAAGTTTCGTCTAGAGTCGGTGGTGGTGGCTCCGACAGGATTCTCCGACGATCAAGTCAGCTCTTCTGGCCAACAGAAATGAAGTGCTCAAAAAAAAATTTCACAGAGTTTTGAAAAGGAGAAGAAAGCTTAGAAAAAACGTATCTAGAGGATCCATTTCATAGATGGAGTCCAGAGCTGATAGTGACAGCTGTAGTGTCTAGTAGCTGGCCGCTCGAAGCTGCATGAGAGGGATGCCGTCTGCAACAGATTGATAGTGACAGCCATAGCCGTCCGATAGTTGACCGCTCAGGACTGCATGAGAGGGTGCACTGCCTGCAGTAGACTGATGGTGACAGTCGTAGCTGTCTGGTACTGAGCTACTCGAAGCCATGTGGGATTCGATATGGAGAGAAAGAGACATCGTCAGACTGATAGTGATCGTTCATTGAGATTCAATAATCGAAGTTTGGAGAAAGCAGATATTGATCGGTGAAAAGCTTTGACATACATCAATTTCAGAGGAGTTCGGACTTCTAAAGGAGATATGATTAGAGGAGATCATCCAGAAGGAATGCTAGCTAAAATCTGAAAGCAATCTACTGGAGGAATCCGACTGAAGGAGAAGTCCGAAAGAAGTTTGGCTCTTGAAGAAATTCGACTGAAGGAGAAATTCAGAAGGAGTTCGATCAAAGAAGAAGTTCGGAAGGAGTTCGGCTCCTAGAGGAATCCGACTGAAGGAGGAGTTCGGCTCCTATAGAAATTCAACTGAAGGAGGAGTTCGGAAGGAGTTCAGCTTCTGACGGAACTTGACTGAAGAAAAAATCGGAAAGAAGTTCGGCTCCTGAAGGAATCCGACTGAAGAAGTCTGAAAGGAGTTCGACTCCTGTAGGCATCCAACTGAAGGAGAGATTCAGAAGGAGTTCGACTCTTGGAGGAGTCCGACTGAAGGAGTCCTACTGATGGAGAAGTCCGAAAGGAGTTCGACTCCTGATGGAACTTGATTGAAGAAAAAATCTGGAAGGAGTTTGATCGAAGGAGAAGTCTGAAAGGAGTTTGGCTTCTAGAGCAATCCGACTAAAGGAAGAGTTCGAAAGGAGTTCGGCTTCTGTAGAAATCTGACTGAAGAAGTTCGAAAAAAGTTCGACTCCTGATGAAACTTGACTGAAGGAGAAATCTGGAAGGAATTCGGCTCTTAGAGGAATCCGACTGAAAGAGTTAGGAAGGAGTTCGGCTTCTGTAGGCATCCGACTGAAGGAAAGATCCGAAAGAAGTTCGGCTCCTGGAGAAGTCCGACTGAAAGAGGAGTGAGAAAGGAGTTCGGCTCCTGTAGGCATCCGATTGAAGAAGAGATCCGAAAGGAGTTCGGCTCCTGAATGAGTCCGACTGAAGGAGTCCGAAAAGAGTTTGGCTCCTGACAAAATTTGACTGAAGGAGAAATCCGGAAGGAGTTCGGCTCCTGAAGAAATCCAACTAAAGGAAGAGTTCAGAAGGAGTTTGGCTCCCGTAGAAGTCTGACTGTAGGAGAGATCCGGAAGGAGTTCAGCTTCTGTAGGCATCCGACTGAAGAAGAGATCTGAAAGGAGTTCGGCTCCTGAAAGAGTCCGACTGAAGAAGTTTAGGAGTTTGGCTCCTGGAGAAATTTGACTAAAGAAAAAAATCGAAAGGAATCCTGCTCCTGTAGAAATCCAACTGTAGGAGAGATTCGGAAGGAGTTTGGCTCCTATAGAAATTTGATTGAAAAAAAAAATCTGGAAGGAGTCCTGCTCCTGTAGAAATCTGACTGTATGAGAGATCCGAAAGGAGTTCGGCTTCTATAGGCATTCAACTGAAGGAGAGATCCAGAAGGAATTCGGCTCCTGAAGGAGTCCGACTGAAGAAGAGGTCCGGAAGGAGTTTGGCTTCTGGATGAACTTGGCTGGAGCTCGATCGTTGAGAAGTTCGGTCGGCTGAAAAAATTCGTTTAAGGTTTGGCTGCTGGAGGAGTTCGACTAAGATTTGACCGTTGGAGGAATTCGACTGGAGTCCAACCGTTGGAAAAGAATTTTCAATCGAAGCTCTTCTATGATTACCAATTGTATTAGACTAAGTATCAGATTGGACTTCGACGGAAGCAAAATTTATCCCCAACAGCTATGAATGCAACTTCTAAAATGTATTTTGAAGCCCTAAATCGGTTCTTTTAAAAGATTCCATGCCATATACGGGTTCATCCAAGTGACTGCTGCTGAGGGATTTTTGATAGTTGGGGAAATCTATGCCCTCTTTCTATAGATCCTATACCGCAACACGCGATTTTCTTCATGCGGGAGTCACCACTTCCCAACTTCATTAAAAGTAGTGTGCACGAAACTTGAGGATATCCCTGCTTGTTTTTCTTTATTGTTTGTCTTTTCCTTTTAATTACCGGTTGAGTTAGCAATAAGTTAGCACTGAGGTCCGTGTCTCCAGCAATTCAAATTTCTCATCTATCTCGTCTATCTGTGCAAAACAACAATTCTTGCAAATTAAATGAAAACTTTGCATGAGATGACACGGAACTGTTGCATGTGTGCCATGACACGAACTGTGTAGAATGTGTGAAACGCGTGCCCCTCTAGCAATATGTTGCAATGCCTGAGCAATATGTTGCAATGTCTGAGTCTGCTCTTGCATGCTGGCGTATGAAACAAATGGCTTAGCAATGCTAACCTTCAAACAGGAACATTCTTCACCGCTAACCTTATCAATTGACTAATTAGCTGAAGCCTTAATTGGACCTTGTCAAAACAGCTTTATCTGTCATAAAATTGGGCTGCAATTGGCGCAATCTTCTGCTGCCTTCAAGACTTCAGGCTTCTTTTTTCCTCTTACAGCTTATTTGAGGGGCTACTATAAATTCGTGCCAGAAATCTCTCAAAATATATTTTATTGCTGCAAACGAAAGCTACAAGACCGGTTTCAAATTCGAAGAAATTATGTATGTATGGCAAAGGGGTTCGAACTAACTCTAGAGAATAGCTTTATATCATGTTCTCCGTTGGTCCCTGGCTGTTCCAAATGCAATTACCGTAAATCTAAGGTTAAATGGAAAAATAAGAGGATATCTGATATTTTACAGTCAGGTTACTTGGATAAATAATAATAATAATAATAATTAAGGCAAAAAGTAGGCCAAGGGCCTAGAAGGTTAGGAAAAACTGACTACCATTTTATTCAGGTGTGGTTCGGATTGCATCAAGGACATTCTTATAGACCTGCATAAGCTCCTTGCATGTGCTTACAGCTCACCTCTACCGTTGCTTAAAATGGCACTGGATGTAGAAGGTTGTAAACTTGTAATTTTACCAAATTCCTCCTTTAAGCTCCTTAGAAGGACATCTTTAGTATCTCATAGACTAGTTTATTGCAGCATATGGTACAACTCCGACTAGACGTGGAGTAGGGCCTCAAAAGAGCTCTGCCGGGTCTCCCTTCCACTAGATTTTGAGGAAAGCATGTAGGAGATATTCATAGGCATCTTGCTGCAATTGATCACATTTAGAGCAGGCTGTATATAAACTAAAATCATTTGATGATAATTGGCTGCTCATATAGTTACTTTTAAGTCTTTAATAATTCCAGAGGATATGTACACAAGGTTGAAGTGACTCAAGCAAATGCTCCTGCAACCAGTGAGGAGGGGATTTGGAGCTTGGGTGTCTACTTTGGGGGTCAAATCTTCTTGGTTGTATTGCAAGCAAATAACTGCAAGAAACACAATGAGCAAAGATGGCAGAGATGGTTAGAACACCATTCAATTCAGATAACACCGACACCTCAGAAGTACTAACATCTTTATGATAAACAGAAAAAGGACCTGAAAAGAAAAAAAGGGTTAAGGCTTTGATTTGAGGTAAGTTCAATTTGAAAGTTAAGTCAAATCAAGTCTAATATATGACCCATAGTTGTACTGTACAGGCACACGAAAGGCTAGGTGGTGGTTTAAAAGATAAAAAATTTTCCATAATCACCCTGCTCAGGAATTTATTAGAATTAAGATGAATGATAATTACAACCAATGAGATATGAAGAGTAACTGGGACAATCATTATGCCAGTTCGACACATAGTAATGTCATTGCCACTACAGATTCCATATAAAGTCTATCTACAAGTGCCATGCAATTCTGAGAGGAAGAAACCTTGGAGGTATAAAAGAAAGCTAGAAGGCCGCTTATGACAGATCTCATATAATATCTCCACCAAAAAAAAAGAAAAGAAAAGAAGGAAATCCAACTTAATACCCATAAAAAAGCCAGCCCAACTGCTAAAATTGCAAACTAGGTATCCAGAATAACAACAGTAAGCTCCAGATTGATAATCATTTCACCAAACATTGAACTTGCAGACTGTCATTTCCCCATGTCAATCTGATAAGCAAATTAAGGTCTACATTATCTGTTACCAGTTATTTAAAAGTTATTTAACTGTTTTGCATCATAAATAGCATTGTAATTCGATGAAGATTTATTCTGTTGTGTATAAACTTGGAAAATTAGATGAGAAAGAGATTGTTCACATGATTAGGGAGAACATGTTTAATTTTCAAAGCACTAGAACTTCGAGATTCAAGATCTTCTTTCAGAGAATGTTGGGTGCAGGAATCAGTTTGCAAACACAACCCAAGCATCTTTAGAGCATCCCTAAAGGTTAATCTACTATATATCAATGATTTGATCCTCTTGCACCTATCATATATCAATGATTGGATCCTCTTGCACTTGTACACTGCAGATGGTCACTCCAGGAAATTATATGCTTCCGAAGATGCAAAAGTTGAAAATTCTCAAGTCTCATCAGGAGCAAAAGGCATCACATTGGGTGCAGACGAGGGAGTCATACATGCTATGGGTTGGTTAGAAAAGTTGCTGTCACATTATTAGAATGATCCATTGCAAAATTTGGTTAATGTCCATACAAAAGGTAAAGCATAAAGCACATGCAAGCATAAAAACAACTGCTTTCTAGATCACAATCTGCCCATACTTTACACCACCAAAGCTCATGAAAAATGTGGTTTGCTCAACCTCTTGAACACTCCTGGAAGTAGCCTATTTGTTCAAGATTAGCAACCTCTTTTATTGAAATTCATTTTATACTAAACTACATCACAGGTCACCACTTGAATATAAAGACACAGACAAGCAGCCCTTATTCAAGGATAAGTTTATTCCAGTTCCTTGGAATAGTCATTCCAAGAATAACCAAGTTGATGGGAATAACCCTTCCTCTCTCATTCTTGCTTCTTAAACCCACTTCATAGGGGGTCTATTTCAAGCTTTACTTTTGGTTTATTGAGGCATAGCTTTCATGCATCAATCCTATAGTAAATCTATGCTTTATTTAATTTATTTAATTATGTGCTTTATTTAGTCTAGATGGTTGTTCGGCTCAAGGTTTGCCATACCAATCAATATTGTAATATATTGGGCATACCATATCAATACCCAACTAGTATATAGTCTTGTACCATACCGATTCTTGGTACACCTTACAATCTCGTATCGTACTGACATTATAACATTATAACAGGATGATACTAGTATAAGATCTGGCACCATGACGGTCAATTTTGATTCAACTTTTTATTTCTATCTTTGTCTATCTATGATATGTGTAACAACTCTAAGTTAGGGATGGCAGTCAGATGGTTTTTTGGGGTACCCTATTCATCCCAAATCCTAATAAGACCTGCTTAGCGATACCCTATAGCGTTTGAGATTTAAAATTGAAATCCAAATGGAATTGGGACAAGTTTGAGATTTATCCCTTGATACCCACTACTTGAACCCGCTTATTTATAAATACGAACACAAAACCCTAGCCATCGTTCGAAGCTTCCCTATTTGGCCACTCCAAGCTTCCCACCCTAAAAACCAGAGAAAAAATCAAGGGAAAACATAGGAAAAAATCAATGAAAACAAAGGAAAGATGGGAAATAAAATAAAAGATAAGACCTTTTCCCACATAGATGGATCATTATTTTCCTTTCGCTTCTTTTTCTTTTCATGTCATTCTCTTTTTCAAAGATCCCTGGGGGAGGAGAGCACCCGAGGGAGATTGGAGGGGTTCCTTAGGTTCCCATTGGGGTTTTTTTTCTCATGGTCTGTGCAAGTTGTGGCATTGTGAGTTGGTCCCTTTGAGGTTTCGAGAGCTTGATCTTGGTAGAAGCATGATGGGTTTGGAGATTTTTGATTGAAAGGATTCTTCTTTGGAGGGAGATCGGAGGCATTTCTTAGGTTCCGATTAGGGTTTTCTCTCAAGGATATGGATTTTGTGCAAGTTGTGAAGGAGGAAGTTGGTCCCTTGAGGTTCTGAGAAATCTTGGTAGAAGCATGATATTTTATAGTGTTTGGGGATTTTTGATTGAAAGGATTCTTCTTTGGCTACAAATTTTCAATTTATGGAGTTTTGTTATCACGATACCAAATCCATGGTGTGAGACTTGCACTAGGCTAAGTTCCCCCTTTCTGAACTGTCATGTGAATGCATGAACAAAGCCTTTCTCACGCTATTCAACTCCAAGGGCCAATGTGTGTCATGGTAGCTTGCACCAGCCACCATAGAATGAGAGAGAGACTCATGGTTTAACATGTCCTTTTTCCTTAATTTCTGAACATTAGCTTTGTAAGATAGGAGGAGGTCTAATTGTTTTGATAGGAGGTGGGTTTGGGTACCCGAATAACCCAACCAGAGCCATCAAAATAGGCCGTGGCCCACGGGCCTACCCATTTAGGCCCTTAAAATGGTATGGCTGGGCTAGTGTTTTGGCAGCCCATTTAACAAAAAGGCTTTTTAGCCCGGCCCGTGAAGGGTTGGCCCGTCTAGCCTCCAAGCCGGCCTATTTATTTAAAAAATTATTTTAAAGTAACTTAACCACTTAATATAACCAGTAAAGTAACCAATTATTCCTAAAATATCCTTTTTTTCTCATTTCTGATAACTCATTAGTCATTACTTCTATCGTTAATGCCTAATAACTCAAATCACTTTTTCCAAGCCTTAGTCCCCATTCATCTTCCCACTACCTATATGATCATTATCACTCTCTCCCTTCTTCAAATATCCATGGTGGTTCTGTACTTCTACTTCTTTAAGCCCTCAAAGGTATGTAATATTATCGTATCAATCTTTTTTTTAAAAAGTTTATTGATGTTAATAATGATTTCATGGAATGCAATCACGGGAAGGATGCGATTTTTATTCTACCTTCATGTTTTTCCCGGACTCACCACGGATGAACACACGAAACATAGGGATGATGCGATTTTTTTTTTTCACCTTCATGTTTTTTCGGGACTCACCATGGATGCACACATGAATGCGGACACTAGGGGAAAGGGAGGATGCGGATGCAAAAAAAAGAGCAGGATGTGGGGAGAGAGGACATGGATGCTGGGGGAGAGGGAGGACGAGAGCTGAGATGCGAGGAAGAGAGGATGCGGATGCTAGGGGAGAGGAAGGACGTGATGCGGGGGAGAGAGGAGCACATGGATGAGTCCTAGCTTGGCTCCTAGGGACGCGTATGGACATGGAATACAATGGAGAGCATAAAGGGATTGTGTTCCTTTTGTTTTTTATTTCGTGATTGATAGGAATCTGATAGAAGAAATTATAAAACTAGATGCAGGATTTCACTTTTTATTCTTGCCATGGTCACTACTTTATACCTTTTCTACCAACTCACAGAGGGAGTCAATGTGTACTTGTTTTACAAATTACAATGTCCCTATGCTGACGATGCTATCTTGTTTCAAGTTGCTCCTATATACATCCACTATCTACTATTTTACCATACTCAATACTATCTCCAAGCTACATGTTTTTATTTTTTTCTTGATTTTTTCGAACATAAACATGCTAAAATATTGTGGGTTAATCATTGGATGATTGATTACATGATACTTTAATTTGATTTTGCAGTATGGATTTTAGAAATGTTGATCACAGCATAAATATTGATGATAATGAATTAGAAATGTTGGATGCACCTAAAATTCCTCCTAGTCAACAAGAAGGCACAAATAATGACTTTGAGAAGAAATCAAGTAAAAGAGCTAGATCTACCAGCTCATAGGTATGGAATTATTTCACTAAAATAGGTGTGAAAAATGGTAAAGAAAAAGGCAACATATAATAGGTGTGGAAAAGAGTTTGATGCGGGTGGTGCTAATGGGACTTCTCATCTATCTTGTCACATGTCGAGTTGTAAGCTTCTACTTAAATTTTTTAATGTGGGTGAGATGATATTGGATTATACTGGAAAGTTGAAATCTAGAAAACTTGATCATAAGCATATCCATATGCGTGAAGTTATATCTATGGCTATCATTGAGCATGATCTTCTATTTTCATTTGTTGAATATAAATGGATTAGAGAACTTCACTCTTTACTTAATCCGATGCAAAACATTATAGTAGAAATACTGTTGTATCTGATGTAATGAAATTTTATATGGCTTAGAAGGAGAAATTGAAACAAGTCATGCATAAGAGCCCAGTAGAATATGTTTGACCTCTGATTGTTGGATTGTTTATACTAGTGAGGGGTATATTTGTTTGACTGCACATTTTGTTGATGAAAATTAGAAGCTAAATAGTAAAATTGTCTTTTTTGTAAAATGGAGCCTCCACACTCTGGAGTTGAATTGGCAAGAAAAGTATTTGATTGTTTAAAAGATTGGGGAATAGATAGAAAAATATTCTCTCTTACTTTGGACAATGCCCCTGCTAATGATAATATGCAAGATATTTTGAAGGAACAACTTGCTTTGCAAAATAGCTTGTTATGTGATGGTCAATTCTTTCATGTGAGATGTTGTGCACATATCTTGAACCTTATAGTTCAAGAGGTTTGAAAGTGACTAGTGAGGCTTTGCACAAAATTAAAGAGAGCATCAAATATCTAAAGGCATTGGAGGCAAGGAAAATATATCTTCAAGAATGTGTTCAACAAGTTGGTGGTATTGACACTATGGTTGGTTTGCGCCTGGATGTGTCTACTAGATGGAATTCTACTTACACTATGCTTGAAAGTGCAATTAAATATCGACGTGCTTTTGCTAGTCTTCAATTGAATGATAGAAATTTTAAGTTTTATCCATCAAATAAAGAGTGGAGAAGAGGAGAAAAAATGTTTCAATTCTTTATGTGATGACCAACTTGGTTTCCGGCTCATCTTACCCAACCTTAAACCTGTATTTTATAGAAGTTTGGAAAATTGAGTGTTTATTGAAAGATAATGTGAATGGTGAAGATCCAATTATCAAAGACATGGCTATTAGGATGAAAGAAAAGTTTGACAAGTATTGGAGTGATTACAATATTGTTCTTGTACTTAGGGCTATTCTTGGCCCATGCATGAAGTTTGATTTGCTAAACTTTTGTTACTCACAACTTGATCCCACTACTTGCCAGAAAAAGTTGCAAACCATCAAATGTAAGTTGTATATGCTTTTTGAGGAATATAAAAAAGACAAATCCTCTAGTTATCCAAGTGCATCAAGTGGTTCCCAAATTCATTCTTCTAGTCTACCAAGTGCATCAAGTGGTTCCCAAATTCATTCTTCTAGTCTACAATCTACATAAATGCCCGTTGGAGGACGACAAGATGAGGAAATACAATTAGAAGGCTTGGATGCATTTGATGTAAGTTGAATATATTTGATACTCTTTTAAAAAATTCAATTGCATTATAATTTTTCTTAATTGTTCCTTTGATTAATAATTATTTGTTGCCAAAATGATGCAGGAGTATGTAACATATGTGAGTCAAAACAATTCTACAATTAGAAAGTCTCAATTGGATCTTTACTTGAAGGAGCCAAAACTTGAACCTAAATATTTTTCAAAATTGAATGTGCTGCAATATTGGAAAGATAATAAACATCGATTTCCTGATGTATCAAGAATGGCTTGTGATATACTAAGCATATCAATCACTACAGTGGCTAGCGAAGCAGCTTTTAGCATTGGTGCTATTGACGCAGAAACTGGTCGTCGTCGGAATCAGCTGGAGCGGAGGTGGACGAGATCGCCGTCGGGACCTGCAAAACAAAGTTCCGTCCGGAGTCGGTGGAGGGTGGCTTCGATAGGACCCTCCGACGATCAAGTCAGCTCTGGCCAACAGGAATGGAGTGCTCGGAAATGAGTTCTGCGGAGCTTAGGGTTTAAAACTTAGAGATCAGAGATTAGAGTTAGCATATCTGGAGGGTCCTTTTATAGGCGGAGCTTGATTGATGGTGACGGCCATATTATCTGGCCGCGGGCCGCTCGGAACCGCATGGAGTTCGGTACGGAGAGGAAGGCGTCGTCAGGCGAATAATGGCAGCCATGCTGATGGGTCATGGGCCGATGGGACTGATTACGGAGAGAGTGCTGTCGCCAGTAGTGGTGGCCATGTCATCCGATCACGTTGCCTGTGGCAGACTGATAGCGATAGTTCGTCTAGATTTGATAGCCGTGGCTCTAAGAAAGCGGGCATTGATCGGTGGACTTCGGTGTGTATCCATTCCAGAGAAGTTCGACCAAGGGGAAGCTCGGAAGGAGTTTGGCCGGAGGAGTGCGGAGGGTGTTCGGCCTTCACAGACGTCTGGCTGGAGGAGTGCGGCTAAGGCTCGGTCGCTGGGGAGTTCGGAAGGAGCTCGGTCGTTGAGGAGTTCGACCGAAGGGGATGTCCGGGAGGAGTCCGGCTCTCGCGGGAGTCTGACCGAAGCTCGATCGCTGAGGAGTTCGGCCGGCTGAAAGAGTTCGACTAAGGCCCGACCGCTGGGAGTCCGAAGGAGCTCGACCGCTGATCAGTTCGGCTATTTGCGGAAATCCGACTGAAGCTCAGTCGTCGAGGAGCTCAGCCAGGGCGCAACCGCTGAGGAGTTCGGCCAAAGGGGGAACCGCTGGAGAGTTCGACCGGAGGGGGCTCGGAGGGAGTTCGGCTAAGGCCCGACCGTTGGAAGTCCGAAGGAGCTCGACCGATTGAAGGAGTTCGACTTCTGGAGAAGTCCGACCGAAGGAAAAGCTTGGAGGAAATTCGGCTAAGACCCGACCGCTGAAGCTCTTCCGTGACTACCAGTTGCGTTAAGTTGAGCATCGAACTGGACTTCGGCAGGAGCGGGGTTTATTCCCAACAATAGTCTCCCCACTTCCGAGTTCGAAACTCGAAGGAAGGGAGTGCAGAAAAGGCGACTGCCGAAGTTCTCTTTCGGACTTCATGTTGGTTCAGGTCGAAGCTCGAGGGAAGCTCTCATCTCCAAACGAAGTTGGTGCTGAAATTGAAGCTCGGGGGAGATATCACCTCCAGTCGAGGTTGATACGGATGCTCGGAAGAGATCTGATCTGCAGCCGGGGTTGACGCGGTCGCTAGGAAGAGATCTCATCTCTGGCCGAGGTTGTCTCCAATCTCGTCTCTGACCGAGGTTGTCTCGGTCATTCGAGAGAGATCTCATCTCTGGCCGAGGTTGTCTCAATCGCTCGGGCCGAGGTTGCCGGACCCTCGGGGGGGATTTTATTTTCTGCGATCGAGGTTGATGCGAGCGCTCAGAGGAGATCTTATCTCCTGCCGAGGTTGATGGAGATCCTATTTCCTGTAGACTTCAGAGCTCGGATTTGGACTTTACTCGCATTAGGACGAGGTTCCTCTCCTGCTCCTAATGGGCTATGGGAGCACCTTCGGACCGTCATCCGTGCCTCTCCCCCCATCTCGTCTAGGGTGAACGAGGCCTTCGACTTTGCTCGCGTTAGGACGAGGTTCTCGTCCTATTTCTAACGGACTGTGGGGGCACATTCGGACCGTCGTCCATCTCTCCCCATCTCGTCTAAGGTGAACGAGGCCTTCGACTTTGCTCGCGTTAGGACAAGGTTCCTCCTATTCCTAACGGATGTGGGGGCACATACGGACCGTCGTCCGCGCCTCTCCTCCCGTCTCGTCTAAAGTGAACGAGGCCTTCGATTTTGCTCGCATTAGGATGAGGTTCTCCTGTTCCTAACGGACTATGGGGGCACATTCGGACCGTCGTCCGTCTCCCTCCATCTCGTCTAAGGTGAATGAGGCCTTCGACTTTGCTCGCGTTAGGATGAGGTTCCTCCTGTTCCTAACGGACTGTGGGGGCACATACGGACCGTCGTCCGCGCCTCTCATCCCGTCTCGTCTAAGGTAAACGAGGTCTTCGACTTTGCTCGCGTTAGGACAAGGTTCTCCTCCTATTCCTAACGGGCTGTGGGGGCACATTCGGACCGTCGTCCGTCTCCCTCCATCTCGTCTAAGGTGAACGAGGCCTTCGACTTTGCTCGCGTTAGGACGAGGTTCCTCCCTCCTGTTCCCAACGGGTTGTGGGGACACATAAGGGCCGTTGTCAAAGACCTCTCCCTATCCCGTCCTTTGTGAACGGGGCCTTCGACTTTACTCGCATAAGGACGAGGTTCTTCTCCTGTTCTTAATAGGCAGCGGACGAGGATCTTCGAAGCTCGAGAGAGATCTTATCTCTGATCGATGTTGGCTTGATCGCTCGGAAGAGATCTTATCTCTGGCCGAGGTTGACTCGGTCGCTCGGAAGAGATTTTATTCTAGCCGAGGTTGTCAACGGTCGCTCGGAAGATCTTATCTCTGGCCGAGGTTGATTCGATCGCTCGGAAGAGATCTTATCTCTAGCCGAGGTTGTCATCGATCGCTCGGAAGAGATCTTATCTCTGACCGGTTGACTCAGTCGTTCGGGAGAAATCTTATCTTTGGCCGAGGTTGTCACGATCGCTCGAAAGAGATCTTATCTTTGGCCGAGGTTGTCAGCGGTCGCTCGAAAGAGATCTTATCTCTCTGGCCGAGGTTGAACTCGGCGTCGGGAGAGGACTTATCTCTGACCGAGTTGTCACGTCGCTGAAAGAGGTCTTATCTCTAGCCGAGGTTGTCGCGGTCGCTCGGAAAGATCTTATCTCTGGCCGGGTTGACTCGGTCGCTCGAAAGAGATCTTATCTCTGGCCAAGGTTGTCAGCGGTCGCTCGGGAGAGATCTTATCTCTGGCCGAGGTTGTCACGGTCGCTCAGGAAGAGATCTTTATCTCTGGCGAGGTTGTCATCGATCGCTCGATAGAGATCTTATCTCTGACCGATGTTGTCAGCGATCGCTCGGGAGAGATCTTATCTCTGATTGAGGTTGACTCGGTCGCTCGGAAGAGATCTTATCTCTGACCGAGTTGTCGCGATCGCTCGGAAGAGATCTCATCTCTAGCCGAGGTTGACTCGATCGCTCGGAAGAGATCTCATCTCTAACCGAGGTTGTCACGGTCGCTCGGAAGAGATCTTCATCTCTATCGCTCGGAGAGATCTCATCTCTAGCCAAAATTGTCAGCAGTCGCTCGGGAGAAATCTTATCTCTGGCCGAGGTTGTCACGGTCGCTCGGAAGAGATCTCATCTCTAGTCGAGGTTGTCAGCGGTCGCTCGAGAGAGATCTTATCTCTGGCCGAGGTTGACTCAGTCGCTCGGAAGAGATCTTATCTCTCGCCAAGGTTGATGGTCTTTTGACCTGTTCATGTTAGGAAGAGGTTTTCCACCGGTTCCTAACACGGCAACTATTGACTGCTTCTTCCCTATCATCTAATAGTTTTTGCATTTAGAAACAATATTATTGGAAGGGAAGAATTTTACCGAGGGAAAGTTACAGGCAGCACATCCCCATTTCAGGGTCGTGGGGGCGTTGTTCCTCCGGATTCCCTTGGGCAGCAAAGCTCGGGCTAGACAACCTCTATCTCGTGCTGGCCTTCTCAATTTGGAGCAAGCTTCTCTTGACTTTACCGTTGGGAGACGACGAATCGCCGAGGTAACGTTGATGACGCCGTGAAGCAGCCGACCTTTCTGTCATTTCTGGCTACGGCAGCGCTCTTGGCCAATCTTTTCCTGCTTCAGGCTGGCGTCGGAGGAATTTACCTAGCCGCCCCTTTCTAACGAGCTCCTCAATTTCGTGTCGAAGCTGAACGCATTCCTCAGTGTCATGGCCGTGGTTGCGATGGTAAAGGCAGTACTTGCTTCGATCGCGCTTGTTTGGGGGAGACCGTAATCCTTCTGGTCTTGGCAGCTGGTTCTCAACTTCAGTGAGAATTTGAGTTAGAGCGTTGAGGGGGGCATAGTCGCGGAACCTTTCGGGAGGACTTCTTCGCGTCCTTCTGTCGGGGCTTCCTCGGTGGCGAGCTTGAGGAGTTCGGGCTCGCCTGCGCCCGAAGGGGGTCCGCGAGCGCGGCCAAACTTCGCTTGCCTCTCCTTCGGCAGCAGGTCTATTATACTCGTCTGCCAGCCGCTCCCTTAAGGCTTTCTCGTCCTTCAACTTGAAGGCTTCTTCCGCACGGACATATCCCTCGGCCCGAGCCAGCAGATCGGCGAAGTCCCTAGAATACTTTTTTTCAGAGAGAACAGCAAATCATTCTTCTGAAGGTCGCCCTTAAGTGCGGCCATCGCAATAGACTGATCCAGGTCCCAAACATCCAATGCCGCAGCGTTAAACCGGATGACGTAAGTTCGGATGGATTCTTCTTGCTTCTGCTTGACGTTCATCAGAAAATCCGAACCTCAGCGCGGACGTCGGCTGCTGATGAAGTGAGCCACGATCTAACGACTCATCTGATTGAAAGAGAAAATCGTACCCGACTTCAATGCCGAGTACCAATTTCTCGCTGCTCCCCTTAAGGTAGATGGGAAAGCTCGGCTCAGTATGGCGTCCGAAGCACCGTGGAGTAGCATCATGGTCCAGAAGACCTCCAGATAGTCAACCGGATTAGAGATTCCATCGTAGCTTTCAAGTTGAGGGAGCTTGAAGTTCGGTGGTATGGACTCTTACATAATCTGGAGGAAGAAAGGGGGATCGGTGCGGACGTCGGCATGATGAGCCGGGACGACGTGGCCGAGCTCTTCAATTCGCCGGTCCATCTTCCGTAGTCTATGATCAAGGGCGTCGTTCTGATTACCGATCTTGGAGGACTTTCGACTATAAATGGGCTCCAGAGGAGAACCATGATCCGAACATAGATCCCCGACTCTCTGTTTCCCTTTCCGAAGGGAGGTGGGTACGCCGACCCGAGTACTCTTCCTTGGAATTGGTTTCCGACATCCGAATGGTGGGTTTCCTAGTGGAATCGCCATCGAAGGCTGCTATATGGCCCGCATTGCCTCCGTGAGGCCACGGACCTATCGGACAAGCAGGTTGAACTGCTACACATCCACCGAGGAACATGTGGAACCTGAGCTGCCGGGACTAAAGAAGGAACAGACGGGTCTGGACGGGATCGGACCACGGAGGCTGTCGATCGTCGAGTCGAAGCTCTTCTGGGAGGCATTTTCTTCCGGAGAAAGAACTCCAGAGAGGAAGAAGAGAGATCTCCGGAGAGGGAAGAGAGATATCATCACCGAGCACTCCTTTAAGAACAAGGGGACCTCGGAGGTTCAGTGTCCTTCCTCCAGTGCCAATCTGTTGACGCAGAAACTGATCATCGCCGGAATCAGCTGGAGCGGAGGTGGACGAGGTCGCCGTCGGGACCTACAAAACAAAGTTCCATTCGGAGCCGGTGGAGGGTGGCTCCGGCAGGACCCTCCAACAATCAAGTCAGCTCTAGCCAACAGGAATGGAATGCTCGGGAACGAGTTCCGCGGAACTTAGGATTTAAAGCTTAGAGATCAGAGATTAGAGTTAGCATATCTGGAGGGTCCTTTTATAGGCGGAGCTTGATTGATGGTGACGGCCATATCGTCCGACCGCGGGCCGCTCGGGGCCATATGGAGTTCGATACGGAGAGGAAGGCATCGTCAGGTGGATAGTGGCAGCCATGCTGATGGATCATGGACCGATGGGACTGATTACGAAGAGAGTGTTGTCGCCAGTAGTGGTGGCCATGTCGTCCGATCACGTTGCCTGTGGCAGACTGATGGCGACGGTTCGTCCAGATTTGATAGCCGTGGCTCTGAGAAAACGGGCACTGATCGGTGGACTTCGATGTGTATCCATTCTAGAGGAGTTCGACCAAGGGAAAGCTCGAAAGAAGTTCGATCGGAGGAGTGCGGAGGGAGTTCGACCTTCACAGGCATCTGGCTGGAGGAGTACGGCTAAGGCTCGATCGCTGGAGAGTTCGGAAGGAGCTCGGCCGTTGAGTCCGACCGAAGGGGATGTCTGGAAGGAGTCCGACCGAAGGGGATGTCTGGAAGGAGTCCGACTCTCGTGGGAGTCTGACCGAAGCTCGATCGCTGAGTTCGATTGGCTGAAGGAGTTCGGCTAAGGTCCGACCGCTGGAAGTCCGAAGGAGCTCGACCGCTGATCAGTTCGGCTATTGTGGGAATCCGACTGAAGCTCGATCGCCGAGGAGCTCGATCAGGGCGCAACCGCTGAGGAGTTCGGCCAGAGGAGCAACCGCTGAGGAGTTCGACCGGAGGGGGCTCGGAGGGAGTTCGGCTAAGGCCCGACCGTTGGGAGTCCGAAGGAGCTCGGCCGGTTGGAGTTCGGCTTCTGAAGAAGTCCGACCGAAGGAAAAGCTTGGAAGAAATTCGGCTAAGACCTGACTGTTGAAGCTCTTCCGTGGCTACCAGTTGCGTTAAGTTGAGCATCGAACTGGACTTCGGCAGGAGCGGGGTTTATCCCCAACTGGTGCCAATGTTTTCAATAAATATAGATGCTGCCTCCTTGGTGATCATGTGCAAGCTCTCATTTGCACCGGCAATTGGTTACATGGCTTTATTCATGATGGTAATATCTTTTTTTACAATTTAAGATAAGAATTTAAATTTAGTTGGATACAAAATAGCTTTTTTCTAATTATTTATTGATCTTTGTTATTTGTTACTCGTGGATTACAGATGAAGATGATGATTTAAGTACAAAAGTTGATGCAAATTTGCCAAAACAAGATTGTCAAGATTCTAATGTTATAATTGACGAAGATGAGAATGATTATTGATTAATGAAATGTTGGTGGCAAACATCTTGTGGCAAAAGTCTTGAGAATAAGGATTGAATTTCAATAGTTGGACTCAATGTTATTTGAACAATATTTATTATTTCTTGGTTTGTTTGATTTTGTGGAGTTTAATTAGTTTGTGGTGTTTTTTCTTGTGGAGAATGGAGATTATGATATTATTGCAAATTTTTTGGAGTTATTTCATATTTAATTTTGGTGTTTTAAAATTTGATGTAGGAATTGCTTTTATTTATTTATTTGATGAAGTATTATGTTTGAGAATTTTTTAATTTATTATAATTTTTAATTTATTATAATTTTTTAATTATTTTAATTTTTTGGTGACTTATAAGGGCCAGCCCATTTAAGCCCTTTACTTATAAGGACTAGGGTTGGGCTGCCTATTTGATGGCCCACTTATCAAAAGAGCTTTTTTGGCCCGGCCCGTAAAGGGCCAGCCCCTCACAAGTCGGGACAGTCCGTTTTGAGGGCTCTAAACCCAACCCAAATAAAGGATAACTAGGCAAGTTTGGGTACCTGGCAGGTATACCAATTTTATATGGGAAGAGTTTGGGATTTTTTATTAATTTTGTAATCAAGTTTGGGACGAGTTTGGGTAGTAAGATTTTAAACGGGTTCGGATATGGGTAGGGCAAATTTTGTGGGCACTCTGCACGTTGCCATCCCTACTCTAGAGTCAAGGGCAGCTTTGCTTGTAGAAAAAAGTAGATATAAATAAAGAGAGCCTTATTCCAAAAGAAAAATCATACTAGCCTCAGAATAGGTATCCCAAGAATAATCAAGTTTGATTTGAATAATTCATCCCATATTCCTACTTTATAACTTGACTGGTAAGAATTAGGAATATACCAAGCCTTCTGCTTTACTCCCAAACCAAAGACAGCTTTAATGCATCAATCAGGTACATTTTTTATAATGTGGATCATCTATTTAGCTGCAATCTTGTGCTTTAACTTATTATGTATATATTTCTAAAATCCAGCCCCTAGATTTATTTAGGAAAAAAAATAATCAGAATAACTATTCCACCATTTTGTTTTCTTAAAGTCAACTGGTAGGAATAAGGCTTATACCAAGCTCTATTCCATCTTTATTATTCCCAAGCCAAACACCACCATAATGCATCGACCAATTGCACAAACTATGCATAAATTAGTTTCAATTTATTAACAATGGTCTCTTGATGCATTATTTAATTTAGATTGCATTTGGTTTAGGAAAAAGCAAAAGTAGAATAGCAATTGTTATTCATCTTGGACTGGTTATTTGACATTACTCTATTTTGTTTGCCTAAAATTTCAGGAATAATCCTAGACTGTGTTTCAGTTCATAGAGAATAATGGGTCTAAGATAAAAGAATAACTTATTCGAAATAAAGCTATTCCATTCCCTAGAGTAGTTAATGCCTGGATAAACATGTTTTTAACTTTCCTCGTTTATTCATGCCTTTCAAACCCAGTTGCAAAGCTTTACTCTTTCTTTATTTTTGAACCAAGTATAGGCTTGCTACATCGATCATGGCATACTTTTGTGCTTTATTTAATTCGGATGGATCAATATGGTCTAATTTTGTAATTTATTACCAAGAATGAAGTTACTCCATCCTCCCAAGTAGTTAATGCATGAGTGAATAGGTTTGACAAAAATAGTGTGATGAGGGCAAGTGTTGTCGGACCATTGAGCACGGGAGGTTGGGTGGGGTGGGGGGGGAGAGAGAGAGAGAGAGTGGTAGAGTAGGCAATCAGCTGGGTGAAAAGGCAAAGAAAGAGAGAGGAAGCAGGCTAGGGGTGGCCAGTGACTTAAGGAGGGATGCAGAGAGAGAAAGAAGAGAGACAAGGAGGAGGCAGTGATGGCCCACTAGGGATGAAGGCAAAAAGAGAGGAAGAGAACCTTGGAGGTGAAGGTGACGGAACAGCAAGGTGGTTAGCGGCATCAATGATTGGGGGGGGGGGGGGGGGGGTTAGCCCTAATTCCAAAAATGGAAGTATAATTTGGGTCATATGAAAAAAGATGAGAGCAAGGTTTACAGACTCGGTACTGAAACCCGTGTCAGTAGCTTGCCAGTACGGTACTGCACCATACCACTCTGTACCGCCAATAAAAAAATCAAAAGAAAAATCCATCCAATGGCCAAAAAAAAAAAGAAAAAAAGTTGTCTTGTACTGTACCATACCATCCCGTACCGATACCGGACCAAACCATCCGATACCGGCTCATACCATACTGTACCGACCGGTTTGATCCAGTTCAAGCCATTTTTCGAAAAACCAGCTTGAACCATTCCGATTTCCCACTAGTACGGTATGGAATGTACCAGCCGGTTCGAACCGGTATGGAATACCATGGATGAGAGGAAAGTATGCATGTGTACATATACACATACACACACACACACACACAAAACTCAAGTCAAGTCAAAAAAGGAAAAGCTTGAGGCCAGCTAATCTTAATTGGCCTGAAAAGTTGAGACTTGGCCTGGCCCATCTGGTTGAAAATGTAAGCCCAGGCTTGGCAAAAGTTGGGCCATGCAGTGCTGAGTTGGGTGGGCCACATTTTGCTTAGGCCTAGTTGCTTCTTGAATAAACATGTTTGACCGAAATAACTAGTCCTTATTCCTACTATAATATTGAAGCAAAGACAACCTTAAAGTATTAGTCATGGCAAAGTTCTATGCTTTCTCATGGTCTAATATCATGCTTCATATAATTTAGCTTGCTTTCGGTTTGAGTAAGAAAAAGTGGAATTGAATAATCTCTCCACAAGTTATTCTTATATATGTTTTTGTCAATAGACAAAACGAGGAAAAAACAAATGGGCCTTATTATAGGAAAAACGTTATTCGAAGTTTCTTGCTTGTTAAAGCTTGCTTAGCCTAGCTCATCTCAAGCCCTATCCCTACTTTATTCTTAAGCCAAATACAACCATCAATCCACATGTATATCTACATGTAGTTTTCCTGCATTAATCATGGCATTTTGTGGTTTACTTAATTTAGACCATAATTGCCAAAAGGGAGAGGGAAAGCAGTACGTAAACGGAATCATGAAATGATGGTTAAAAATCTCTTAACGAGGGAAACAAGTTGTGGCATGATAAAACACATGAAAATTCATAAAATTTATGAAAACTATGAAGAATTATAGGAACCATTGAGAAACCAATTTGCAATGGTTTTCACTTGATTATGTAAGTAAACCAAATTCGCATATTATCAAACTAATATTAAGTCAATATGGGCTCGCTCAATTTAAAATTAATTTTCATTTAGCAACATACTAGTGTAGAAAAGCCTAATGTTTCTATAATTATCTTCTGCTCCATCTATAAGGCAGACAGGAGAGGAGGGATTGAGAGTAGGGATAGAGAGAGAGGGCCATCATGCCTCCCTTCCTTTTCTCAAGAATGATGCTCCAAATCCTAAGGAGAAAATGAAAGGAAAGATGGAGCGGAAGTTGATTGATAGTGAAGAGTAGCTAGTCTTATCTGCACATCTCTCTTCCCATGTGACCAGTGAATTGAACTTGTCTTCCAAAAGCAATCCTTGAGAAACTCCACTTGGTCCAGAATTGCATTTCCTAGCAATTGTGACTAAAGACTAATTCAGTAAGGGAATAAGGCAAAGGTAGAACAATAAGCATATCTTGTTTTGTAGGAAAAGGTGTATAATGATCAAATCAAAGAGAGAAGTACACAATTCCTTCATCTACTCAACTTGGATCTTTCCAAAAAAAAAGTAAAATAATAGTGGCAAAAGTAATCTTTAGACCATTTTTTTCTTTTATTAATAGTATAATTAAAATGGTTCTACAAGTTCTATATTTATACTAGTAAGGTCCACCATTTTTGGATCTAGGTCGGATTCCTCTTCTAGTCAAAAAAAGACAGAAATTTTCTAACATAGTAAACGATTTATATTAGTATAAAATTGTTCAGCTGGATCTGGAATACTACATCAACTTTTCCTCCTAGCAAATCATCTAATTCCTCCCAAATTGGAATATACATCCAGTCAGACTTACCTTAAAGGAAAGTTTTACTTTGACCAGCCTATTTCAAGGTCTAAACATCGTCCTACCCCCAATGATAGTGTGACAAACCCCTTGGGGATGGTCACACATGATGAGGACATCACCCAGCATGATTTTCGATGCAGATTTACATGTATTACATATTTTTTTATTATTATTGTCTCTGGGTGTATAAATGGGTGTATTGGGAAATAGGTGCATTTTCTTTTATTTTTCAGCTCATGCACGTATCTTAAAGCATGAGTTGGAATCAGTTTGTTAGGGATACTTTAGTTTGTTACAAGTCTGGAGGTTGTTAAAGGTTGTTAAGGCCCATTATATAATGGGTTGTTTTTGTAATCAAATAGGAACAGAATTGAATAGAATCAGTGTCTTCTTCCTCCCGAGTGTTACTCTTCTTCTCCTCTTCTCCTTCCTTCTTCTTCTTCTTCTTCTCTTCCCAAGCTACTGAGATCAAATCCTCCTCTATTTCCACTGTTTCCAAAGACCTGAACCATCATAGACCCCCCTATTCCAACTGAGCCACCCATCATCCACCACCGCGAGCTCCACCTTCCTCCACCGCTTCCACCCCTCTGAACCACCTCTGTCCTTCCCTCTATTTCCCTGCACCCAACGATGCCTGCAGCCTCCGCTCGCCTCGGTCCGAGCCCAAACCCCTCTGCCTCGCTCCAACCACCGCACCACCCATTTCCCCGCGCCGCACGCATGACACCGTCATCCACTGCTTCCGCAGCCCCGAACCAACCCATCCCTTCCCCTCTTGACCTCTACAACCGATCGCCGACGACCACATCACTCTCCACCACTCTTGCTGCAACCCACCAGCGACACCACCGATCCCAAACCTTACGCCCGATTCCGACTGGCCCCGTCCCTTACAGCGTCCACCGCCTCCCTCTCTGTCAACGCCAACCTTCTCGGTTGGTCCCTTCCCGACACTACCTTGGCCACCTCCATCACCGCCGATACCTTCCGCCGCCACCTCCGGCCCTTATAGCCGATCGACCGACCAGAGTGGACCCAACCCGATGACCGTCTGAGCCCCCTAATGTTCCACCACTGAGCGCCAGACCCTTTGTTGCCCTAACCCCTATTTGCACGAACATGAAGGCAGCACGGATTTGAGAGCAAACCCGACCATCCTTCTACCGACTTTCATGTTTTTTTGGGATGTTTTGGATATTTGCTATATTTTGGGGGTGTTTATTGTAAGGATGTGCTTATCTGTCTTGTTTTGGGTGATTTAGGTCCGATGACTCTCAGACTTTCTTGGAACCACCCATTTCGAACCAATCTCACTTGCCCAGGACTCGAGACATCCCGTGCTATGTGAGACCACTGCATGGAATAGTTTAGGATTTTTAGAATCAATGCTGTTTAAATTTTCTTTCATGCTATCTATCTATCTTTTATTCTCTTAGATTCGATTTAATTGATTTATAGCCCTAGCCAAGCGGTCGTTTCTTAACGACCAACGATCCTATTTTCTAACTTCTTATCTGTGTATGCCAACTGGATTGCTTCCTAGATCGGACTTTAATCATGAATGGACCCTTAGTTAATTTTCTTACTTGCTTTTATTTCCTGCTACTTTATGCTTTAATTACTTTAATTAATTTTATTCACTGATCTCATAGGTGGTTAGATCTAGGATAGTTAACCTTGTTCCACATTAATTTTTTGGTATTAGAGCCTAAGTTTTTCTTTTCTTTTTCTTTTTGGTTAGGGTTAGTTGCATTTTGCATTTATTTAGTTTGCATTTTACTTTCTTTGCATGACCACTAGGAACCAAATACCAAGCAGAGTCTTCTCAACCAATTAATAAAATGGAACTTAATTTAGAAACCACCTTACAAAAAATATTAGGATGTCTTGAAAGCATCGATAACAAATTGGATACTGTAGATGGATAGGTTCCAGAGGTTGTCGATCACTCATCAACCTGAGCCTCCTAGACCATGTATCTTAGGCCTGAGACCTAGTGTGAATCAGACTCCTATTAGTCATCCCCTATATGCTACATTGCCAACTAAGAAGGATGACAAAGAAAAAGGAGTCATCGAAGAGACTTTCCGAGGGATTAGCTACAAGATTCAATGCTTCAAGTGCAATGGACTAGCCATATTGCTAGTCAATGCCCATCTAGAGCACTACATGGGAAATTAAAATTGAAAATCCTAAGAATGATCCCGAAGAAGAAATCTATATCGCGGACCCAAAACTGGCTGATGCCTTTGAAGATTAAGACACCACCCAAATTGAGACTGCACCTGAAGAACAATTAGGCATGATTAGATGTGTGCTGACCTAACCCAAAGAGAGTGAAGATTGGCGCGGGACTGCTATCTTTCAAATCTGTATAGAACAAGACAATAAAGTATGCAAGGTAATCATTGATAGTGATAGCTTCATCAACACCATCTCCACTGATACTATATCGCGCCTTGGTTTAACACCTGTAGACCATCCTAGTCCGTATAATGTGGCCTGGATAGATGCTTCGTCTATCCCCATTAGGCATAGGTGCCTGGTCCCGATCAAGTTTCAATCATATCAAGATAAAATCTAGTGTGATGTGTTGCCAATGAAAGTTGGTAGCATCATAGTTGGCAGACTATGGCTCTTTGACCAAGATGCCACACTCCATGGTCAATCTAATACCTGTATATTTATGAGTCAGGGTAAAAAGATCACTATATATCCTTCACCCTCTAGAGCTGCCAAGAAAATTGAAAATAATAACCAAAATAACCAAAAACAAAAGAAGAGCCTTCACATAATCAGTGCTAAAGAGTTTGAAAAAGAATTGAATGATGGCTCTCTGGTCTGGACTCTAGCGGTTAAGAAAACGAGTGGAGACAGTTCCCTTACACCAGTATTCCTAGGAGATAATCACCCTCTTAGACCAATTCAAAGATGTCTTCTCGGAAGACCTCCCGAACCATTTGCCCCCAATGTGAGATGTCTAGCACGCTATTGATCTCATTCCAGGAGCCACTCTTCCCAATCTCCCTCACTATCGTTTAAACCTCACTGAGCATGCAGAGTTACAGCGACAAGTTTCCGAGCTCTTAAGAAAAGATTTTGTGAGAGAAAATCTGAGCCCTTGCATAGTTTCCATACTCTTGACCCCAAAGAAAGATGGTACCTGGAGGATGTGTGGATACCGTGCAATAAATAAAATAAATGTGAAGTATCAGTTTTCTATCCCTAGGTTGGATGACATGATTGATATGCTATCTGGATCCACTATCTTTTCCGAGATTGATTTAAAAAGTGGATACCATCATATCAAAATTAGACCTGACGATGAATGAAAAACCGCTTTCAAAACAAAAGATGGTCTGTATGAATGGCTAGTCATGCCATTTGATCTTTCTAATGCTCCGAGTACCTTCATGAGGATTATGACTCAGGTACTACAACCATTCATTGGTTCATTTGTGGTCGTGTACTTTGACGATATCTTGATTTATAGCCGAACCAAAGAAGACCACTTAGACCATCTACATCAAGTCTGTCAAGCCCTGAGAGCCAAAAATCTCTATACAAATCTAAAGAAGTGTGATTTTCTAACAAACCGTATAATCTTCTTAGGATTTGTATTAACACCTGAAGGCTTGTCAATAGACCCTGAGAAAGTTCGCGCAATAACTGAATGGCCTATGTCCAAAAATGTGCATGAAGTTCGAAGCTTCCATGGCCTCGCGACTTTTTATCAAAGTTTCATCAAAGATTTTAGCACCATTACAGCCCCAATCACTGATTGCATACAAAAAGAGGGCTTTAAATGGACTAGAGCCACTGAGTGAGCTTTCCAAGAAATAAAAGAAAAAATGACTCACGCTCCACTTATGCGATTACCAGATTTTTCAAAAGTCTTCGAAGTTGCATGTGACGCATCTGGAGTAGGAATTGGAGTCCTAAGTCAGGAAGGACACCTTATGGCTTTTTTTTAGTAAAAAACTAAATGACTCCAAGCGCAGGTATTCCACCTATGATACAGAATTATACGCCTTGGTCCAAGCTCTTAAGTTTTGGAGGCATTATTTACTTCCACAAGAATGTCCTGTACTTTGACCATGAAGCCCTTAAGTTTCTCAACTCCCAAAAGCAATTAAATCCGAGACATGAAAAGTGGGTTGAGTTTCTTCAGGCCTACACCTTTGTGATAAGGCACAAAGCAGGCGTAGATAATAAATCTGCTGATGCACTCTCTCGTAGAGTGGCCCTCTTATCGGCAGTAAGTGTGAAAGTTATGAATTTTGAACAGTTAAAAGAACAATATGATGAGTGCCCGGACTTTAAAAATATTGTTTTCTCCCTCGAGCAAGGATCGTCTAGAGAGCTTAGTGAGTTTACCCTTCAGGACGGTTATCTTTTTAAGAATAATAAATTATGTATCTCACGGACTTTTATGAGATTTCTTAATTTGAGAAATACACACTGGAGGTTTATCTGGGCATTTTGGGAGGAACAAAACCATAGATGCCCTTGAGGCCCAATTTCACTGGCCTAGCTTAAAGCGTGATGTAGCCCGAATTGTTGCTCGATGTCGTACTTGTGCCACGGCTAAATATCAAAAACAAAATACTAGTTTATACACCCCATTACCTATCCCTGACTGTCCGTGGCAAGATGTATGGATTTTGTTCTAGGATTACCTCGAACAACTAAGAAAAATGACTCCATTTGTATGGTGGTAGATAGATTTTCCAAGATGGTCCATTTTCTTCCCTGTCCCAAGACCTCTAATGCCTCTAGAGTTGCTCGTCTATATTTTGATGAAATTGTTAGGCTGCATGGACTGCCAAAATCTAGTGTCTGACAGGAACGTTTGATTCATTAGTTAGTTTTGGAGAACTTTATGGCATTTAATGAGAACAAAACTAAAATTTTTATTTGCATATCACCCACAAACAGACGGCCAAACTGAAGTTGTAAATAGAAGTCTAGGAAATTTACTTCGTTGTTTCGTAGGAGAGCATGTAAGAAATTGGGATTTACTTTTCCCCAAAGCAGAGTTTGCGTATAATAGTTCGGTAAATAGGTCTATTGGTTTGAGTTCTTTTGAAGTTGTGCATGGTTATCGTCCTAGAAAACCAGTAGACTTGATCCTGTTACCTGTGCATGCTAGGGTTTCAGAGTCAGCATCATCCTTTGTAGAGCATATTAGGAGTCTGCATAAAGAGATCGGTGATAAAATTAATTTAAGTAATCAAATGTATAAATGATTAGCAGATTCTCACCAGCAATTCAAAAATTTTGCTGAGGATGATTATGTCATGATTAGGGTCAGACCTGAGCGGTTTTCCCCAGGAACCATTCGGAAGCTACATGCCCGAGGAGCAGGCCCATTCAAGATTTTAAAGAAAGTTGGATTGAATGCGTACGTTATTGATCTACCACTTGGCTATGGGATTAATTAAACTTTCAATGTATCGGATCTAATTGAATATAAAGAGCCAGCATTGATACCCAATGATCCATTTGAGCCTGTACCTTCCTTTGAGAGTGACCCTCCCCCTGAGTGTCCACAAGCCCAGATGAGAGAAAAGCACGATGTGATCGATCATATCCTGGACGAACAGATCAAATCCACTAGAGGTCGAGACTACCATCGCTTTCTGGTTCGTTGGCGAGGCAGGCCAGAGTTTGAGGATTCTTGGATTACTCGAGATGAGCAATAGAGGATTGACCCAGATCTTTTTGAGTACTTTCAAAGCAGTGCAGAGCTTGACTCGGAGTTGAGTTTTTCCCCCCTGGGGAAATTGATGACATCACCCAACACGATTTTCGATGCAGATTTACAT
Organism: Cocos nucifera; assembly: GCA_006176705.1. NCBI lineage: Eukaryota > Viridiplantae > Streptophyta > Magnoliopsida > Arecales > Arecaceae > Cocos > Cocos nucifera. The sequence continues at coordinate 97,410 of QRFJ01001802.1, read as the reverse complement.
GTATTACATTTTTTTTATTATTATTGTATCTGGGTGTATAAATGGATGTATTGGGAAATGGGTGCATTTTCTTTTATTTTTCGGCTCATGCATGTATCTTAAAGCATGAGCTAGAATCAGTTTGTTAGGGATACTTTAGTTTGTTACAAGTTTGTTACAGGTCTGTTAGAGGTTGTTAAGGCCCATTATATAATGGATTGTTTTTGTAATCAGATAGGAATGGAATTGAAAGAATCGACGTCTTCTTCCTCCCGAGTGTTACTCTTCTCCTTCCTCTTCTTCTCCTCTTCCTAAGCTATCTTCTTCCCTGCTTCTTCTTTCTCTGCGTTCTTTCCCTTCTCTGCTAAACTGCTTCATCCCAAGCTACTGAGACCAAATCCTTCTCTGTTTCCATTGTTTCCAAAGACCCGAGCCATCACAGACCCCCCATTCCAATCGAGCCACCCATCGTCCACCACCGCAAGCTCCACCCTCCACCGCTTCCACCCCTCTGAACCACCTCCATCCTTCCCTCTATTTCCCTGCACCCAACGATGCCTGTAGCCTCCACTCGCCTCGATCCGAGCCCAAACCCCTCCGCCTCACTCCAACCACTGCACCACCCATTTCCCCGTGCCACACGCACGACACCATCATCCGCTGCTTCCACAGCCCCGAACCAACCCATCCCTTCCCATCTCGACCTCTACAATCGATCGCCAACGACCACATCACTCTCCGCCGCTCTTGCCGCAACCCACCAGCGACACCACCGATCCCAAACCTCACACCCGAGAGGGTTTCATCAAAACACTCCATTCCGTTCCACCATCCACTTCCACCAGCTTCCAACCTCCCCTATCTTCCCCCGATCATCCAACTCGGTGGATTGCGGTCCTTCGACCGCCCGGCCCGATTCCAACTGGCCCGGCCCCTTACAGCATCCACCACCTCCCTCTTTGTCAACACCAACCTTCTTGATTGGTCCCTTCCTGACATTGCCTTGGCCACCTCGATCACCGTCGGTACCTTCCACAACCACCTCCGGCCCCTATACCCGATCGACTGACTAGAGCGGACCCAACCTGGTGATCATCTGAGCCCCCTGATGTTCCACCACCGAGCACTAGACCCTTGGTTGCCCGAACCCCAATTTGCATGAACGTGAAGGCAGCATGGATTTCAGAGCAAACCTGGCCATGCTTCTGCCGACTTTCATGTTTTTTGGGATGTTTTGGATATTTGCTATATTTTGGGGGTGTTTATTGTAAGGATGTACTTATCTGTCTTGTTTTGGGTGATTTAGATCCGACGACTCTCAGACTTTCTTGCAACGAGCCAGTAGCCGGTCACCTCACCCGTTTCGGACCAATCTCACTTGCCCAGGACTCGAGACATCCCGTGCTATGTGAGACTACTGCATGGAATAGTTTAGAATTTTTGGAATCAATGCTGTTTAAATTTTCTTTCATGCTAGCTATTTATCTTTTATTCTTTTAGATTCGATTTAATTGATTTGATAGCCCTAGCCAAGCAGTCATTTCTGAACGACCAACGATCCTATTTTCTAACTTCTTGTCTGTGCATACCGACCGGATTGCTTCCTAGATCGGACTTTAATCATGAATGGATCCTTAGTTAATTTTCTTACTTGCTTTTATTTCATGCTACTTTATGCTTTAATTACTTTAATTAATTTTGTTCACTGATCTTATAGGTGGTTAGACCTAGGATAATTAACCTTGTCCCGCATCAACACACATGTAGATCTCAAAAAGTTAATCAATTTCAAAAAAAAAAAAAAAAAAGAGAGCACAAGAACTAGATGATGTGGGAAAGTTTAAGGCCTGCATAATTTTTGATGCACAATTTAGCCTCCAATGTGATAATTCTTGCTCCGGAACCTCTGCACAAACCTATCAGAGATGGTGAAAGTTTTCTACAGTAGGTCTAGTGATCCTCTTATATCATGATTAGCTGAAATCTCAAGAATAACTATGCACTAAGGGTATTTTGGGCCTTCAAAAAAAAAGAATACAGGAATAACAAGGGCCTTATTCCATGAATAAAGTTAGTCCAGCCCTTAAAATAGTTATTGCACTAACATGCTAACTTTGGCAAGAATACATATTCCTCCTTTATTTGCATTTTCTTTGTTTAAAAGGAATAACGCTTTCTTATTTTCTCCTGAACCAAATACTATCATAATTCATAAAATCATGATATAGTTCTGTATTTTATTTAGTTTTCGCAGATCAAAGATTATCCGATCATTGCTTTATATAATTTAGACTTTGGTTCAAGAACATGATAAAAATAGTCATTGTGCAAGTAATTCCTATTTTTGCTGGCTGGAATTTTGGATTAAGATGAGGTTGTTTTTGTCACGAAGAAAAGGTAGGAACAAGAGAAGGCATTGTTGCTATAATGAAGTTTCCTTAGAATAGCATGTTTAATTGGATTAGTTATTCCTTGCTTGTTTTTGTACATTTATTTGTAGCAGGAATAAGGCTTATGCCAACCTCTAATCCTACTTTGTTCTTCCAAAGTCAAGCATAACCTTAATGCATTGACTATGGTGCAGATCTATGCTTTAGTTAATTTTTAATTTACAATCATGGTCTAACTTTATGATTTATTTAATTTACATAAATTTTTTTTTGGGAACAATAAAAAGTGGAATATGAATAGTTATTGTACAAGTTATTCCTATGTTATTTATCTTAGACTTTGGAATAACTCAAGGCATCCCTGAAGATATTTTTTACTTCAAGAGCCAGACTAAAGGGTTGTGATCACTTAACTGTTTGTTTAATAGTAGTATTGTTGTAAGTTTGGCAATATATACTGTCAACTTTTTATTTATAGTGCCTTCACCATGGTTTTCAGCTCCAAGAAATGTTCCCAAGCTGATATCAAGATAACAGTGCAAGTTCCAAAAAATTCTTCAACACAACCTCTGGTGATAGTTTGCTGGCATGGTCCTAAAAATTTAATCTCTTATAATAAGTCAACATAACTAAGCTTAATCTAAAAATCTAAACTTCAATCAGATGTTCTTCGTTGCCCTGGATGTTAGAAGAAATTTTAGGATATGCTCAAGCTACTAAAGATGGGGCTTCAGAGCTGCGATAACTAAGAATTAAGAAATGCTATCGAGTATAGGTTATGCTCAATGTCTGCATTCAAGATTTCGAGTACTCTGGTAATTTGTCAAAAGTAAGCCTAAAACAACTTCCCTTTACGAACACTGAACACCCAACTAAGATATTGCACGTGCATTATGCTTTTGGGACCACATTTTAAAACCACATCCTAGAACACTTGGATTTTACTTTCTATCTGTTGCAGTCTTCTGTACCATTTCTTCAAAGTTGGCTTTCCAAGCAAAAACAGTTGTTGACTCCAAGGATTGATTTTGATGAGTAACAAAACATTTGAGTATATATTAGAACTAATGAAGTTGTTGAGATCATGTTTTAGGATGCATTTTAAAATACCAAATAAAACTTCCATATAAATGCAACTGAAAATTGATAGAAAAGATTTGGAGGCTTTTGAAGCATAAATCGCACCTAAAACAAGATTTGCAAAGGACATCCCCAAACCAGAATTAAAGAGGAAAACCTTTGGGGGAACTAAATTTTTCAGCTTAAGAAGCCCAAAAGTCGACTCATGGTTCGACTCATTCAGCTCGAGCTGATACGCAGACTGACACGCAGAAGTTTCAGAAAGAACAGTCTCAAGCGGAGGCTCGAGTCGACTCGAGGTTCTTGAGTCGAAGTCTCAGTGAAAATCCAGAAAATGATGATTTCGGAGCAAGGTCTCGAGCAGAGGCTCGAGTTGACTCAAGATTCTCGAGTCAAAGTCTCAAGAGAAATACAGAAGATGACAATTTTGAAGCAAAGTTCGACACAGTCTCGAGCGGAGGCTCGAGTCGACTCGAGGTCCACAAGCTGAGGATCGAGTAAAGTAAAAAGTCTCGAGTAGAGGAATGGGCAGACTAAAAGGTCTCGAGCTAAGACTCGAGTCGACTCAAGGTTCGACTCGAGCTCCAACGGCTAGTTTCTGCAGACTATCCAGAACCAGCAGATTGGGTTCAAATGATCATTTTTGCTTCTCCAATGGTCAAATAAAGTTCTCCAGTCTACCAAACATGAAAAATCACCTACAAAACATCTGGAGGAAAAGACATGACTATTCATTCATTGAGAGAAATAAAAAGTTAAAGAAAAAAGTCCAAAAAGCATTGATAGAGAGCATTCAACTTTCATCTTCAAGAAAGATCAAATCAAGAGATTCCATTCAGCAAAAAGACAAGCTTAAAAGCCTTCAACAAAGAAGATTCCACAAAGCTTCATCGACTTATTTGCTCATCAAAGAAACTTTTTGTTCATTTTTGTTGTTCAACTTTTCTCTTTGGCTCAGGGTTTGGTTGTGGTTGGTGAGCCAGTATAAAAACCAACTAGGTTTTGGATAGTGAGCCTTGAAAAACTATCCGACTGTAATCTTGAAGAGATTATAGTGAAATTTTCAAATGATCCTTGGAGAGTGGACGTAGGTGCAAGGGGCACCGAACCACTATAAATTCTCTAGTGTTTGTGATTGCCTTGTTTACTTCATTCCATTTACATTTCTGCATTTCTACATATTTAGAACTCAAGCATACACCATCACATCACTTGTTTTTAAAAACAGCATCCAACTAGCTTTAAGTTTTGAAAAACCCAATTCACCGCCCCCCTCTTGGATTGTCTTGCTGGGCAACAAGCGGTATCAGAGCTTAGTACTCACTTCATTTGATTTAACAATCAAGAGTTAAGATCAAATGGCAACCCATATGAGTGCATCTCTTGCCGAAGAAAAATTGACCAACCGCCCATCTTTATTCAGTTGAACAAATTACACTTATTGGAAAGCACGTATGCACATTTACATTCAAGCACTTGATTATCAACTTTGGAGAGTGATAATCAAAGGCCCACACACTCCCACAATCAAAATAAAGGGTAATGATGTTCCCAAACCGAAAGAGGATTGGAATGAGCATGATATGAAAATGATAGAATTAAATGCTAAGGCCATGAATGTCCTATATTATGCATTAGACCCCAATGAATTCAATAGAATTTCTACTTGTGCTTCGGCCAAGGAGATTTGGGATAGACTAGAGGTTACCCATGAGGGTACCAATCAAGTAAAGGAGTCTAAAATAAATATGCTTGTCCATCGATATGAATTATTTAAAATGGAGTCAAATGAGTCTATTTCTGAAATGTTTACTAGATTTACCGATATTATCAATGGTTTGAAAAGCTTGGGTAAATCTTACACTAACAGTGAGCTTGTTCATAAAATTCTTAGGTCACTTCCGAAAGCTTGGGAAGCAAAGATCACCGCCATCAAGCTACCATTGGAAGAGCTTCTTGGGTCCTTAATGACTCATGAATTGAATATGAGGCAAAACATGGAGGAAACCAAGAAGAAAAAGACCATAGCTCTCAAGACAACCACTTCCAAGAATGATGAGAGTGAGGAATCCGATGAAGAGGAAGAAGAAGACTTGGCCATAATTGCAAGAAAGTTAAAGAGGTTTATGAGAAAGAAGAAGCAAGGATTCAAGAAAAAGACCTTCAAAGGTGAACCAAGTAAGAAGAAAGAGAAGGAGCTACCAATTTGCTTCGAGTGCAAGAAACCCGGCCACTTTAGGATGGACTGCCTCCTCAAGAAATCATCCAAAAAGCTCAAGAAGAAGGCGATGATGGCCACTTAGAGTGATAGTGAGGACTCTAGCTTCGAGGAAGAATCACAAGAAGAAGCCAACCTTTGTCTGATGGCACATCATGAGGAGGTAAATGCTGAAAACTCCTTAGATTTCACTTTTGATGAGTTACAAGAGGCTTTTTCTAAACTTATGGTTGAATATAGAAAAGTAACTTTGAAAAATAAAGACTTTGAGAAAGTTAAATTCAAAACTTACTCATGAAAAAAAAATATTTTCTGAAAAACTGAATTTGCCTACTAATGAAAACTGAATGATGAACTAGCAAAAATCAAACCATTTGTAGAAAGATTTACCTATAGTTCCGAAAAATTAAATATGCTACTAAATGAGCAAAGAGCTGTTTTTAACAAGGCTGGATTAGGATTTAAACCTCATAAGAAACAAAAATCTATTTGTTAAAGCCTCATCAAACTCTACCTCAAATATCTCATGTTTTTGTTGTGGCACAATTGGTCATAAGTCTTATGCATGTGATTTCAGAAAATTAAATGAAAAAATAGTTAAAATGGTTTAGGTTCCAAAAGAAACCATGAGCATTAACCCCAAAGGACCCAAGATGACATGGGTACCTAAAAACTCGATTTCCTTGTGTAGGAGTGTCTTGCAGCCCAAAACAAGAAAAGACTTTGGTATCTTGATAGTGGCTGTTCAAGGCACATGATGGATAAAGTAGTTCCATTTGATGACAATGGAAAGGAACGTATCATTGGCATCGGTAACATTCGTATCACTCCTATTCAAAATGTATTGCTAGTTGATGAGTTGAAACATAATTTGCTTAGCATTAGTCAATTTTGTGATAAGAGATTCAAAGTAACTTTTGAATCTCTATTATGTATTGTTTTTAATCCAAATGACAATGGTATTATGTTCATAGGACATAGACATAACAATGTCTACATGGTAGATCTTGATGATCTACACATGAAGAATGGTCAATGTTTAGTGGCAATGGATGCCAAGATCAATGAAACTAGTTGGTTGTGGCATCGTAGATTAGGTCATGCTAGTATGAACTTACTCTCAAAATTAATTAAGAAAGATCTTGTAAGAGGATTACCAAAACTAAGTTTTGGAAAGAATCGAATTTGTGATACATGTCAATTTGGAAAGCAAACTAGAAATTCCTTCAAACCAAAAGGAGTGATTTCAACCTCTAGACCTTTAGAATTGCTATACATGGATTTGTTTGGACCCACAAGGATCACTAATCTAGGAGGTAAAAAGTATCATCTTGTAATTGTAGATAATTTTTCAAGATTCACTTGGGTAATGTTTTTAGCTCAAAAAGATAAAGCCTTCAATGCATTTTTCAAATTTTATCGAAAGATTTTGAATGAAAAGAACACATCAATATTTTGCATATGTAGTGATCATGGTACAGAATTCGAAAATCAGCACTTTGAGAATTTTTGTAAAAAAATTAATCATAATTTTTCAGCACCTAGAACTCCAAAACAAAACGTAGTAGAAAGAAAAAATTGAACACTAGAAGAAATAGTACGAACTATGTTGTGTGAAAGTAATTTACCTCGATATTTTTGGATTGAAGCAATAAATACTGCATGTTACACATTAAACTGTGTTCTAATAAGACCTATTTTAAAGAAAACCCCATATAAGCTTTGGAAAGATAGAAAACCAAATATCAACTATTTTCATGTGTTTGGTTGCAAATGCTTCATACTTAATAATGAAAAAGATAATCTGGAAAAATTTGATGCCAAGTCCGATGAGGATATCTTCTTAGGATACTCCTCATCAAGCAAGGCATATAGAATCTTCAACAAGAGAACTCTCATTGTTGAAGAATCAATTCATGTTATCTTTGATGAATATAACGACAAATCTGTTAGAAAAGAAGATGCTTTAGATGAAGATGCAAAAAATCTTTGTGACAAGATGGACAATCTAACACTCAAAGATTCTCCATCTCGAAACAATGAAGAAGAGAAGAATGAAGAGTCCTCTCACAGTACAAAAGAGGAGCTGCCAAAAGAATGGAGGTATGCACATGGACATCCTAAAGATCTTATAATCGGTGATCCATCACAAACGGTAAGAACACGATTTTATCTTAGAAATATAAATAATTACATAGCTTTTGTTTCACAAATTGAACCTAAATCAATAGAAGAAGCTGAAAATGATCCATATTGGATAGATGCTATTCAAGAAGAATTAAATCAATTTGAAAGAAATAAAGTATGGACCCTAGTCGATAGACCAAATGACCACCCAATAATTGAAACTAAATGGGTATATAGAAACAAATTGGATGAACATGGAATCATTATAAGAAATAAGGCTAGATTAGTAGCAAAAGGATATAATCGGGAAGAAGGCATTGATTTTGATGAAATCTTTGCCCCTGTAGCTAGATTAGAGGCTATTAGACTATTGCTTGCTTTTACATGTTTTATGAACTTCAAATTATACCAAATGAATGTAAAAAATGCATTTCTTAATAATTATATAACAGAAGTATATGTTGAACAACCATCTGGATTTGAAAATCATGCACTTCTAAATCATGTATTCAAATTACATAAAGCCCCGTATGGTCTAAAACAAGCCCCACGTGCTTGGTATGAAAGATTAAGTAAATTCTTACTAGATAATGAATTTACTAGAGGAAATGTTGATAAAATCTTGTTCTTAAAAAGAAAAGATGAGAATCTATTAGTTGTACAAATCTATATGGATGATATTATTTTTTATGCCACTAATGAAATCTTTTGTCAAGAATTTGCTAAGCTAATGCAGTGTGAGTTCGAGATGAGCATGACGAGAGAGTTAAACTTCTTCCTCGGACTCCAAATCAAGCAAAATAAAAAGGAAATCTCCATCAGCCAAACAAAATATACAAAGAAAATACTCAAGAAATTTGGGATAGAGAGTTCAAGACCAATTGGCACACCAATGAGTACATCCTACAAATTTGACAAAGATGAGAAAGGTAAGAAAGTAGACTTAAAATTATATAGAGGTATGATGGACTCACTTCTTTACCTTACTGCAAGTAGATCAAATATAGTATTCAGTGTTTGCATATGTGCTAGGTATCAATCAGACCCTAGATAATCGCATTTGCTTGCTGTCAAAAGAATGTTTAGATACTTATCTAGGACACTTAATGTAGGACTATGGTATGATAGAGCATCTTAATTTGAATTAATTGGTTACTCTGATGCTGATTTTACTGGGGGCAAACTTGATAGGAAAAGCACTAGTAGCACATGTCAATTCATAGGAGTAAATTTAATTTCTTAGTTTAGTAAGAAACAAAACTTAGTAGCACTCTCAACGGTCGAGGCCGAATATATAGCTGTTGGAAGTTGTTGTGCACAAATTCTTTGGATTAAACAATAATTAGAAGATTTTGGATTCAAACTTAATAAGATACCCATAAGATATGACAACACAAGTGAAATCAACTTAACCAAGAACTCAATTCAACACTCAAGATCCAAACACATTGAGATAAGACATCACTTCATAAGAGATCATGTACAAAATAATGATGTGGTGCTTGAATTTGTTAGTACTGATAAATAATTAGCTGACATATTCACAAAACCCTTAAGTGAAGAAAAATTTAGTATTATTAGAAGAGACTTGGGACTATGCTACCAACTTGATTAAATTTCATTCTCTAAATCTCCAAGTAAATTAAATTAAACACAAAAGAATTAAAATCTTATGTACAAAATTAATGATCAATATTTAGGAAATAACTAAACATTATCTGAATATCAAATCCCCTCTGAAACTCTAGAAGTTTCAGAACTATTGCTCGAGTCGACTCGAGCAAACTAGTTCAAAACCAAAGTCGACTCGAGGGTCGGGGCCACAGGCAATTAAAACAGACCCGTGACTGTTCGCAATGCTCTAGAGATTCTTCGTCTCGGCGAGCAGAGGGGCTCTCGTCCCTCCAAACTCAATCTAATAGTGTCTGCTTGCTTCCCTACCACCTCTTCCCTTCGATTCGTAAAGTTAGGAACCGGATTTGGGTAAAATGGTTGGAGAAAGGTGTGGAGTGCGGAAAGTTTGTAATACCCGTAGAGCCAAAGAACGGGAGAAGAGAAGCAAAGCCCGAATGGAACGGGCAACATCCCAACCATATGAGGTGTCTCAACCCTCCGAAGAACCCATTCAGGAAAAACCTCAATAGGATCAAGGTATACCGAACTCACCTCCACCACCTTCACCTGTCGGTAGGATGGTCACTAGAGCCATTGCAACGGGAGGAGAATTGATTTTGATTTCTTTGAAAGTTACAATTTTTCTATTGGGACTTGGATTGGTAGGATAGGGTGGAGAAATTTCTGTACAATGGATATCCCCATATACCCTAAGTTGGTTAGAGAGTTCTATGAAAATATTAAAAGGAGATTTTCTGAAATTGTAACTACAGTCAAAGGTATACAAATTGAAGTGACTGAGGAGAGTTGGGCTCAGATTTTTGGTATCACAAAAGAAGGTTTTGTGCCTAATAAATTATCTGCCAAAAAGAAGGGTTTGAGACTAATTATAGGCAGGAATGATATTATAGATGTACTGGCACCCACACTATCAGTGGAAATGAGAGTTCATCATATCATCAGTGGGATTTTTATTCCGAAATTAGGTAGACATGACTGTGTCTGAAAGAGAGCTGTGCATGATGTATTTGATGGTTCAGGAAACTCAGATAAATCTGCCTAGCATTATGATGCATCAAATGAGAGAGGCAGCATCTAGAAACAAAGTGTGTTTACCCTATGGCATGGCCCTGATCGGGATATTTGAGACTGCTGGAGTGTCACTAGAAAATAAAGCAAGCAGTCTCACTATGATGTATATGACATGAGAGCCTTGACCAGAATGTAGTATCACGTAGAGGATGGAAGATGGGTCAAGAACATTTCTGGTCAAGAGAGGAGAGCGCCCAAAGTTGTAGAGGCAGGAGAGCCCTCTACTCAAGTGGCAGCCCGAGATGCACCTGACACTGACCCCGATACACCTATGACACCTCGAGCTCCACCCACGGGAAGGTTCCCTCAGACACCACCTACTGACTCTGCATTTATAGAGAGACTGGCAGACATGATATCTACCAAAGTCAGTAGAGAGATTCAAGGACTATCTGAGAGAGTAGAGACTGTACAGATAGAGATGAGGTCCATCTCTCAGAGGCTTTCTATTCTGGAGCAGAGGGAGCACACACATGACACATCCATTGATCACTCTAGCATCATTAAGGAGATTGCTCGGCTTAGGGGGAGCGTTGAGTCTGGAGGCACTGAGATGATGGCAGCGATCAGTAGCTTGGGTCAGGCACAGCAGTAGTCAGTACTTGGAGCCATAAACAGTTTGATCGAAAAAATAGAGAGACTCGCTTCAGGTGCGATACCAGCCACAACAGCAGCAGATGCCGCGGCTAAGGCAGCCATGCCACGACCTCCACCTCCACCTCCACCTATGTCACCTAGTCAGACCACCCAGGTATCCATGAGTGAGAGCAGACCACCACTTAGAGTCTACACTCGTGGAGGGCCTCCTTCCTCGCAGGTAGCCGGACCTTCTGCTAGGACTCAAAGCAGGAGAGCCATACCTTCTACCTCACGAGCCTCATCCCAGACATTAAAGATTCCATCTGATGATGAGTAGCCTCATAGGCTCTAGTGTCTACTTAGATCTATGTATTAGGAGTATATGATTGTATTTGACTCTATGTTTGTATTTGACTCCATGTACTTGGTACTTATAGATGTAAACTTGCTTACCCTGGTCTTGCCTTGAACTTGATGTTTCATTGTATCCTAGTGTGTTTTGGTGGCTTAACACACTCATTTTGTTAAAGCAATGAAACTCATGATCACTTACTCTTGCACTCATTCTGAACATTTGCCTTAACTTTATATTTTTGATTGATGACAAAACGTGGGAGTAATATGTATATGAGCATGAATTCATTCACTTTGAATATGTTAAAATTCATTCCCTATTCATTCACTTTGAATGTGTTAAATCTAAAATTCATCCACTATTCATTCACTTTGAATGTGTTAAATCTAAAATTTTCAGCATAAATGTGTTAAGGTGAAAATTTTCAGCTTGAACGTGTTAAGCATGAATATGTTAAGGATTGAAATTTTCAGCATATATGATGTGCATTATAAGTTTGGAGTTTGTGCCATGATACACACTATGTATAATTGTTTAATACTAATGCTTGGCACACACATATGGATATATGCTGACAATTTACCATTCTAATGAGTACAAGCAGAAAACTTAACCTTGAATTAAAAAGACATTAAAAATGCAAGCATAAATTGAGGGGGAGACAAATATGAAAATATAAAAGGGATTAAATCGTTAATCTATTGAAAATATCCTTAATGCATCGTTATCGCATATTTCTCACTTATATACTCAAAGTTTTGTCATCATCAAAAAGGAAGAGATTGTTGACTCCAAGGATTGATTTTGATGAGTAACAAAACATTTGAGTATATATTTGAACTAATGAAGTTGTTGAAATCATGTTTCAGGATGCATTTTAAAGTACCAAATAAAACTTTCATATAAATGCAATTGAAAATTGATAGAGAAGATTTGGAGGCTTTTGAAGCATAAATCACACCTGAAACAAGATTTGCAAAGAACATCCCCAAACTAGAATTGAAGAGGAAAACCTTTGAGGGAACTGAAATTTTTTAGCTTAAGAAGCCCACGAGTCGACTCATGGTTCGACTCGTTGTTCAGCTCGAGTTGATATGCAGACTGGCACGCAGAAGTTTCAGAAGGAACAATCTCGAGTGGAGGCTCAAATCAACTCAAGGTTCTCGAGTCGAAGTCTCAATGAAAATCCAGAGAATGATGATTTTGGAACAAGATCTCGAGCAGAGGCTCGAGTCAACTCAAGATTCTCGAGTCGAAGTCTCAAGAAAAATACAGAAGATGACAATTTTGAAGCAAAGTTCGGCATAGTCTCGAGCGGAGGCTTGAGTCGACTCGAGGTCTACGAGCTGAGGATCGAGCAAAGTAAAAAGTCTCGAGCAGAGGAACGAGCAGAGTAAAAGATCTCGAGCTGAGACTCGAGTCGACTTGAGGTTCGACTCGAGCTCCAACGGCTAGTTTCTGCAGACTGTCCAGAACTATGTAGATTAGATTCAAACGATCATTTTTGCTTCTCCAACGGTCAAATAAGGTTCTCCAGCCTACCAAACGTGGAAAATCACCTACAAAACACCTGAAGGAAGAGACATGACTATTCATTCATTGAGAGAAATAAAAGATTAAAGAAAAGAGTCCAAAAGGCATTGAATAGAGAGCATTCAACTCTCATTTTTAAGAAAAATCAAATCAAGAGATTCCATTCAGCAAGAAGACAAGCTTAAAAGCTCAAAAGCCTTCAACAAAGAAGATTCCAAAAAGCTTCATCGACTTATTTGCCCATCAAAAAAGCTTTTTGTTCATTTTTGTTGTTCAACTTTTCTCTTTCTTGTAACTTAGCTTCAATAGGATTTTGAAGCTAAGGAGAAGGCTTATCGAAGTCCAAAAATTTGATTATAAGCCAAGGGTTAGCTCAGGATTTGGTTGTGGTTGGTGAGCCGGTGTAAAAACCAACTAGATTTTGGATAGTAAGCCTTGGAAAACTATTCGGCTGTAATCTTGAAAAGATTATAGTGAAATTCACAAGTGAGCCTTGGGAAGTGGACGTAGGTGCAAGGAGCACCGAACCACTATAAATTTTTTAATATTTGTGATTGCCTTGTTTACTTTATTTCATTTACATTTCTGCATATTTAGAACTAAAGCATACACCATCACATCACTTGTTTTTAAAAACAGCACCCAACTAGCTTTAAGTTTTGAAAAATCCAATCCACCCCCCCTCCCCTCTCTTGGGTTGTCTTGCTGGGCAACAACAGTGAATTAGCATCATAATTAATTCGATTAACAGCACAATAAAGCTAGAAGGAATTGATGGAAATAGATCATTGCCTGTCAGTAGGATGGTTGAAGGTCGGAGGAAGTTGAACAAATTGACAGCTGCCGGCTGTGCTGTTGAAAGAAGGGGTGAAATGCATGAATCCCATCAATATACAACGGTGTCTGCATCTCAATCAATCGCGAGACCTGCACAATGAATCCATTAACATGATTATAATAATGAATTTACATTGAAGGCATAGATATGAACAATATTGACAGTCAATATTGAGTAGTGTTATAACACGGTTACACTGAGAGTAATCTGAGTTAAATGCCAGTGTTATAACTGACATAAGAAGTCTTTTTTGTTAAAAAAACCATTGCATGAATGGTCTTTACACCTTTTCTCAGCTTATTAATCGAGCCAGCCCCCTATAAATTATTAGTTCCAATTAGTATTAGAACGTCATGTGGCCACTGTAGATGACAAAATGCTTCAAAGAAAAGTTATAAGCTATTGAAACCAACAAAACCATCCTCACAATAATTATTAACTCAGATAACTGCTCTTATCTCCCTCAGTAAGCATTCTTCTTTTAATTTTAGTAAAACATAGGTAAATTATTAAAGAAAAGAATAGAATTGAAAAAAATAGAAACAAAGTTACATCAGAGTGTCAATCAACAATAGACACACACAAAAAAAAAAAAAAAAGGATCCAACCAAACATGCTTGGTTTAGATGGCTGTACCATGATCAGGAGTTAAATTCCTTCCATGTTTTCCTTGTGGTAACAGAAAGTGCTATGGGATGTAAAGGAGATAGCATTAACCAGCATACCCTGCATTGTGAGCCACTTACACCCAACTCAAGGGAATGGAAGACCATACTGAGCAAAGATAAGATATCTATGGCACCATAAAATATGCACCAATTGTGCAAAAAAATGAAATTTAATTTTTGATTTTTTATTGATGAGTGTCAGACAAACAAAAAAAAGTATAATCTAACATACCATGCTTGGTTATATTAAATGTGTGTCCTAGAAGCCAGATTGACCAACACTTATAAATACTTTCTAAAGGCAATTTTGTAATTTTGACTTATAATTAATAAAAAGATTATTTCTTCTATCATATTTGTGTATAAAGTGTCTGTGATACATCCATTAAGTTAACAGGGATGATAACACATATTCTCAAAAGTTGAAAATTTAAGGCATATGTTATCATAATTAACTCATAAACTGCTTCCGATCGTAGGATTATCACGAGGATGGTGATCGATCCAGAAGATTGGTATACGATCGCTTCCTTAGGATAGATGAGTCTTGAATCTATAGTGTAGAGACATTGGAGCGAGAGCACAGGTACTTATTGAAAATAAGGGCACTGAGCGTGACCACCTCGAGCAATCATAAAGGAGTCTATCTTCTTGTCAATGACTAGCTCGATGCTGCAGTTATGTGTCTGGTTCTTTGACCTGAGATGCATTGGTAATTCATCTTGAGTGTGTTATAGTTTGACTACATAACTCGATCTTCTAGCCATTTGGAACCCTGAGGTGTATATTGGCTATAGCATATTGATTGTAGGAATTGAATCGCACCAACATGCAATCTATCAACCTTGGCAGATGAGTAGTCCTATGATGATCATGAAATCGAGTCCTAAAACCCATGGCCATGGTAGTGTAAAATAATAGAAAGAAGTTACTATTAGGATTTCACATTAGACTCGAATCGAATGATTCATTCAAGTGTTGAGTCTGACGAGTTCACGAGTTCACCTTGATCTAGATCCTATCGGGGCTCATAATAAAAGAACTCAATCATATAGTTGGCTGCACCAAGAGGTTCGTATTCGATTCTAATGGATTGTCACCATATACTGTTAGATGTCATTGGCAGATTTTGGGACCAACTAGAATTGTCTTGATGATCGATAATTCTAATTGGGTGAATCAAAAGAGTTATGGTCCATCGAAAGATGTTTCGATGATGTCGATGATAGAAATTGCGATATGTTTCATTACCATACAGAACTGAACCTAACTGAATCACACAAACAACAGTTTGGATCTGAATGTCATTAATTGGACCAATATGGTTTGATTGATTTGGATTAGATCCAGGTCCAAAAAAATTGTACTAGCACATGATTAGACCTGCCTTTCTCCTCCTATGGACTTTCTAATTGGTTTGAACTCGGTCAAATCTAATTTAGCTCGTCCAAGAACCCTATATGGGTTTGTCCTGGTTTGACTGGACCTTATCCTGGTCAGATCAAGGCTTGTCCTGATGAAATCAGGGCACGTCCTGGTCTCATGCAAGGAGCGTCAGGATAAGGGTCGTTTGACCCATTCTTTGCAGGAAAGAAGGGAGGGGGCGTGCACCCCCTGGAGATTATCTTGGCGCGCCCTAGGTTATTTTTGCATGGAGGGAGAGGGCGCATGCCCCCTCTTAGCGTGTGCCCTTAGTGGATAAGCATGGATGGAGTTTGAATTGTTCAAACTTCTAGGAAGATAATTCAACACGCGCACTCCACCTTATTAGATAAGGTGGCACCACATTTCCTTGGATTTTGTGCAACAAAATTCAGGATATGGCATGGAGAGGCTTGAGGAGTCCTGCTTTAAGCAAATTGATTGCTTAAAGCCCTAGGACTCTAAGGATGCATCTATGTCTATAAACAGATGTGCTGCGCCAAGGGTTTGCAATTCTAGTTAGCCCACGCCCCTACTCTACTTCTCCCTCCATCTCCCATGCCACTTCTCTCTCCTCTCCCTTTTCTCCACGCCCAAGGAGTTGGGTGAATCAGCCATCAAGAGTTGGTGGATTGCTACTGCAAAAATCGAGTCAAGGAGATCCTGTTCGTGTGACGAATATCCTGCTGTCGGAGATTGGATCGAAGGTGCATCAGAAAGATTCCAGATCTGATTTTCTGAGATCAAATCCAAAAGAAAATGACCCTCAGATCTGACCCGAGTGGACGCTAGTAGAGGCCAGGCACGTACGCGGCTAACATCGAAACCTCGGACAGCATCAGATCATCGCTGCGGGTGAATTGTTCACCCGAATCAGGTGATATTCGATATCACTCTTCTTATTTTTTTATGATTTAATTTCAGATTAATCTAATCAGATCTGCAAACTCTCAGATCTGATCATATCAGGTTAAAAATTTTAAAATTTTCCGCTGCACGACCTGATCTGATCAGGCCGATCCTGTAGTACTAGTCTAGTTTTTTCTTCAACTAGTATTTAAGCCAGATTGTGTAGTTCTAGATTTAGATTAGATTAGATCTGAAATTTTTTGTGATATGATCATATATTTTTTTCTGATATTATATTAGATATAATCAGATCTGATGCATGAGATGCATGTTTTAATTTTGATATATGTGATATATGCGATATATGCAAAACATATGTCGATTAGATCAACAGTCATATATGTGATATATGTACTAGATCTAGTTGTTTTGTAGCGTAGTTTAATTTTTTGATTGAGACATTCCACTTGGCCATCCGATCATAAGACTAAGAAGGGTTTTAAGACCCTCGCTTTCCATTCGATGGGATGCTCTTATGGTATATCGGGTTGTTGCGCGTTTGTCCTCACTCAGAAAAGCAAAACTTACTGTTGGTGCAAAAACTGGTCGTCGTCGGAGGTAGCCGGAGTGGAGGCCGATGAGGTCGCCGTCGAAGACCTGCAAAACAAAGTCCCGTCTGAAGCCGGTGGGGGGGGGTGGCTCCGACAGGGCCCTCCGACGGTCAAGTCAGTTTTTGGCCAACAGGAATGGAGTGCTCGGAATGAGTTCCGGAGCTTAGAGAAGAAGAGGAGAGCTCAGAGAGACTAGAGGTCAGAGAGCTTAGCCTTAGCATATCGGAAGGGTCCTTTTTATAGCGGAGCTTGATGGTGACAACTGCAGCCGCGTGCTGACAGCCGCTCGAGGTTCGGCGGAGTCAGTCTCACGGGATGGTGCCGTGTGCGGCGGATTGATGGTGATAGCCATCGTCGCCTGACAGTGGATCGCTATCGCCTACGGCGGACTGATGGTGATAGCTGCAGAGCTTGCGGCGGACTGATGGAGATGGCTGCAGAAGGGTTGAAGGCCTTCCTCGTGTGCCCATTTCGGAGGAGTTCGGGCTCCTGAAGAGGAAGATTGGAGGGAGTTCGGCTCCCATAGGCGGAGGTATGCAAGCTAAGGCTTCGTCCGTTGGAAGAGTTCGGCCGGATGTTGGACTTCGGCTGAGGCTTGGACGCTTGAGAGTTCGGTAGGAGCTCGGTCGGCCGAAGTTCGGCGAGGGCGACCGCTGAGGAGCTCGAGCGACGACGCTGAGGAGTCGGCCGAGGGGCGACCGCGAGGGAGTTCGGTCGAGGGGCGCGATCGAGGGGGCGATCGCTGAGGAGTTCGGGGCGCTGGGGGATTCCGTTAAAGCCCGACCGCTTGGAGTCCAAGGAGCTCGGTCGCTAAGCAGTTCGGCCAGCTGAACGGGTTCGGTCTTGACGCTGGGAGTCTGGAAGAAGCTCGGCAGCTAACTAGTTCGGCCGGCTGGAAGAAGCTCGAGCGCTGTGAGTTCGGCTGAAGCCCGTCTGCCGAAGCTCTTCTGCGGCTACTGGTTGCATTAGGCTGGGCGTCGAGCTAGACTTCGGCTGGAGCGGAATTTATCCCCAACATTAGCCCCCCCACTCCCGAGTTCGAAAATCGAAGGAAGGGAGTGCAGGAAAGGCGACTGCCGAAGTCTTCCTCTGAGCTCTGTGCTGGTTTAGGTCGAAGCTCGGAGATCTTATTTCCAGCCGGGGCTGACACGGTTGCTTTCTCTAGCCAAGGTCGATGTTGAAGCTCTCCACCGAGGTTGACATGATAGCTTTCTCTTCGAGATAGGACGAGGCTCTTGGGGGCACATGCGGACCGTCGTCCGAGCCTCTCCCCATCTCGTTTTGTGAACGAGGCCTTCGACCTTGCTCGCGTTAGGACGAGGTCCTCCTGTTCCTAACGGGCTGTGGGGGCACATGCGGACCGTCGTCCGAGCCTCTCCCCCCATCTCGTCTAAGGTGAACGAGGCCTTCGACTTTGCTCGCGTTAGGACGAGGTCCTCCTCCTGTTCCTAACGGGCTGTGGGGGCACATGCGGACCGTCGTCCGAGCCTCTCCCCCCATCTCGTCTAAGGTGAACGAGGCCTTCGACCTTGCTCGCGTTAGGACGAGGTCCTCCTCCTGTTCCTAACGGGCTGTGGGGGCACATGCGGACCGTCGTCCGAGCCTCTCCCCCCATCTCGTCCTTTAAGGTGAACGAGGCCTTCGACCTTGCTCGCGTTAGGACGAGGTCCTCCTCCTGTTCCTAACGGGCTGTGGGGGCACATGCGGACCGTCGTCCGAGCCTCTCCCCCCATCTCGTCTAAGGTGAACGAGGCCTTCGACTTTGCTCGCGTTAGGACGAGGTCCTCCTCCTGTTCCTAACGGGCTGTGGGGGCACATGCGGACCGTCGTCCGAGCCTCTCCCCCCATCTCGTCCTAAGGTGAACGAGGCCTTCGACTTTGCTCGCGTTAGGACGAGGTCCTCCTCCTGTTCCTAACGGGCTGTGGGGGCACATGCGGACCGTCGTCCGAGCCTCTCCCCCCATCTCGTCTAAGGTGAACGAGGCCTTCGACTTTGCTCGCGTTAGGACGAGGTCCTCCTCCTGTTCCTAACGGGCTGTGGGGGCACATGCGGACCGTCGTCCGAGCCTCTCCCCCCATCTCGTCCTTTGTGAACGAGGCCTTCGACTTTGCTCGCGTTAGGACGAGGTCCTCCTCCTGTTCCTAACGGGCTGTGGGGGCACATGCGGACCGTCGTCCGAGCCTCTCCCCCATCTCGTCCTTTGTGAACGAGGCCTTCGACTTTGCTCGCTGCTTTTGCTCGTTTCTTTCCTGTTCTCAGTTACCAGAAATCAATAACGCGGAGCAAGGGAGTATTTAAAGGAAGTCTATTGATAATACATCCTCAAATTTTTCGAGTTCCATGGTCGGGGAAGCGCTGTCCCTCCGAGTTCCTTCAGGCGATAAGTTCCAGGTCGGACGACCTCCGTCACTTCGTACGGGCCTTCCCAATTTGGGCCGAGCTTCCCTCGATTCTGGGACTGAGCGACAGCGGCTCGCCGCAGCACCAGGTCTCCCGCTCTGAACGTCTTGTTTTTAACCCTGGAGTTGTAGTACCGAACTACCTTCTGTCTGTAGGCTGCCATTCGGATGCTGGCTTTCTCCCTCTTTTCTTCCAGGAGGTCAAGGTTAATTCTGAGGTCCTGAGGGTTGTGCTGTTCGTTGAAGCCCACGACTCGCACGGATGGGAGCTTAAGCTCGACCGGGATAACTGCCTCAATACCGAAAGCTAAGGTGAAGGGCGTCTCCCCGGTTGGCGTCCTTTGGGTAGTTCGGTAGGCCCAGAGGATGTGGTAAAGTTCGTCCACCCAAGCCCCTTTTGCCTGGTCGAGTCTCGCTTTGATTCCTTGCAGCAGGGTCCGGTTGGTTATCTCAGTCTCCCCGTTGGCCTGTGGGTGAGCCACCGACGTAAAGCGGTGGGAGATGTTTAGTCCTTCGCAGAACTCGGCGAACCTTGCCCCAGCGAACTGTCGTCCATTGTCGGTTATCAGGGTCCGGGGGAGGCCGAACCGGCAGATTAGTGACTTCCAGACGAAGTCCTGTACCTTAGCCTCGGTAATCTTTGCGAGTGGTTCGGCTTCAACCCACTTGGAGAAATAGTCGATCGCGACCAGCAGGAACTTCCGCTGCCCGGACGCCGTTGGGAATGGGCCGAGGATATCCATTCCCCATTGTGCAAACGGCCAGGGCGAGCTGAGCGGAGTGAGTTCGGATGCCGGCCGCCTCTGCACGCTGGCATTCTTCTGACAGCGGTCGCACCTCTTTACATATTCCACGGAATCGCGAAATAAAGTCGGCCAGTAATACCCCTACCGGAGCTAGTTTTTGCCAGAGGAAGACTTCGGCAGTCGCCTTTCCTGCACTCCCTTCGATTTTCGAACTCGGGAGTGGGGGGGCTTATGTTGGGGATAAATCCCGCTCCAGCCAAAGTCTAGCTCGACGCCTAGCCTAATGCAACCAGTAGCCGCAGAAGAGCTTCGGCAGACGGGCTTCAGCCGAACTCACAACGCCCGAGCTTCTTCCAACCGGCCGAACTAGTTAGCTGCCGAGCTTCTTCCAGACTCCCAGCGTCAAGACCGAACCCGTTCAGCTGGCCGAACTGCTTAGCGACCGAGCTCCTTGGACTCTAAGCGGTCGGGCTTTAACGGAATCCCCCAGCGCCCGAACTCCTCAGCGGTCGCCCCCTCGACCGAACTCCTCAAGCAGTCGCCACTCGGCCGAACTCCTCAGCGATCGCCCCCTCAGCCGAACTCCTCAAGCAGTCGTCACTCGGCCGAACTCCTCAGCGGTCGCCCCCTCGGCCGAACTCCTCAGCGGTCGCCCCCTCGGCCGAACTCCCCAAGCGGTCGCCCCTCGGCCGAACTCCTCAGCGGTCGCCCCCTCGGCCGAACTCCTCAAGCAGTCGTCGCTCGGTCGAACTCCTCAGCGGTCGCCCTCGCCGAACTTCGGCCGACCGAGCTCCTACCGAACTCTCAAGCGTCCAAGCCTCAGCCGAAGTCCAACATCCGGCCGAACTCTCCAACGGACGAGCCTTAGCCTGCATACCTCCGCCTATGTGATCGGAACTCCCTGCAATCTTCCTCTTCAGTGAGCCGGGAACTTCCTCCGGAAAGTCGGCACTCCGACGAAGGCGGTCAACCCTTCTGCGGAAGCCGATCACTTTTCAGTCCGAATCCGCAAGCTTCTTACAGACTGTCGACGGATCAGTCCGCCGCAGGCGATAGCGACCCACTGTCAGGCTAACGATGGTTACACGATCAATCCGCCGCACACGGCATTTATCAAGTCAATAACTGACTCCGCCGAACCTCGAGCGGCCCGCACAGTTACGACAATGCAGTTAATCAAGACAGTTATGACAAGCTCCGCTTATAAAAAGGATCCTTCCAGATACGCTTAAGGCCTAGGCTCTCAAAACCTCTAAGTCTCTCTGAGCTCTCCTCTTCTTGAAACTCTAAGCTCCGGAACTCATATTCCGAGCACTCCATTCCTGTTGGCCAAAAACTGACTTGACCGTCGAAGGGCCCTGCCGGAGCCACCCTCCAACCGGCTTCGGATGGGACTTTGTTTTGCAGGTCCCCGACGGCGACCTCATCGGCCTCCACTCCGGCTACCTCCGACGACGACTAGTTTTTGCACCAACAGAATAGCGCTAGAAGGAGGGCCCGAGCCTCCGAGGTTCCCTTCTTCTTAAAGGAGTGCTCGGCGACGTTTCCCCCTTCAGAGATCTCCACTCCAAAGATTTCTCTTATTCCTCTTTTCAAAGAAAGAAAAAATGCCCCCCAGGAGAGCCTCGACTCGGCGGTCGGCGGCTTCCGCGGCCCAGTCCCGTTCGGATCCGACCGCTCCCGCTCCAGCCCCGACGACCCAGGCTCGCTCTGTAGCCGCGGTAGACGTGGAACAGTTCAACCTGCTTCGTCCAAGCAGGTTCGTGGATCTTCACGGAGGCGAGTACGGTGCAGGCCATGCACCAGCAGACCCCAGTCACCAGCTCAACCGGCGCGGGATTCCCCAAGAGTCCGTGTGGTCCAGTCCTAGGAATGCGACCAACGTGGGCCACCCGACCTCCAATCCCCGGAAGAAGGAAGGCGGCGGGGGGAGAGCCCCTGCTCGGACCGCGGCTCGAGCCAGGGGTGAAGGCCTCGCACCCATTCGACCAAGAAGACTTCAGATCAAAGACCGCGAAGATCTTCTGGATCAAAGGCTCTTAGAAATGAGCCGACGAATCGAAGAACTTCGTCATGCAATCCCTCCTCATCACGGTAACGAGGTCCGAACCGACCCTCCCTTTTTCGCAGAAAGATTCATGCAGGAAGCCGGTCCCGCCGAACTTCAAGCTCCCGCAGTTTGAGAGCTATGACGGGACCTACCGACCCGGTCGACCACCTTGGAAGCCTTTCGGACGACGATGCTTCTTCATGGCACGCATCAGACGCCATTATTGTGCCGGGCTTTTCCCCTCCACCCTTAAAGGAGCCGCCAAGAATTGGTACTCGGTGCTTCAAGCCGAGTACCATCCTGTCGTTTGACCAAATGAGTCAACAATTCGCGGCCTCACTTCGTCAGTAGTCGGACGTCCGCATGCCGAAGGCTCGGATTTCCTTAATGACCATGTCAAGGCAGAAGTAAGGGGGAATCCATCTGGAGCTTACGTCATCCAGGTTTAACGCTGCTGCACTGGAAGTCCGGGACCTGGACCAATCCGTCGCCATGGCCGCCCTCAAGGACGGCCTCCAGAAGAACGACCTTACTGTTCTCCCTGGAAAAGAAATATCCCAGGGATTTTGCCGACATGCTGGCTCGTGCTGAAAGTTATGCCCGGGCAGAAGAGCCCTTCAGGGCTAAGGGCGATGAAGCCGACGGCAGGCGGCGAACCGACAGACCAAGTGGGCCCGCCGAAGAAAGAAAGCAGACTGAGGCTTGGCCGCGTTCCCGAACTCCTCCTGGCCGCGGGCGAATCCGAACTCCTCAAGCTCGGAGGCACAGAAGCACCGATGGAAGGGCGCGCCGAGGTTCCCCCCAACACCGAAGTCCTCCTCGACGACGGTTCCACAATTACACTCCCCTTAATGCCCCGAAGACTCAAGTGCTGATGGAGATCTGGGAGCGACTTCCGAGACCAGAGAGGATGCGCTCCCATCCTGGCAAGCGCAATCCCAACAAGTTCTGTCTTTACCACCGCGACCACGGTCACGACACTGAGGAATACATCCAACTCCAGGACGAGATTAAAGAGCTCGTCAGGCGAGGCAGACTTAACCGATTCCTGCGGAGGCGGCCTGAGAGGAAGGAAGAGCAGCCGAGAGCATCAACGCCAGGTGGGGAAAACCAGTAAGAAGATCGGCCGCCCCTTGGCGTCATCAATACTATCTTGGGGGGACCTCAGCAAAAGGAGACCAGTGGATCCGGAGGATCAGCAAAGAGGCGAAGGATCGTGGAGCCCGTGACTTTCACCGAGGACGGCCAGGGCGTCCAATTTCCGCACAATGACGCGGTTGTAATTTTCCTGAATATCGCCGACTACGATGTACGCCGCGTCTTGGTAGATAATGGAAGCTCGATCGATGTATTGTTTTACGATGCCCTCTCAAAAATGTCCCTGCCCGATGACTGCTTGGGGCCGATGAGTTCCCCGCTGGTAGGATTTGCTGAAAATACTGTACCAGTCGAAGGCGTAATAACATTAACCGTAGTAGCAGGGCGACGCCCGAAGCAGGCCAAGGCTCGGATCGACTTCTTAGTCGTGAGGACCTCGTCCGCCTATAATGCGATCCTTGGCCGACCTGATTTAAATGCACTCCGAGCGGTGGTATCGACCTATTATTTGAAAGTGAAGTTCCCGACGGGCCATGGGGTCGGAGAAGTCAGAGGAGACCAGGCTCTAGCGAGGTATTGCTACTCGATCGCCCTGCATAAGGGAGATCGGCCCGACCCCTGTCTTGTTGATGGACTGGATGTCCGCGACGACTTCGCTGAGAAACGGGGTGAGCCTGCGGAGGACCTCGTCTCCGTGCCCTTGAATGATGGAAGCTCGGAGCACATGGTGCAGATCGGCTCCAACCTGGCGGTCGAGATTCGAGAGCAGCTCATTGCTTTCCTCAGAAGGAATGCGGACGTCTTCGCTTGGACCCCAGCGGATATGCTAGGGATCGACGCCGAGGTCATCGAGCATCGGCTGGCCGTCGATCCGAGGCACCGGCCGATAAGAGAAAGGCTGCGCCACCACGCCCCGGAAAGGCAAAAAGCGATCGCCGAAGAAGTGGACAAGCTCCTCGAAGCCGGACTCATCCGGGAGGTTAGCTATCCGACCTGGGTCTCGAACGTGGTCCTCGTCAAGAAAGCGAATAACAAGTGGAGGATGTGCGTCGACTTCAAAAATGAGCCATACTAGCTAAATAAATAGTCAATTGCACATAAAATATTCACCAATGTGCCAAATAAAAATGAAAATTTTTTTGATTTTTATTGCTGAGGTCAGACAAACAAAAAAAGTATTAATCAACATTACATGCTTGTCTATAAAACTGTGTGTCTATGAGCAGATTACCAACACCTATAATACTTCTAAGGCATTTGATAATTTTATTATAATTAATAAAGAATTATTCTTCTAGTCATTAAGTGTATAAAGTGTCTTATGATAATATCATTAAGTTAAATTGTAAAACATATATCTAAAAGTGAATTAGAGCATTAACGTGATTATTTAATACTATAAAAATGCTCAGATCGCTAGGAAATCATGAGGATGGTGGCGATCTAACAAGTTGAGGATCCCTTCTAGCATAGATGAGTCTTGAATCTATTGTAAGAACCATGGCGAGACGAGTAGCTTTGGAAGAATAAGGGCCTGAGCGATGACTCGATCAACTAAAGTAGTACATTTCTGTGATGGGATCTAGACGTCGATTGTGCGCAGATTGGTGTCTGGTTCTTGGACTGAGGTGCGTGTTGCGTTCACACTTGGAATTGTAGTTCGTTATATTGACTATACCATAAACCGGTCTCCTAGCCCATTTTAACCCTAGAGTGTTATTTGGCATTAGCAGTCATTGTACGATTGAATCACAGCCCAACATGCGATCTATACCCTTGGCAGATGAGTATCCTATTATGATCATGTAGATCGATTCCTAAAACCTATGCCATGCAGTAGGGTGATAATAATGAAGAATTACTATTAGCGATTTCACGAATCGACGTAATCGAAGATTCATTCAAGGTTGAGTTCTAACGAGTCACGAGTTCACCTTGCATCTAGTCCTACTCGCAGCTAATAAAAGAGAACTCACATCATATAGTTGGCGCACCATGAGTTCGTATATCGATTCAATGAATAGTCACCATATACGTTAGTTCAATGGCCAGATTTTGGGACCAACTAGAATTTTTGATGTCCATATTCATGTCGTGATCAATAATTTTTGTCCTCGAAGAGATGTGCTCCTTGATTCATAAGAAATGCAATACGTTTTCATTACCATAAGAACGAACTCTAACTGATCACACAAACACTGTTTGATCTGAATGTCAATTAATGACCCATATGGTTGATTATTTGGATAATCAGTCAAAAAAAATTACTAGCACAGATATAACTGCTTTCTCTCCCTATCGACTTTCTAATTTTTTGAACTCCGGTCAAATCTATATTTAGCTCGTCCAAAACCTATATGGGTTTGTCTGTTTGACTGGACTATCATAGTCAGATCAAGCTTGTCCAGATGAATCAGGTCACGATCCTGTCTCATCGAAGGGAGCCTTCAGGATAAGGTCGTTTACAATTTTTTGCAAGAAAAGGAGGACGTGCACCCCTGGAGATTATCTTGCGACGCCCTATTATTTTGCAGGAGGAGGGGACGCATCCCCCTGGGATATCTTTGGTGCTTGCCCGTCCTATTGCCTGAGGAGAGATAGGACCTCACTGATGTGTTTGAATTGTTCACAAGCTTCTAGGGAGATATATTTCACGCCACTTCCATCTTATTAGATAAGTGGCGCCACATTTTCCTTGATTTGTGGACAAAATTCAAAATTGTCATATATGGCATGAGAGGCTTGGGAGTAATCCTACTTTAAGCAATGTTGGCTTTAAAAGCCTAGACTCGAATTCATTTGTCATAAATAGATGTGCTGGCCAGGTTGGTAATTTCTTTACCTACACCGCCACTCTCTTCTTCCCTCCATCTCCCAGCCACTTCTCTCTCCTCTCCCTTTTCTCCACGCCAAGAAGATAGTGGATTGCTCTGCAAAGATCGAGTCAAGGAATCTCTTCGTGTGGAAACGTCCTGCTGTCCGAGATCGGATCGAAGGGGACAGGAAGATTCCAGATCTATTTTTGAGATCAAATCCTAAAAGAAAAAGACCCTCAGATCTGACTCGAGTGGATGCTGGACCAGGCACTTAGCGGCTAACATCGGAAACCGTCGACAGCATCAGATCATCACTGGGTGAATTGTTCACCCGAATCAAGTGATATTCGATATCACTGTTTCTTATTTTTTTATGATTTAATTTCAGATTAATCTAATCAGATCTGAGAACTCTCAAGCTGATTATCAGGTTAAAATTTTAAAATTTTCCGCTTCAGACCTGATCTACCAGCCGATCCTCCGGATACTAGTCTAGTTTTCTCAACTATTAGCATTGTAGTTTAGATTTAGATTATTTAGATCTGAAATTTTTGATATGATCACTATATTTTTTTGATATTATATTATAAATCATCTATCATGAGATATGTTTTTAATTTTTGATTTATTCGGATATCGATATTCGCAACATTATTGTCGATTAGAATGCAACATCAATATGTCGTATTAGCTACTAGAGCAGTTGCTTTTGTCGCTAGTTTAATTTTTATGAGACATTCACTTTGACTCGCTAAACTAAGAGGGTTTAGACCCCGCTTTCCATTCGATGGATCTTTATGGTATATCGATTGGTTGCGCGTTGTTCACCAGAAAGCAAACTTCCTGTGTTCGCAAACTGCGTCGTGCGAGTACGGATAGGGCCGATGAGTTCGCGTCGAACTGCAAAACAAAGTCCTCTTGATGCCGGGGGTGGCTCCCACCGTGCCTCGACGGTCAAGTCGTCATTGGCCACAGATGGTCCGAATGGCAGTTCCGGGCTTAAGAAAGAACGTCAGAGAACTAGGTGTCAGAGCTACCTTTAGCTAATCAAGTCCTTTTTATACGGCTCCGATGGTGGACAACGAACCGCGTTGACAGCCGCTCAGTTCTGCTGAGTTCAGCCTCTCAACGCGCTGTGATGGCCGTGCGCATTGATGTGAAGCACTTCGTCGCTGAAGTGCATCCACTCCCTACGGCGGACTGAGTTATAGCTGCAGGATCTTGCTCGACGTGGGAAGATGCTGCAGAGTGGGAATGCGCTCTCGTTCCATTTCTGAACGTTCGGCTCTGAGAGGAAGATTGGACGAGTTGGCCCCACTAGGCGGAGGTATTCAACATAGGCTCATCTCGTTGGGAGTCTCGGCGATGTTGGACTTCGGCTGGGCTTGGCGCTTGAGAGTTCGGTAAGACTCGTCGAGAGAGTTCGACAGAGCGACCTGCTGAGAGTTTCGGTCGAGCGACGACTGCCTTGAGGAGTTCGGCCGAGGGGCGACCGCTGAGGAGTTCGGTCGAGGGCGACCGCTGGTCGGTAGGGGACAGCTGAGGAGATCGTTTCGAGCCGGGGCGACCGCTGAGGAGTTCGGGCGCTGGGATTCCGTTTAAAGCCCGACCGCTTGGAGTCCAAGGAGCTCGTCGCTAAGCAGTTCGGCAACTGACGGCGTTGTTTTGACGCTGGTAGTCTGGAAGAGCTCGGTAGCTAACTAGTTGGCCGCTGGAAGAAGCTCAAGCTGGAGTCGGCTGAAAGCCTCGGCCGAAGCTCTTCTGCGGCTACTGGTGCATGGGTGGCGTCGAGCTAGACTTCGGCTGGAGCGGAATTTACCCCAACATTAGCCCCCCACTCCCGAGTTCGAAATCGAAGGGAGGGAGTTCAGGAAGCGACTTGCCAAGTCTTCCTCTGAGCTCTGTGCTGGTTTAGTTCGAAGCTGGGAGATCTTATTTCCAGCCGGGGCTGACACGGTTGCTTTCTCTAGCCAGGTCGATGTTGAAGCTCTCCGACCGAGGTTGACATGATAGCTTTCTCTAGCAGAGGTCGATGCCCTTCGACTTTGCTCGCGTTAGGACGACCCCTTCCTTTCTTAACGGACTATGGGGCACATGCGGACCGTCGTCCGAGCCTCTCCCCCCATCTCGTCCTTTGTGAACAGGCCTTCGACCTTGTTCGCTTGGACGAAGTCCTCCTGTTCCTAACGGACTGTGGGCACATGCGGACCGTCGCCGAGCCTCTCCCCCCATCTCGTCCTTCTTGAACGAGCCTTCGACTTTGCTCGCGTTAGGACGAGGTCCTCCTCCTATTCCTAAAGGCTGTGGGGCACATGCCGACGTCGTCCGAGCCTTCCCCCCATCTCGTCCTTCGTGACGAGGCCTTCGACCTTGCTCGGTTGACGAAGTCCTCCTGTTCCTACTACGGGCCTGTGAGCACACTACGGACCGTCGTCCGAGCTCCCCCCATCTCGTCTCTTTGACACCCTCGACCTTGCTGCTAGGACGAGGTTCCTCCTATTCTAACGGACTGTGGCACATACGGACCGCCCCCGAGCCTCTCCCCCCACTCTGTCCTTCGTGAACGAGGCCTTTACTTTGCTCGATTAGGACGATTCTCCTGTTCCTAACGGGCTGTGGGGGCACATGCGACCGTCGTCCGAGCCTCTCCCCCATCTCGTCCTTCGTAGAAGGCCTTGACCTTGCTCGCGTTAGGACGAGGTCCTGTTCCTAACGGCCTTGGGGCACATGCGGACCGTGCGTCGAGGCCGCTCCCCATCTCCTTTGTGAACAAGGCCTTCGACTTGCTCGCATTAGGACGAGGTCCTCCTTTCCTAATGCTGTGGGGCACATGCGACCGTCGTCCAGCCTCTCCCCCATCTCGTCCTTGTGGAACCTTCGACTTGCTCGCATTAGGACGAGTCCTCCTCGTTCCTAACGTGGTGGGCACATGCGGACCATCGTCCGAGCCTCTCCTCCATCTCGTCCTTTGTGAACGAGGCCTTCGACTTTTCTCGCTCTTTGCTCGTTTTCTCCTTTCTCAGTTACCAGAAATCAATAAGCGGAGCAAGGGAGTATTTAAGGAAGTCTATGTAATACATCCTAAATTTTCGAGTTCCATGGTCGGAAGCGTTGTCCTCCAAGTTCCTTCAGGCGATAAGTTCCAGTCGGACGACCTCCGTCATTCGTACGGCCTTCCCAATTTGGGCGAGTTCCCTCGATTCTGGGACTAGCGACAGCGGCTCGCCGCAGCACCAGGTCTCCGCTCTGAACGTCTTTGTTTAACCCTGGAGTTGTAGTACCGAACTACCTTCTGTCTGTAGGCTGCCATTCGGATGCTGGCTTTTCCCTCTTTTCTTCCAGGAGGTCAAGTTATTCTAGGTCCTGGTTTTGCTGTCGCTTGAAGCCCGACATCGCAGGATGGGAGCTTAAGCTCGACCGGATAACTGCCTCAAACCGAAGCGTAAGTGAAGGCGTCTCCCCGTTGGCGTCCTTTGTAGTTCGACACCAGAGATGTGGTAAAGTTCGTCCACCCAAGCCCCTTGCCTGGTCGAGTCTCGTTGATTCCTTGCAGCAGGGTCCGGTTGGTATCTCAGTCTCCCGTTGGCCTGTGGTGAGCCACCGACGAAACGGTGGGAGATGATGTTAGTCCTTCGCAGAACCGGCGAACCTTGCCCAGCGAACGTCGTCCATTGTCGGTTATCAGGGTCCGGGGGGCCGAACCAGCAGATTATGTACTTTCAGACGAAGTCCTGTACCTTAGCCTGTGTATCTGCGAGTGGTTCGCTTCAACCCACTTGGAGAAATAGTCGATCGCGACCAGCAGGAACTTCCGCTGCCCGGACGCCGTGGATGGGCCGGCAGGATATCCATTCCCATGTGCAAACGGCCAGGGCGAGCTGAGCGGAGTGAGTTCGGATGCCGGCCGCTCTGCACGCTGGCATTTTCTGACAGCGGTCGCACCTCTTACATATCCACGGAACGCGAATAAAGTCGGCCAGTAATACCCCTACCGAGCTAGTTTTGCCTGAGGAAGATTCCAGTCGCTTCCTGCACTCCCTTCGATTTTCGAATTCGGTGGGGCTTATGTTGGGATAAATCCCGCTCCAGCCAAAGTCTAGCTCGACGCCTAGCCTATGCAACCAGTGACCGCAGAAGAGCTTCGCGACCAGGGCTTCAGCCGAACTCACAACCCGAGCTTTTCCAACCGGCCGAAAATAGTTAGCTGCCGCTTCTTCCAGACTCCAGCGTCAAGACACGACCCGTTCAGCTGGCCGAAACTGCTTACGACCAGCTCCTTGACTCTAGCGCGTCGGTTTAACGGAATCCCCCAGCGCCGAACTCCCCAGCGTCGCCCCCTCAGCCGAACTCCTCAAGCAGTCGCCACTCGTCCATACTCCTCAGCGATCGCCCCCTCAGCCGAACTCCTCAAGCAGTCGTCACTCTGTCGAACCCACGGTCCCCTCAGCGCAACTTCCCTCAGCCGCCCCCCTCGACCGAACTCCCAGCGGTGCCCCTCGGCAGAATCCCTCAACGGTCGCCCCTGTCCGAACTCCTCAAGCGCTCGCTTCTGTCGAACTCCTCAGCGGTCGCCCTCTCCACTTCGGCCGCCGCTCCTACCAAACTCGTCATAGCGTCCAAGCCTCAGCCGAAGTCCACATCCGGCCGAACTCTCCAACGGACGAGCCTTAGCTGCAATTACCTCCGCCTATGGAAGCAACTCCCTCCAATCTTCCTCTTCAGGACTCGAATCCCTCCGAAATGGGCACACGACGAAGGCCTTCAACCTTCTGCAGCATCACATCAGTCCGCCGCAAGCTCTGCCAGTCTATCACCATCAGTCCGCCCAGCAGATACTACCCACTGTCAGCGACGATGGCTATCACCTCAATCCGCCGCACACGGCACCATCCATGAGACTGACTCCGCCGAACCTCGAGCGCCGCCGCACGCGGCTGCAGTTGTCACCATCAAGCCCGCTATAAAAGACCCTTCTGTATGTCTAAGGCTATCTCTCTGACCTCTAGTCTCTCTGAGCTCTCTCTCTTTCTTAAGCTCCGGAACTCATTCCGAGCACTCCATCCTTTGGCCAAAAACTGACCTTCCGTTGAAGGCCCTGCCGAGCCACCCTCCAACCGGCTTCGGATGGGACTTTGTTTTGCAGTCCCCGACGGCGACCTCATCGGCCTCCACTCGGCTACCTCGTCGCGACTACTTTTCACCAACAGATAGCGCTAGAAGAGAGGCCCGAGCCTCCGAGGTCCCTTCTTCTTAAAGGATGCTCGCGACGTTTCCCTTTCCACTCCAAAATTTCTCTTATTCCTCTTTTCAAAGAAAGAAAAAATGCCCCCAGGAGAGCCTCGACTCGGCGGTCGGCGGCTTCCGCGGCCCAGTCCCGTTCATTATCTGACCGCCCGCTCCAGCCCCGCGACCCAGGCTCGCTCTGTAGCCGCGTAGACGTTGTGAACAGTTCCAATCTGCTCGATCAAAGCAACGGTTTCGTGATCTCACGGTTACGGCCAGCACCAGTTTTCCTTGTGGTGATAGAAAGTACCATAGGATGTAAAGAGATAGCATAAAACAAGCATAGAGTCTTGCATTGTGAGCCACTTACACCCAACTCAAGGGAATGAAGACCACACTGAGAATAGATAAAGATGTAAGAATGTGCTAAATATGAAATTAAATTTTTGTTTTGAGATTAATAGCATGTTTAAAGTAGCAATCAATTGCCCAAAATCAACATCGGGCACATTTAAGTAAGGTTAGAGGTTAAGAATATGAACAAATTGGAGCAAAA
Source organism: Cocos nucifera (assembly GCA_006176705.1). NCBI lineage: Eukaryota > Viridiplantae > Streptophyta > Magnoliopsida > Arecales > Arecaceae > Cocos > Cocos nucifera. Next base: position 65,166 of record QRFJ01001802.1, on the reverse strand, counting down.
TAATATGATGATGTTACTAAATAAGGAAATATCTATAGGATCAAATTTTATAGTACAAATGAATCTTATATCCAATCTTACCTAGTACATGCACAAATTTCATACAATTTGAACAAGAAGAAGGACAAGATAAAATGAGGGAGAAGAAGAGGTATAGAGGAAGAAAGAAAGTAAAAAGATGACAAGGGAGAATACAATATTGGAACCCGAGAGGAATACGGCAAGCGCAAAAGAAGATATGGAAATCCGCTAAGTCAAAAAAAAAAAAATACAAACCAACTAGGAAAGTTAAGGAGGTATCTTGGGAAATGTCTAATCTAGTGTATTATCAAATCAAGACACTTCTCCAAGAATTTCAATTAAGATAAAACTTCTAACCAATTAAAACTCCTTAGTTAAAGATAGTCTGCAACAATTATGACTCGTTAACAGTCATCTTAAATTTTAGCACAAAAAAAAAAACAAATATGTAAATACAGAATAAAATAATTCAAAATCTAATGGGTCTCTCTCCTATCTCCAATCCAATCTCTAGAGATTACAGAAGCTCCAAATCTGTGAGTTTTTAATTATTTATTTTAAATATCTGGCTCCAGTTGCCAATATCTTGTATGAATCCTTAACAGATCTAATAAGCTAACTGCTCATTATTTGTTTTCATGATCTACTAATTCCTTTTCTATCAGCCTTCGCTATGAAACACTTTGCACTATTCCGATTGAAGGAGCTCAAAATGCCCAATTAGCTTCCATCCATGTTATTTATGCAAAATCTAGTGGTGCCTAAAACCAACTTATTCACTAATCAAAAGTATAATATGTATCTCGTCTTTATAGATTATGCCCATAGATTAAACAACAATCTAAACCAAGGATTGTAATCTTATCAGTATTTTACCACCAGTGGACCCCATACAGTTTATGCAATATTGATAAATACACTTGATATGGCCAGCAGCCTTTATATAGACTATTTTGGCCTCCAATATTGCTTTTTTGCCTTTCTTCTTATATTTTATTGTTTTAATGCTCTGTTTTCGCAAAAAAATCATAAGAGTATCGATTCAAGTGCCTTAGTCCTATTCCACATGTGCTACAAGTTTCTGTATTGATAGTTTATAATAATGGCACATAACTTGCAACTAGAAACACATCGGAAACATATATGTTAAATTTAACAATTAAAATGCGGTGATCATACACTAGAAAATCCACCTACAACATATTCCCAGCAGTAGTTATTCATTCAGTTTAACCATTATTTGTTCTCAGATTTTCGAAAAGTCGAAAAGGTAGGGTGGCCAATTCTAGCTCCAAAATTTGAAGATCCAATGGCCCAACAGTTGTAAGCACCTCAAAAGGTCTCTTCCTGCTTGCTGCCACCATGAAATGGTGGGAAACAAACAAAAACAGAGGTTAAAATAGCATAACAAAGTGGGTGGTACTGCTCGGTTCAGCACAGTCCGAGGCCAATTTGTACCTGATATGCCCCGATAGAGTTCAATACTGTTAGCTTGAGCCCAGTTTAGCTAATCTCAGGATGTACACTGTCCTAGCATACCAGGCTAGGGCTAGCATGCTGGAGATTTCATTTCCAGGTCCAAATCATACGCTATATGCTGTCACCCAAAAAATTGTACTAAATGTTCTTAGGGCTTCAAAAATAGGCATTATTAGCCTTGCTACTAGCTCACTCACATTTCTTGCTCGACTATTCATTTAAGTTTAGGCAATGCCATCTGTATTAGCTACAACTACTTTTGCTGACTTTAAACTAGCACAATTGAGGATCTTAAATCACATGGTAAAGTTCCACAATATCTGAATTCTACAAATGTTCTTTGGCACTGAAAACTAAGATAAAAGATCAGCAAGTTAGATAAATGACAGAACTATAGGTTTATTCATTTGTTCCAAGGTACACCATCTCGATACCAGGCCTTGTACCAGTGCTACCCTGTCACAATGTCAGTATGCCCGGTTTAAGGGTTGGTTCGGCACATCAAGTGTCCATATGCCTCCTATACCTTGTACTAGTACCAAATTGGTACCGTATGACACACCTCATACCCGTCCACTTCAGTATGGTGTAGCATACCTTGATCTGTTCTTTTAATTGTAGGTTAGAATTTTTGGTGAATACTTCTTATATTCGCTATTTCAATGCAGAGATCTAAGATTCACCATCTTAGTACCAGAACCCATGCTAATACCATGCAGGTACAAAGACAATGTTAGTATATCCGGTATAGAAGTCGATTTGGCATACCGAGTATCGATGCACCCCTTGTACTGAGTCATGGTTCAATATTGATATAGTAAGAGGCGCTTGCTACAGGATGGTACACACTAATGCGGCAAACTTTGTGAATATCTAGAAAGATCTTTTCCTATTTTGCATGCAAACTAGTTAGTTTATGCACAAAAAATATGATCGAAGGTCAGATGCTCTTTTGAATATCATAATGCAAGTTCCTTTTGCAACAGAAATTAGATTAAACAATCATTCTTTCAAAGTATGGTAAGACCAGCTTTTGTTTCTGGATTGAAAAGGAAAAAGTTAACCAAACCATTTTACAAAAGGGAATCATAAAATAATGCACATCCGAGGGGAAAAGGCAAGAGAGAACACTTCATTTAAAATCTCCAAAAAGCATCAAGAAAATTGAAAATCTGACACTATAGTTACCACTCAATTTATATCATAATTGAAAAGCTGCATGCACCATAGTGTGTTATCTGCACTTATGACCGCATGCAAACAGATTGATCAGGTGGCATATATTAAAAGTCCACTGTTGAGAACCCCAGATAGAACAATGCAAATATTCAGACGTTAGACTAAGAAAATTACATTATGAAACTGGATGAAGAATTTTGTAATTTTGTAATTTTGTAGGCAGTTTGTCATGCGTCAATCTTGCCAACAGCCGACTGGTTTATGTCTATATGTGCACAGATTGTATATTCCACTTCTACTACTTGGAAATTAAACTATCTAACATATCTTTCAGAAAAATACCATAAAACCAACTAGTGTATTCTGGTACTTACAGCCCTGCGAAAGGCAAACATCTCTTCTTGGCCAGATAACAAAGATATGATTCCAAGAGGAGGCCCTGAACCGACACTGCCAGTAGCTAAAACATCTCGTCGCAGTTTCCCACCTTCTGTCTCAGTCTCAAACTGAAAACTGCAGAATTAGAAGACACCACTAACCACTTGTAACAAATCCATCACACCAAAACTAACAGTACCTTCTACTGACATGTGCAATTCTGAAAAATAAATTATTACCTAGAGAATCTTCAATATAACAAAAGATAAAGAGATCCATCAAATATTTCATTCTGCTAGTGCTTGTTTGATCCTAGTCTTAGTAAATTCAAAATGCCATCTGCCTGATCTGATAATATGGCATAACATGAAGGATTTGGGGAAGCTTAACTTAAATTCAGATGTTGTTGATATCCCAACAAATAATTAGCAACAAAAAACAAATTTCAATCCATTATTTTGCACTGTGCTAGCACAATTTAGTATGAGCCAAGAGCAACGGTTCCTCGAGCATATGGATTGATATTGGCTTATAATAATGTTTGTACAGATAACATACAAAAAATAATGCAAAAACTTACAGGAATGTAGGAAAAGAAGTTCCAGAAAATGAAATATAAGTATGATTCCAACTTTTTTTCAAAGAACATAAAAATTGCAACACTTGGTTGTGGAACATCTTAAGAGGTTCTATGTTGTATAAAGTAAAGGTAAAAGACAAAAAAAAAAAAAAAGAAAAAAAAAGAAGACATATCAATATTCATCTCTTGAAAACATTGAAGAACTTTTGGGGAGTGGATGCCTGCATAACCGGAGGTTCCACATATGGGTCTGACAATTACAGCATAACATACCTCTCCAGATCAAAAAGAGCTCCTTCATCAGTTCCTTGAAATAGATCATCAATGGAAGCAGCTGCTAAACAGACAAGGCGGCAGTGGTGATTGTACAACTCATCAATAAGGGTGATAAATCTCCGTGCCTGAGGCAGAAAGCCAGGAGTATTATCAAATATCATACATATATCATCAGTCAAAAGGGAGAAAAATGCAAAGGGAAGAGAGAGAACGTTTTCTTTAGACAGAAGATCTGAACAGAGTGCAAGTGTACACATTGCAAATCCCATATTCTTTTAGACTACGAAATTGTGCAACCATGAAAATTCTGGAATTCATCTTCCTTGCCACCTCAAGTGTTAAATCATCAAAATCATAAAATTGACAAGACTTGTCTGGATAGAACTGGTCAACCATTTGATGCAGCAGATTGAACAGGTTCTCTAAAATCACGGGTCTTTAGCTGACCTAACCTGTAGAAGTTTTGGGTGATCGGTTGGGTGTGTCAACCGGTCAAACCCACCTGGGTCTCTAAACATTGTGTGAAACTGTTGGAGGTTTTCCACCTCCCTACCAAAGTCTTCCGTACAAGTATTTACGAAAATATAGATAATTTTTTGAGTTTTACAGGAGAGGAGAAATCTATGGAAATATAATCCACATCATAGTGATGGTTTGAATGTAGGGAAGAACCCAATATGGTCTCTCTCACTGGATTACATAGGCGGCCTCAAGAAGTAATAAATTAATAAAATAAATGCTGCAAACAATACTTGAATACAATTAATCTATGTTATGAAGGAAAATCATTTAAATGATCTGCGATTTATTTAAAGAAAAAAGTACACAAACTTTGCATAGAACAAATATACCTTGTCACGAATTCTCATACTCATCACTGGAATGCCCGATATGAACACTGTGTGAAAGTTTCTAGCTACCGCAATATAATCTGCTGCTCCAACCTTAATATAATGGAGATAGAAGTTAGTGGCAAATATTTACTTAACAATAAAACTATTAAAGGATTAAAAAGAATCTCTTTTACGAAGACAGTCTTCTGCTAGCTTCATAAATGTAGTCCCTCACAATCCCATCCCAGATGTAGAGACACAAGTCTTTTAATGAAGAAAAGCAAAAAAATAAAAATTTCCCAGTCAAACAAGCAAGAAAGCTAGCCTCTATGACAATGAATAGCCAATGCATATGTAAAGTAAAACATGGTAAGTGTTAAAACTGAGTTTTGGTATAATTTGTAGGTTTCTTGACATGTTTTACATGTAATTGCCACCATGCTGTTCATGAAGACAGCCTAAAAGATATTCAATGTGTTTCTTCCTTGTTGTGCACTAAACAAGCTATCTTGGTTCTCTATCTTAGACCCTTCTCAAATTAGTAAAAAGTAAACAACATGCAGATTTTTTCCTTGCAAAATTTTCACATCAATGCTTGGGTTCTATAATTATAATCAAATAATGCAGTCAAGTTGAAGGAACATAATATGGGCAATCTTAAATATGCAATAAAAAAAAAAAAAAAACATGTGTTGTCCAAAAAGTCGGGAAGGGGAAAGCATATTACCGGTCGACCACAAAGATACTCAAAGTTGAATCTTGCTATTCCATTACAGCTTTCAGGAACCTCCAGGGATCTGTTTGTGAAAATTATCCAGGCGTTGGCTAATAGAGAACATCAAAATCATGCTATCTTGTAAAGCCCTTACCTCCCAAACATCACAGAAATGATTCTTGGAGCAATCTTTTCTCCAGCTTGTTTAGTGATGTCATGCCACATGGCTTCATATTCTCTGTGAGCATCAGAATTGGATGGCCAGAAGTAATGACTCTGTAAGAAATTAATGCACACTAATGAATTTATAGGCATGGCCTTGAATATGGGCCAAGAAAATATATCATCACAGCTAACAACGTTAGAGTCATAACAGCCAGTATTTGACACCCATTACAAGGATCAAGAGTTCAGAATTTACATGTTACTTGAAAACAAGTCTATGCAACTTTCGTGACAATGGTATCTCACACAATAATAGATAAAGGTTCTTCTGCTGTTTAGTGACCATACTAACCCGACGCATACTGCTAATTAACCAGTATGTGGTCTGGTATCTAGACTGAAAACCTCGATCATAACAGCTCATAATTGTTTAAATCCGTAAGAGCTAAAAAGCCAAAACAGTGTACTCAAGATCATGTTCGAATAAAATCATAAAAATCTACTACTGCAAGACTATATCACAAACTGTCTCTTTTCAACTGATAAAGAAATGCAAAACCTTCAAGCATTAAGAAGATTTCACATATTTCAAGTCATAGATTTGAAAATGTGAAGCCAATATTAATACATGAATAAAGCTTGGCTCTGAACTGAGTAAGGATTAAAAAAAGCCTCTTTTGCACTGTGGCTTGATACAAGTGGAGTAGATTAATGTTGATACAGACGAGCGTTGTCATAGAATCATAATGAAAAACCAGCAATGAAATATCGATGTATGGTATTTTTGTTGGGAAGAGCTTGTGGGAAACAGCTACAACAATGGAATTAGTGCCTACTGAAAATTAAAGCACATCATAAATACCCACTGCTTTGAAGCACAAAATGGTACAGGATAAGTCCATTTATCAGGAATAAAATTGGCTTCCATATGCATTTGATGCAACTTTGTGGCTCTATGCACTTCAACCCGGTATACATAGATGCATAGAAATAAAAAGCCAGTCTATAAGGTTATGAAGTGAAAGAGGCAGTATCCTTACTCTAACTGCATCCAGTCTTTAGCTTTCATATAGTTAAATAATTATCTACACAGAAAAAAAAAATTATGATTGTTCTATGCCGTGGTAGCTCCAGGTGCATTGTGAATAACTAAAATTGGGGTCGTTAGAGTGAAACAGATTGTTCTTCAGCTAGCAGTTAGCTGCACGAAAGCATATGTGAATGCATGAAAACAGAAGCACACATTCACAAACCAATCACACACATATTCATGCATTGTTAATATGGGTTATAAAAATAACTTCAAGCATCTGAAATGTGATGCTTACATGATTTTCAACTCACCTGATCTCCAGTTGTATTTGGTATTAAGCGGCGATAATCAATCTCACTACCAACTAGAATTTTTTGACAATTTTTCTCCAACTTGGACAAGAACGCTAGAAAGATATCTTGCTGCATACCATCCTACAATTTTAAAAAAAACATGGCTGCCATCATAAATATGAAGCACTTACAAATTCAAACAAAGCTAAGACAGAAAGCATGAAGCATTTGCTTATGTAAAATATTCAAACAAATGCTGGCAGCAAACTGGTTGATCATATCAAATTGCATAAATAATGATGTAAAAACACCTGCAGATCAATGGCTAACGTGGAGATACATTTTAACAACTGCTCATGTAAGGAAACAACCATATAAACAGTTACTTAAATTTGAATATCAAATTGATAACGAGAATAAGATTGTCAAATGAAGAGTTTCGTATGCTAGTTTCTCAGCCTCGTGACTGCAATGCTCATGCTCTGTTCTCAACTTTTCATTTCATTCTCTTTTATATTACCACCAAGGAACTATTTACCGCTAGATTCGAAATATATCGAAAATAAATTTTATTCGTTTACAAGACCTTTGAAAATGCTATATCTAACATGCAATCTATTCAATGCTTTAGTCTGGCTTACCATAATTGTACTTATGCCCAACAACTAAAGTGGATAGAATGTGTATGGTGATCCATTCTTCACTGAAGCAATTGTAATAGAGCCAAAAATGATAATCCAAAAACCAAAGGAAAGACAACAACCTACCTGATTCAAATCCTCAGGTGCTCTATTACTGGTAGCCACAAGAACTGTTCCAGTGCTTAATAATCTACTTACAATTCCAGATAAGCACACAATAGCAAATACATCAACAGCCTGTGTAGAATTTAAAAAAAAAAAAAAAAAGATTAAAAGAAAGCTCCAAATCAACATGGTTTCATTGAATCATTAACTTTTAATTAATTACATAAGTACAATCTTCAACTGTTCATTAAGAGAATTCTGCAGAAGCATATATTTGCACTATAGAATAGCTAAAACGAAATAGCAGAATCTGCTAATCTCCTTTTCATGTTGTCAGCATCCTCCAGTATCATCACTAATTCTAGATCTAAGGATAAACCCAGAAAATGACAAGTTACTTGTTTCATTGTCTTCAAAGGCTTCTCAACAACTTACTTCCATGATGAGAAACACAGCATAATGACCATAATTTATTATACAGACTTCAAAATTAGACATCCATATCATGGTGTGGTAGAATTATAACACTTCCTAGTTTTTAGAAAAAGCCCAAGGCTTATTACATGGATGTAGGAATACAAAGTAAAAAGCATTTCATTTTGAAATAAAATAACCTCACAAACACTTAACAACTAAATATTTTTAAAACACTTGAAGGTAACTATTTGAATAAAGTGCAAGTCACCCATGAGTCATGGACATAACTCATGCACAAAATGCTAATCACGGAGATTAATGCAATAGGGAATTATGTATCAAAACTAATTATTCCCGTCAAGTTTTTAATAAAACTTTTTAAAAAACCAATGGCAATGTACCTTTTAAGCTACCCTATTACCCTCTTAAGGACACTCCAATGAAGTTTGTAGGATCAGCTGGTGTATCAACTAAGATTCCTTCTGCACAGGAAATATCAGATACTGGAATGCTTAATTTGTGCCAAACTCTCTCCTATTTTTTTCTTGTTCAGGAGTTTTGGTTATTTTAAGTCCCACGGTCATATAAACTACTAAATATTTCATGTCACAATTTTGAGCAAAAAAAAAGAGAGATTTAGTTTGATGCATAATTATCATTTTAATGCTAGTTTCAAATAAGAAAATATCATCAACATGATTTTACTAACTACATAGTTCATATTCTTGTCCTTGATCGCAAATCCCTTATGGTTAGTCCATATAAATATCTTGTTCTAATTTGCCATGTAGAAAGGCTGTATAAATTTCCATCAAATGGAAATCTAGATTGTAAACAGAAGCAATAATCATTAAAATGCTGATTATGGTGATTTTGAACAATAAGAGTGCATGCATTTAAGAAATCAATGTCTTCCTGTATTTTAAAATATTTTGCTACTAGTCTATCTTTCAGCTTTTTCAATCCAATACCCAAATAAGATTTCCTTTTTTTATTTCCTATTCTCATTCATTTTCAACTTCAGTTTTAAGGAATTACAAATTCTCCAAATGCATTGGCTCTAATGTGATAGATGTACATAAAAATTGAAAAAATATTAAGTTTACAAAGTACCTTCTTCCACCACCATTAAAATTCCAGCCAAATAAATGTGTCTGGTCAATCAATTCCAGAAGCATATTATTTCTTTCAACATTTTTTCTTTAAAAACAAAAAATCTGGCATGTCTCCCAGCAGCCATGCTTCACACTTATTAAGTGTGCCTATCTCTGTTTCAGGAATTAAAAGTAAGGCACCATTCTTTATATTGTGTTAACATTACATCTCTTAATCTACCATTCCATTCACAATATCTAGATGAAATAAAAATAGGACAAAAAATCTATTTTATAACTACTGCAACAATAGGAAACTAAAGCAACAACAGATTTAGATAGTCCCCACATTATTTAAATTGAATGATTATGGTTTCTGGTAGTTGCTTAATTCCCAGACAGAAATAAAGCAGAGTAACATATGCGAAATATGTTCACCAGCAAGACAATTAAAAAAGTCTTTTAGAAACTGTTTGTAGAAGAAAAAAGTTTCTATAATTGATTTATGGTGATGTGTGAGCATGAAATGATTTACCATGTCAATTTATTCATCCTGCAATACCTTTCTGTTGACTAGCACGAGGGGATACAACTCTATGAACTTAGAACAATTTCCAACAAAAATTGAATGAGCTCATTAAATTCATATTCCCTTTACCTATCTAACAGAAGAATTTTTGTTTCCCTTTCACCACATCTTAAGAATTACAGTCTCCAAATGCTTTATCGCCAGTTTTAATGTGATCGACAAAACAAAAATTAGAAAACATTAATTTACAAAGTAACTTATTCTAATTTTCTATTAAAATCATTGTGTATTCATGAATTAAATCCAAAAGCATATTATTTCTACAACAATTTTAACAAGATTTCTTGCATGGCTCACTAGCACCCATGTTTCATGCATATTAAGTGCACATTATCTCTATTTCAGGAAATAAAAGTAAAGGCATCATTCTTTACATTGTGTTCGCATGTCTTAATCTGCCATTCCAATCATCTCATAGCTCAACAGATTATAATTGGAAAAAAAAAATACTTTGTAATTATTATAAGAAACTAAAGTAAGAAACAGTCAACTCAGATAGTTCCTCATTATTTAAACTGAATGTTGCAATGGTTTCAACTAGTTGCAAACTTGCAATACTAATTTAGTGTATTTTTCCTCTCATTTGTATCCCTTATGTGATGTTTGGCATAGTAGATCAGGAAATGTTAACGGAAGGTAATGACAAGAGTGAAGGAGGCCTTTAGGCTTAATTCCTAAGCAGAAATATGTAAAAGTATTAAGTGCAAAATGTCTACCAGTGAGACAATTAAGAAAGTCTTTAAAAATATTAAAATTAGTAGTAAGTTCCAGCAATTGATTGACGGTAACATGTGATTTGTCAGCATGAATTGCTTAACCATTGTCGTCATATATTGACATGCATGAGGGGTTATAACTCTGTGAACTACTTGACTATTTTCAAAAAAATGACAGCTCATTAGGTTTGCATTCCCTTCATCTGTCCGACAGAAGAATTTTTGTTTACCTTTCTAATTAATTTTCAACTACAATTTTAAGAATTACAAATTTTTCAAATGCTTTATGCCTGGTCTTAACATGGTACATGAAAAAAAAAAAATGGAAAATATCAATTACTTTTACAGAAGCACCCTCTTCCACCACCAGTTAAAGTTAAAATCTACCGAAATCGATGAATTTCCATGAATCAATTAAAGAAGCACACTCATGCTTTCAACAACTTTTTTTTTTTTTGTAAAAAAAATTGCACGTCTCCCTAGCACTCATGGTTTGCACATCTATTTTGAGGAATTACATGTCTTATTCTACCATGCCCATGGTCACATAGCTCAATGGGGCATAAATGGGAAGAAAAACTGAAAAATCCACTTTATAATTATTGCAACTATAAGAAACTAAAGCAACAATCATTTTAACTTATCAATAAACTATTTAAATCAAATGTTTCTATGGTTTCTACTAGCCTTCATTCTAGGACAGAAAATAAATAAGAGTGTTAAGTGTGAAATATGTGCACCAATGAGACAATTACAAAAGCCTTTAAAAACTTTCTGAAAAAGACAAAAGTTATTATAATTGATTTAAGGTGTTATGTGATTTTTCAGCATGAAATGATTTACCTTGTCAACCTATTCATTCAGCAACCCCTTTCTGTTGACTTGCATGAGGAAGCCATAACTCTATTAACTATACCACTATTTACAAAAAAATGGGACCGACCAAGCTCAGTAAATTTTGTTTCAAAGAAGAATTTTTGCTTCCCTTTCTGATTGATTTTCAACTACAGTTTTAAGAATTGCAAATTCTTGGCTGTTATGTGATACATAAAACCTAAAACATGCCTTCTGCTACAAGTTAAAATATTATTCGAGTTGATTTGTCTCCCACGAATCAATTCAAGCAGCTTACTACTTCTTTCAACAATTTTAAAAAGGATTCCTCCATTCCTTGTTTCATTAGCACACATGTTTCATGCATATTAGTCATATTTATATCATAAGAATTCAAACTAAAAGCATCTTTCTTCTCACTGCATCAACATGCCATATCTTATTCCACCATTCCAAATGTCACATAACAAGATATGAGTAGGAAGAAGGTCCACTTTATAATATTACAACTATAAGAAACTAAAGCAACAATTAGTTAAGATCAAGGTTAGCTATGTCAGTACCAGAGCTTGCACGTAAGGTTTGGTAGATGCCCTCATGGAATGCCGTACCGGGCCGAACCGCCCAGTACAGCCTGAACCAAGCTGGACCAGCTGGGAACCGATCCAATTCGGCATTTTTTTCCGAAAAAAACACCAAACCGCACTGAACCACTTGATTCGGTACGGTTCGGAATCAAACCGCCCAAAATCGGGCGGTACCAGGTCAGCTCGGTTCGGCTCTGAACCGAGCCGTACTGACAAGGGGACAAGGGGGGTTGGGGGGGTGAAGTGGGCTAGCCAATAATGGCCTTTGCCCCTTTCTTTTGCCTCAGACTCTCAGAGCCTGAGAGTCCAAGAGCGTGATCTCGGACTCTCAGGACGTCGAGAGTGCGAACAAAGCCTCCAAAAAAAAATAAAGAAGAAAAATTCAAAAAAGTTGTCACAACCTCGGGGAGACGATGGTTTTCGACCGAAAGTAAGGTAATCTAGTATTCTGTTAGTAAATATTTTATTTTTCAGAGTTTGTGTCCAAAAAACGGTAAGAAGTAAAAAAAAAGAAAAAATCATGCCAAAATTTATGATTTTGGTGTGATTTCATTAGATATTATAGACCATTGAAAAATCTATGCGTGATGCTAAAATTATTAATTTTCATTAATTATATATATTTTTTAAATATATATATTTTTAGAATAAAAAAATAAAAAATATATAAATTCATAATATTGTTTATGAAAACTGAAGTTATGTATAGTATAATTTTTATGTCCGATTTTGAAGTTTTTAATGTATCATATGCATAGTAACCTAGGCTTAATTTTAAATAAAATAAAAAAATAAATAGTATTTAATGTATGTTAATATGCTTAGAAGAATATATGTAGAGTCTATAACATATTTTTACTTGGATGTAAGCTTAAATAAACTATTTAAAATTTTTAATTTTTTTTATAGTTTTTAATTACTTAAATAATAAAAAAATATAAGATCTTTCAATGAAAAATTTTAATTTTTATTAGTAATTATCAAAATGATATGTTTTATTAAACTTGCAGAAATGAGTAAAAAGAAGGATACAGAGTGTAATATTGGTTGGAAGCATAGTGAGATGCTCTCGGCTCGGCACCAGATACAAATGATGCAACACAAAATTCGAGGGATGACTAGGTTGAAGCAGCATTTGGTTAGTGGTTACCCTGATGTGGCCATATATCGAAAATGCCTATGGGAGGTCCAACAGCTGATGAAGAAACACCTTGCTGATTTTAAATCAGCGAAGGAGAAGGCCAAGCAGAAGAGAGCAGAGATGGACCGTCGAGCTGCAAAGCCACCTTATCACTCCAGAGTCAGAAAAAGCCTCCGCTTCAGATGATGAGAAGGCACAGATGAAGGCTGCCATTCAGACGAGTATGGATGATCAGTACCGTATGAAGGAGATGGCTAGATGTAGAGAACGATTTGGACCGTCATACTATGAATCGGGATCCGACTCTACGACTGCTGAGGGAGAATCCGAGTTCAGAAGGACCACCTCAGTCAGAAAGATATCCAGTAGAGGCAGGTACAATATTTCATCTATACTGGGAGCATTTGGTAGTAAGAGAAGATCCTCCAGAAATATGCCAACACGAGCCACCATTCATGATTTGGATCTACATGCTTTTTCCAGCAAAAATTCAAAATAACAGAGAATTGATAGTATGTTGAAAAAGGATAAGAAAAAGACATGTGGAGAGCTATTGGATCATGATTTCATTTTAGCTACATTTCAGCAAATGCAGCAGGTAATACCTACTATCGGTCTGCGATTTCAGCCATACAAGCAGTCGGCCCGAGTGTAGATCCCCCAGCACCTAAGAATATTTATGGTCAGCTTCTTGATGATAAAAAGAGAAGCTGCAGAAATGGATTTCTTCTTACAATAATAAATGGCCTACATACGGATTGACGGTGATGTGTGATGGTTGGACTGATCCTATCAGGCGAAGCATCATCAATTTCTTGACTTATTATGATGGAAAAAAAATTTCATAAATCAATTGATGCTTCAAATAAGATGCACGACGCTACGTATATCCTTGGATTGATAGAGGAGGTGATTGATTCAGTAAGAGAGCAGAATGTCGTGCAGGTCATCACAGATAATGGACCATAATATAAGGCCGCTGGAGAGTTGCTGATGGAGCATTGATCACATATTTACTAGATCCCATGTGCTGCACATTGCATTGATCTCATGTTGATGGATATTGAAAAGCTTCGTAGGATGCAGCAAGCAGTGGACTCAACCCAGACTACTACTAGATTCATCTACAATCATACACGGGTCTTGTCATCGATGCGGACATATACTGAAAGAGATTTTGAGACCAGATGTCATCCGGTTTGCTACAAACTACACAACACTTGATAGCCTTCTGGAGAAGAAAGCAACATTGCGTCAGATGTTTGTCAGTACCGAGTGGCAGCAGAGTAGATATGCAAGAGTTGGTACTGAGGGAAATCATATGGAGAACTTGATGACCAGTCAGTCATTTTGGCAATGGGCTGATAAGATAGTGAAGATTATCAAGCCATTATATAAGGTGCTTCGTGCCGTAGACATACCCCCAGATGGGCTTTTTGTATCACATGATGGAGAGGATAAAGAAACAGATCAGTGAGATAGATCTAAAATATGATCAGAAATATATCAACATTATCAAGCGCTGCTGGGACTATCAGATAGATAGAAATTTGCATCTAGCCGGTAAGCACAAATTCAAGAATCCACTGAAAACTTTTTTCTTCTACTTGTATGAATCTAGTCATTCATTTATGAAATTTATCTATAGCATACTATTTGAATTCGAGATTCCAATACATCATTCCTAGGATAGATATGGATAATGAGCTTCTTACTGCTCTTCATAATATGATATATAAGATGGTGGATGATTCAGAAATTGCATCGATATGTCTGCAAGAGGTATGTTAAAGAGGATGAGATATGAGTATTTAATATTTTAACCAAATTCAATCTGTAATCAACTGTATATTTGTTAATATAACAAATATATTTTTCACGGATAAAATAGTTTAGAGAGAGAACGGATAGCTTTAGAGTCTCATCGGCTGTCGTAAGCAAAAAGAGGATGAATCCAGGTAAATTACATATCAATAATGAGAAGATTTTGCTGACTTTACATACCTACGAATATCGTGACATATAATAAATAATTTTAGTTAATATTTTTATAGCTAAATGGTGGATTCATTTTGGATAGTCTGCAAAAAATTTGAAAGCTATAGCCATCTGCATTCTTTCCTAGACAGTCTTCTCTAGTGGCTGTGAGTGTAATTGGTCGACTTTTGTCCTTATCTATAGCAAACAGAGGAACCGTCTGACACAGAAGCATCTCAACAATCTTGTATATATTCATTATAATCTAAGATTGAGATTAAAATGTATTCGGGATGAAGCACAGCTAAAGTACATGGATCCGATGTTGGGTGATTATGCTGATGAGGATGAGGATCCGATGATTGGATGGCTTGCAGGCCAGCAGCAAGAGCCAAAGCTTGATGAGCCGAGATCTCCTCCACGACCAGCCAGTTTAGTAGCTAGGAAGATCAAGATGGATCCGGGGCGATGAGCAGATACAAATATTCCACATAGAATTTCAGCTGATCAGCCACAGCCTGAGGGCACACAGAAGTCATTCATCACATGACTCTATGTCCGAGACATCCTCCCAAATATTTGAACGAGAATTTTTGAGATGAAGCCGACCATCACAAACAGGAAGAAGAGATCTATCCTCTCAGATGTAGCAAAGTAAGAAAAAGAATAAAGCAAAAGGAAAGATAATTGCAGCATCCTCGAAAGTGCAGGAGTCAGCTGGCTCAGATTTGGAAATCAGGATGAGTGATGATAGTAGTGACGGATCTGATGACTAGGAAGGAACTGGAGGACAAGAAACTGTTGTTCATGAGACACAACCGCAGGACGGTATTCGATTCACTGATGAGTCTTAGTTTATACATGCCACACAAGATAAGGACCACGGTGCACAAGTTGATAGAGACCGTGAGAATACTATTTCATATAGATAATGGCCTTCTAGAGGTTATCTAGCACACGATGCAACTACAGATGATTTGGCACGTGACGTAGGATCCATGGATGTATCTGGATCATCCTCATATTCTGGATCCTACCACCCACAGGCAGCTTATAATCCATATGAATATGGATACGATGCATCCGAGACATCGTCTTCTAGTGGCTACTATCCTATACAGTCTGAAGCTTCTTATGGATCGAATTTTGCTGCTGGCATATTTGGATGGACCCCTCCACAGCCATACCATCATCCTAAGAACACCTCTCAGAACCAAAGTTTGAGCAAGAAATCTGAGATGTCTTACAATCCAAAGAGGTTACTTTATGAGATGAATATTCAAGACTATCGTACTAGTTAGATAGAGGAATGGACTGATGTTCCTTCGAAGTATGAGAATGATCCGAATATCCACAAGCATCATAGATACTCAACAAGATTTTAGATCAATAGGTATTTTGAGGTTAGTAAATTATTTTTTTATATCTTGAAAATTTGTATATTAAATACATTTAATGCATTATTTTAGATTTTTTTTATTTTATTTTTTGGATATGTTAAAACTTAGAATTATTATATCATCCTAAATTAATTTAAAAATTATAAAAAAAATTAGAATAAAAATTGAGTTGGAAAAAAAAAAAGAAAATTGGTACATCGTGGCATACCGGTCAGTACGGCACGGTACCATACCGTACCGATCAAGAACCAATAATGGTTCTTGAATCCTTAGATGCCCTTATGCCGTTCCATGCCAGTCCCAAACTGACACAGCAAAGAAAAGGGGGGAGAGGGGGGAGAGAGAGAGCAGGGCAAAAAGATAACCAGAGAGAGCAAAGGAGAAAAAGAGCGGGGAAGGGAGGGAAGGAGAGGGCAGGGAGACCTGCTGATGGAAATCCTAAGCTGCCATTACGCGTTTACGCTAAGCATGGGCGCAAATCCAGATTTGATTAGGATTTTCTTAAATTGCTAATTTGATTAGAATTTTCTTATATTGGTGATTTGATTTGAAATCGTGATTTGGTTAGAATTTCCTTAGTTTGCTTATTTGATTTGATTTGGATTTCCTTATTTACATAATTCTATATGTATTTTCTTATTTTATTAAGATGTGTTGCTTAGTTTTGCTACTTTCTAACTATGGAATTGTAAGCCTATAAATACGGGTTTGTAAGACATCATAAATATGTCAAGAATGATTGCAAATTAAAATAATTTTCAGAATTTTCTACCTATCTTCTCTAAGTACTTATCCTAAATTTCTTCTCTTATCTTTGCTCTTCCATCTATTTTCTTCCTCTTCTTCTGTGTTGGTTCTACATCAATCGGTATCAGAGCAAAACTGCAATCCACATTCATTATTTGCTTCACATAAACAACTCACCACCATTGCTATCACAAAACTCCAGAGCTCCTGCCACCACCAGAATCGTCGATAGCCCTCACCATCACCGTCATCAATTTTAGGTGTCCATCATTTCTTCATCGCTAGAATTCAAGCCTCCACCGCTGATCATCGACTTATCGCCGTTCTTCGACCCTCGTCACACCAGGAGGGACCACTTTCTTCTCTCTCTGCTGCCACCATTGCTCCTCGGGCTGACCCAAACTCAGGTCCAAATCTGTATCCGCAATCAGATACGGATCAACCCAGTTTAGGGCTCCAAATCCAAATCTAACCACCAAAAACAAAGAGAGAGCGAGAGAGAGAAGAGAGAGAGAGGAATCTATTTCAAGTACGCACTTTTGGGTCCTTAGAACTTCGACATAAGATACGCTTTCTCCATACTTGAGATCTATGACTAATTCCATATTAATTAGTAAACTAGCAAATTGCAAAGGGGTCCGAGCAAACCACTAAAGCCTATTTGTCTTTTCTTTTATTCAAAATCCTGCTTGCTTGCACCATATTCACTTAGATTTTAGGATTTCTTCGTTCTACTTATTGCAAAAAAAAAAATTGCATATCACTTCACATAGTTGCAATCATTAATTTTGTGATTTTTGTAAGAACATTGCAGTTGGAGGATTATTGCTCATTGCAATTTGAGTCCAAAATCCAGCATTCATCTTTTTCTCCTAAACTTCTCAAAACATACATTGTTGAGATTGAAATCACCATGACCATCCGAGACCTCTCCGATGCCCAGGATGCATTGAACAAGCATATCGACACTCTTGAACATAAAGTTGATACTTTCCAAACAACCATGGACCAATTTTGAGAAGAGATGATTAAACAGTTTTTCCAATTACAAGTTGCTTTAGGTAATCATCACTCTGAGGGTAACTCTCCAGTTTCTCCCAATGTTGAGAATGTTGGTAGCACAAGCAACAGGCATAACCCTATAGGGACTTCAGATGCTAACCTAGGTTTACTACCTACTCCTACCGTTCCTCCGTTGCACCAATGTTAGGACTCCTATTGTCAGGGGAGGGTAGAGCACCATATATTGAAAGGAGATTTGCCCTTGCTGCAAATCCCCCTCAAGTTATTTATCACAAAAGACTCCCACCTGAGTTAGGACACAGAAGAGGAGGAATCTTATCTAGAGGATGACCTAGGAGCCTACCCCAAGCCTCGAAATTTCTATGCTAGGCATCATGATGGAAATCATGAGAGACCGCAAAGGCACCACCACAATCAATAGGGATATTATCCTGATAATTTAGGGGATATCACTAAGAGGGTAAAGATTGAGGCTCCTAGTTTTGATGGCAAACTAGATCCCCATACCTTCTTAGACCGGTTAGCAGACATGGAGGATTTCTTTGAGTGGTATGATGTGACCGATAGTCAGCGAGCTCGTTTTGCCAAAATGAAGCTCATTAGCTCTACCAAGAGGTATTGGCGTGGAGTGCAGATGAATCTAGGCGAGATCCTATAGACTCATGGGTTGAAATGAAAGAAAGATTAAGAGATAAGTACATCGTCACATATTATAGAGCTCAACTGATGAAACAAATGCTCACACTTAGACAACTATCTTCCAATGTAACTGAATACTTGTCTAAATTTGAAGAGCCCAAGGAGTCATCTCAGTCTAGAGTCACTAGAAGTACCTTCTCTAGCCCCATTGCTTTTAGAGGAAGTAGCAGTCTTGCTCAAAGGACCCCGGCATATCAAGGTAGAGATGTCGGCATTATCAACCCTCGCCACAATATCTCTGACATTGAGTACCATAACTATCATGGTAAGGGTATATCGCAGCCCAATGTCCTCATCTTACTCTGACTTTAGAACATGATACTAGAAATCTGCCAGCTGAGGATGGCATTCAGAATTTTGAGGCTAAGGAGCATGTCTCCAAGTACGAGAATGACAATGAGAAAGGATAAGGCAATGAAGATAAATTTGTGGAGTTGTGAGGTGTATTTTGTCTACCTCAATAAGCACCAATGAATAGAAGCGCACTTGCATTTTTCACATTTATGTGAAATGTAGGGATGCAGTGTGCAAAGTCATCATTGATGGAGGGAGTTGCGTGAATGTAGTTTCAAAGTCAGCTCTTGGAAAGCTGAAGTTGCAACCTGAACCACATCCCCAGCCATTTAGAGTGGCATGGGTTGACAAGACTTCCTTGCCAATTACTGAGCGATGTTTAGTTTTCCTACAAATGGATGATTATTCGGATAAAATCTAGTGTAACATCCTTCCTATAGATGTATCCCATGTCTTGTTAGGTCGATCCTGGTTATATGATCTAAATGTTACTCACTATGGATGAGACCACTTATGTGTTGAGGTTTAAAGGTAAAACCATACAGCTTCAGCCCACCAAACCCTCTGAGTTGGATAAGATGGTGGCATGTAGAACTCCAACACCTAGTAGCTCTTTGCATACTTTGCGTTCTTCCAATGCACTTGATTCAATTCCTTTCCTTAGCGAGTAGAAAAGAAACGTCTCCATCTTCTGATTCATAAAAAAATTTGAGAAAAGAGGGCAAGAAGTCAGGCATTGTTTTAGCTTTGACTGCCAAAGAGGTTTCACAAGGGCCGTCTCAGTCTATTAATAAGTCCACTGGTAAGTCTCCTTTTCAGATTGTCCATGGTTTAGCCTCTCGCCAGCCCATTAACCTTGTGCCCTTACCGGATAATTTTTGTCCTTCTGAATCTGCAAAGTCCTTTGCCCACCATATTCGAGACCTTCATGCTGAAATCAGATGTAAGATTGCAATGAGTAATGAGACTTATAAACTTGCTATTGATGTTCACCGCAGAATCAGGATTTTAATGAGGATGATTATGTAATGGTGCATGGTCATCCTAAGCATTACCCTGAACATTCTTTCAAGAAATTGCATAAGCATTACCCTAAACATTCTCTCAAGAAATTACATGCTAAAGCTTCTAGACCTTTTCGTATCATTCGTAAATTGGGACCTAATGCTTATTTGCTTGATTTACCTTCTAATATAACTATTAGTTCTGTTTTGAATGTGGAGGATTCGTTTCCTTATCGAGGTGCTTTCGAGCCTCCCAAAGTGTTTACAGGTATTCTTATAGGTGGAGGTCGTACTTCTTCTGCGCCTATCCCTAAACTTCCTCTAGTTCATCAGTTAGCTCGAGAGCAGATTGATGGTGTCATTGAGGATGAGATTGTGAGTTCAACACACGGTGGATTCCAACGCTATTTGGTGCACTGGAAGGGACATCCTATCTCTAATGCTACTTGGATTACTAAGGAGTTTCATTATCTCGATTCTGATCTTTTAGAGTCATACCAACATCATAACCCGCTAGAGTCAAATTCTCTTCAGTCAGGGAGAAATAATGGAAATCCTAAGCCACCATTAAGCGTTTACGCTAGGCATGGATACAAATCCAGATTTGATTAGGATTTTCTTAAATTGCTGATTTGATTAAGATTTTCTTATATTAATGATTTGATTTGAAATCCTAATTTGATTATGATTTTCTCAAATTACTGATTTGATTTGAAATCCTGATTTGGTTAGGATTTCCTTAGTTTGCTTATTTGATTTGATTTGGCTTTCCTTATTTACAGGATTCTACATGTATTTTCTTATTTCGTTAAGATGTGTTGCTTAGTTTTGCTACTTTCTAACTATGGAATTGTAAGCCTCTAAATACAAGCTTGTAAGCCATCATTAGGATGTCCAGAATGATTGTGAATTAAAATAATTTTCAAAATTTTCTACCTATCTTCTCTGAATGCTTATCCTAAATTTCTTCTCTTATCTTTGCTCTTCCATCTATCTTCTTCCCCTTCTTCTGTGTTGGTTCTGCATCACCTGCAATGGCTGCCGGAGAGAGGAAAGGAGAGAGCGAGAGGGGGGAGGGAGGGAAGGAGAGGGAGAGGGCAGAGAGGCCAGCGGTGGCTGCTGGAGGGACACGGATGGCAGAATCTCCCTCCCAAGTCACAAGCAGCAATAGCATTGCCGACTTCACTATGAGTTGGCAACAAAAAAAAAAAAACAATCGATCGAAACAGGAGCAAACGTAGAAGGTCGGGGAGGGAGATCCGGCCATCCACGGCCCTCAAGCGTCACCATCGACCTCCCCGCCCTCTCCTTCCCTCCCTCTCTTCATGTCTATAGAGGAGGGCGGAGCTCGAGCAGCCCTTTGATGACCTTGGTGGCCCTCTAGCAACCTCCCTGGTTTTGCCCTCTGATCAATACATTAATTAGGATATTAGAAGTATTAAATTTTATATTATTTAATTTTTATTAGTTAGAATTCGATGCTTCTTAATCTCTTATGCAGGTAATTTAGAGATTGAGCTTATACAAACAAATAGGACTCAATTTGGCTCAAACTCAAGTGAACCAAGCAACCAACTCAAAGGACTACTCATAATCAATGGCTAAGAAGCAATCTTCAAAGATCCAAGAAAGGCACCGCTACAAAGCCCTAATAGATAATGCGCTACATCAAAGCAGCCGTCCAAATATTGTTAATGTGGTTTTTATTCATGTGAAGAGAGAGAAAAAAGAGTGCGCCCCATCATCTTAATGCAATAAATCTCCTCCATGCGCTCTCCTGGCACCACAAAATCCTTTCATATTTACTCATCTCCCCAAAATACACATGCTCCCTCTTCTCCATGTGGGCCCCCAAGTCCTCCACGTGACCATAAAGTCCACAGCACCCCAACTCCCCAAAAGCCTCCACGTTATTCCAACTCTCCATGTCTCCCTTTCCCATGTCACATCCCAAACTTCTCTCACATAATGAATTTCCCCACGTGGGCCCCAACTTCTTTTTTATACTTCACCACAAACTCCACGTGCCTCCTCCCTACCTTCATAAATTCTATGCGGCCAAAAGTCCTTTCACGCTAAAGCCTCTCCTTCCCACGCGCTCCACAAGTTTATGCAGCCCCCACTTCTCCCACACCACAAACTTCACGCGCCTTGTGCATCTCCTCATCTCTCCACAACTCCCCACGCGACGCAAGGTCCCATCTCACGTGCCCTACTCCTTTATAAAAAGACCTCCAAACCCTTAATCTTCTCTCAAAGCTCTACGCCCTAAAGCCACCTCCTAATCTTCTCCAAGCCATTCCTCTTTTCTTCTTCCTTCTTCTTTTCTTTCTTCTTCCACCTTTTCTTCTAAAGGAGGGTGCTTGGATCCAGTTCGGGACGGCCAAATCCAGAAGAATAGCACGATAGATCCAAGAACTTTTTCCTCTCTTCTTCCAAGTCAGAAAATGAAGATGGTGACAGCAAGCGACATCCTCTCCATGCATGGCTAGAGTCCTTTACTTAAGAGAAGTAGATAAAAATTGTGTGATATGCTTTATTTTTCATGAATCTTTGTATTTTGATTTGATGCAATGAAATTTAAGTTCTTTTAATTCCAAATATCTTAATTGTTTTGCCTAAGATTTTCTTCTTCGAATAATCTATGCTAAATAGGAACGACTCGTGATCTAAGGATACGGATCGTACTCTAACAAGATAGATTATATCAAGATGGATAATCACCTCCCCGGAGAGATACGTCACATCCGAACTTCTCTCACACAATGAATTTTCCACATGGGCCCTAACTTTCTTTTTATATTTCACCACAAACTCTACGTGCCTCCTCCCTACCTTCACAAATTCTATGCAGTCAAAAGTCCTTTCATGCTAAAGCCTTTCCTTTCCATGTGCTCCACAAGTTCATGTAGCCCCCACTTCTTCCATGCCACAAACTCCACGTGCCTCGCCCGTCTCCTCATCTCTTTACAGCTCCCCAATGCGACGCAAGGTCTATCTCATGCACCCTACTCCTTTATAAAAAGATCTCAAAGCCCATAATCTTCTCTCAAAGCTCTACGTTCCAAAGCCACCCCCTACTCTTCTCCAAGCCATTCCTCTTTTTTTCTTTCTTCTCTTCTTCCACCTTTTCTTCTAAAGGAGGGTGCTCAGATCCAGTTTGGGATGGCTAGATCCAGGAGAATAGCACGGTAGATCCAGGAGCTTCTTTCTCTTTTCTTCCAAGAAGCTAGAAGATGAAGATGGTGGCAGCAAGCGACATCCTCTCCATGCACGGCCAGAGTCCTTTACTTCGGGGAAGTAGATGAAAATTGTGCAATCAGATATACTTTATTTTTCATGAATATTTATATTTTGATTTGATGCAATGAAATTTAAGTTCTTTAATTCCAAATATTTTAATTGTTTTATCTAAGATTTTCTTCTTCGAATAACCTATTCTTGTTGAGCATGAGCCGTATCCTTGGATCACGGTTGCGTCGGTCAGAAAATAGCTTATTTGGATCTTTCACA
>QRFJ01001802.1:0-41408 GCA_006176705.1 Cocos nucifera | reverse complement strand
GAGTTCAGACTTCTAAAGGGGAATACGGCTAGAGGGGATTATCTGGAGGAAATATTACTTGTAAATCTGGAAGTAATCCATTGGAGGAATTCGGGATGGAGTTCGACTGATGGAGAAGTCTAGAAGGAGTCTGACTGGTGGAGAAGTTCGGTTGAAGGAGAAGTCCGGAAGGAGTTGGGCTCCTGGAGGAATCCGCACTGAAGAAGTTTTGGGAGGAATCCACGGAAGGAGAATCCGAAGGAGTCGGGGTCTCCTGGAGGGAATCCCCGACTGAAAAGTTTTGAGGGATCCGATGGAAGGGAGAAGTCGCCGAAAGGAGTTCGGCTTCTGAGGAATCGACTGAAGAGAAGTTCTGGAAAAGTTCGACTCTTTGGGGAATCCCAATTGAAGTAGGAAAGTCGGAAGGAGTCAGCTCCTGAGGAATCTGACTGAAAGAAGAAGTCTGGAAGGAGTTAGGCTGCTGCGAGAATTTTCGATCGAAGCTCCTTCTATATGATTACCAATTACTAAGGTAAGCATCAGACTGGACTTCGGCCGTGAGCGAGTTTATCCCCAATAAAATTAATTAATATATATAATATAATATATATATATATATATATATATATATATATATATATAAAATTAGGATATTGCCCTCTAAATTAAAAAACTTTGGTTATATGCTTGGTCATAGATCAACGTAACGACCAGAAAAATAGGAAACCCTTGGACCTTGAGATTGAGAAAGAACCCTTTAGAGCAACCCGAGACGTAGGACCACATAAACCTATACGATGAGTGCTGATCCGACCATGCCCATTGAAGGAGAACCTTTACTCCTTCACTTCATACACCTACTCCCCATGTATCCAAGTGCCATCCTATATAAGCGCCCATTATGAAATCAAGTCCGCCATTATACAAATGCTCCCATCGTTTTTAATGCGACTTAGTAATGAGGAATCGTATAGACACTGTGGGATGACATTTCTTGAGAATTTGTTCAATGTTAAAATATCAAGAATTTCTCTGACCGATGTCCTATAGTAAACCTTTTTGTCTATTTTTGCTTAAGAACAAAGCAACGTTGGCTGCATGTCCTCTAGATTTCAATGAGTAATTTTGACTTGGACCAAACTCAGAGAAGAAGTTCTCAAGAAGTACTTTCCGAATTGAAAACTAATCAGATTACAAGTTTTTCCAAAGAGATGTTCCATGAAACAATGGGAGAGGGCTAAAGGACCCAATTAAGGAAATGCCCACACCATGCATTGCCCAAAGTTGACGGCCCTAGTCCAGTGTGTCTATGATGGCCTATTAGGGAACACAGGCAAAATGGTCGATGCCTTATGGCGAAGGAACTTTATGTTTAAAAAGTGAAGATTGAGGCAAGCAATTGTTTGAAATTTTGAACGCAAGCTCCCTACACCATATGTCGGCCTCGTGTCGTGATAAGTCCATGTTCCCCTGGAAGAGGGGTGAAATCTATGAAGTTGGGAACCCCATAGATATCCATAGTAAAGTGGACGAGTTGTCCCAAAAATTGGATTGCTTAATAAGTATTGGACACTCTCCTAACTCCATCATCCTTGTGCAGGAAATCTACCGTACTTCTCATTTCTGCCCTGTACCAATTAATATTATTGAATGCCCACCGTATTTCAATTTCCTGAGTTTGGGTAAGAGCAGGTAAATCAAGCTCAAACTCAAATGATCTACAAACTAGAAAATAATCCGTATTCTTACACGTATAATCCTGGTTGGAGGAACCATCTGAACTTCTCTTGGAGAGCATAATCAATGCCTCACCCAGCTATATCAAGACCCAATTTTCAAGATTCGAATTATAGGAACCCCACCTACCCACAATACCAGAATGCCCCACAAACTCCTTACAGCAACCATAGTTCAATCTTTGAGGAGAAGGTGCTGGAAGCTTTAAAATGACTAGAAATGCAATAACCCAAATCCTCCATTCCTGCACTCACAATTAGGCCAGCTAGACATTCTCTCTCTTTTCTCTGGAATTGACATATGTCAAAGCTCTTCAACCAACGCCTGCTTTCCTTCTAAACTTCGACTATTAAATTCTCAACGAACGGAGCGATACCTCTCTTCGTAATAAATTTCACGTGGCCTCGAGCGGCCCACTACCGAACGATTATAGTAATAAATTCCACGTGGCCCTAAGCAGCCTACCACCGAACGGTTATGGCTATACAGGCTCCATCTATAAAAAGGATCCTCTAAATACGTTTTCTCTAAACTCGCTTCTCCTTTTGAAAACTCTACTAAATTCTTGCCTGAGCACTCCATTTCTATTGGCCAGAAGAGCCGACTTGATCGTCGGAGAGTCTAGTCGGAGCCACTACCACCGACTCCGGACGGAACTTTATTTTGCAGATCACCGGCGGCGATCTCTTCTTCCTCAACTCCAGCTCAATCCGGCATCAACCAGATTCTGCACCAATAGAATTGACGCTAGAGGAAGGGCACCTCTGTTCCTGAAGTTCCCTTGTTCTTAAAGGAGTGCTCAGCAGCGATCTCTCTTCTTCCTCTCTAGAGTTCTTTCCGGAAAAAATGCCTCCCAGGAAAGCTTCGACCCGACGATCAACAGCCTCTGCAGCCAAATCCCGTCCAGATTTATCCGCTCCCGCTTCAGCTCCAATAACTCAAGCGCCACCTACAACCATGGTGGATGCGGGGCAGTTCAACCTACTGGTCCAGCAGATTCGCGATCTCACAGAAATGGTGCAGGCCATACATCGTCAGGCTCCAACGCCAATTTGGCTGGAGCAAGCTTCTCCGGAGCCCCATGATCCGGTCGAGAGATGGCCGACTTGGGTTAGCTCGGTGACCTCCAAAAAGGGGAAGCAGAGGGTAGAGAGCCCTTGCTCGAACCATGGCTCGACCCAGGGGAGCTTTGCCTCCGTCCCACCAGAAAACTCTGGAGATCAACGATCGTGAAGATCTCTTGAATCAAAGGCTCCAGGAAATGAGCCGACGAATCGAAGAGCACCATCATACTTCCTGCTCACACGATAATAATATTTGCACTGACCCTCCTTTTTCTCAGAGGATTATGCTCCATCAACTCCAGCATACCGTTCTTTTACAATAATAATACCGCTCATTCCACCGAACTTCAAGCTTCCCTAATTTAAAAGCTATGATGGAATCTCTGATCCGATCGATCACCTGGAAGCCTTTCGAATCATGATGCTACTCCATGGCGCACCTGACGCCATCTTATGCCGAGCTTTCCCATCTACTTTAAAGAAAGCAGCAAGAAACTAATACTCGACGTTGAAGGCGAGTACGATCTTCTCTTTTGACTAGATGAGCCATCAGTTTGCAGCTTACTTCGTCAGCAGCCAACGTCCGCGCCAAGATTTGAATTCTCTAATAAATATCAAGCAGAAGGAGGAAGAATTTATCTGGGCTTATGTCATCCGGTTTAATGCTGCTGCATTAGAGGTCCGAAACCTGGACCAGTCTGTTGCAATGGCCGCACTCAAGGGCGGCCTTCAGAAGAATAATTTGCTATTCTCCCTAAAGAAGAAATATCCCAGGGACTTTGCCGATCTGCTAGCTTGGGCTAAAGGATATGCCCGAGTGGAAGAAACCTTCAAATTGAAAGATGAGAAAGCCGCTGATGGAGGGTCGAATGATGTTCGGCCATGCTCACGGACTCCCCCCGAGCGCAAGTGGGACCCGAACTATAAAAAGGATATGTCTGAGCGAAAAAAGCCTTCAAATTAAAAGATGAGGAAGCCACTGATGGAGGGTCAAATGAAGTTCGACCGTGCTCACGGACTCTCTCTGAGTGCAAGCGAGTCCGAACTCCTCCTCAAGCTCGTCGTCAAAGAAGCCCCGATAGAAGGGCACGATGAAGTTCTTTCCTTAGAAGATTTCACAACTACGTCCTCCTTAATGCTCCAAAAATGTAAGTATTGATGGAGATCAAGGAGCAATTATCGAGGTCTGAAAGGATGCGCACTCATCCTGGCAAGCGCAATCCTAGCATATACTACCTCAACCATCGTGACCACGGCTACGATACTGAAGAATGTATTCAACTTCAAGATGAGATCGAGGAGCTCATCAGGAGAGGTCAGCTAGATCGATTCCTCAGACGTCAGTCTGAAGCAAGAGAAGATCGATCGAGGGTATTGCAGCAGCCAGAATCATCAAGGAGGAAGGAAAAGTAAGAAGATCGATCATCTCTCAGCATTATCAACACTATCTTTGGAGGACTTAGTGTTTCGGTGAGCCACTATCTCTCAGCCTCAGAGCCAGAAAAAGCTTGCCCTAAATTGAAAAGATCTGTATGAAATAGAGGAGGTCGTCCGGTCCGGAGCTTATCGCTTGAAGGAGCTCGAAAGAACCCGCCATCTCTCAGCCTCAGAGCTAGGAGAAGCTTACCCCAAATTAGGAAGGCTCGTATGAAATAGAGAAGGTTGTCCAGTCCGGAGCTTATCGCCTGAAGGAGCTCGGAGGAATAATGCTCCCATGACCTTGAAATTCAAAAAATTTGAGAATGTACTACTAATAATTTTTTTTAAATAAAACTTCTCTATCTCAACATTATTATTTCTTGGTGCAAAAATTATGTAACGATAGAAAAGAAGCAATCAAAAGTGACCGTATTAGGAACAGAAGAAGAATCTCATCCTAGTATGAGCAAGTCGAAAACTCCGATTATTTAAGATAGGAGGAGGAGAAAGGCCCATTTAACGATCCATTTATGCCTCTAGTGTTATATTAGGAACAGAAAGAGAATCTCGTCCTAACATGAGCAAGTCGAAGACCTTCGATTATTTAAGATAGAAAGAAGAGAGAGGCTCATTCAACGGTCCATCTGTGCCCTTAGTGCCATGTTAGGAATAGAAGGAGAACCTCGTCCTAACATGAGCAAGTCGAAGACTTCTGATTATTTAAGATAGAAGAAGGGGAGAGGCCCATTCAACGGTCCATATGTGCCCCTAATGTCATGTTAGAAATATGAGAAGAATCTTGTCCTAACATGAGTAAGTCGAAGACCTCTGGTTATTTAAGATAGGAGGAGGGGAGAGGTCCATACGACGATCCTAATGTGTTCCTACAATCTGTTAGGAATAGGAGGAGAACCTCGTCCTAACGTAAACAAAAGTCAAAGGCCTCGTTCATTTTAGACGAGGTGAGAAGAGAGGCCCCGACTCGGCTGGAGATAAGATCTCCCTCGAGCTTCAACCTCAGTCAAAGATAAGATCTCCTTCGAGCTACAACTTCAACAGGAGATAAGATCTTCTTCAATCTCGATCGGAGATAAGATCTCTCCGAGCTACAACTTCAACAAAAGATAGGATCTACTTCAACCTCGGCTGGAGATAAGATCTTTCCCAAGCTTCAACTTCAAAAGAGATAAGATCTCCTCCGAGCTTCAACCTCAATAGCAGATAAGATCTCCCTCAATTTTCAACCTCGATTGGAGATAAGATCTTTCCTGAGCTTCAACTTCAATAGAAGATAGGATCTCCTTCAATCTCGATCAAAGAAAAGATCTCTTTCGAGCTTCAGTCTCAATAGGAGATAAGATCTCTCTCGAGTTTCAACCTCGGTTGGAGATAAGATCTTCCCCCGAGCTTCAACCTCAATGGGAGATAAATCTTTTCTGAGTTTCAATCTCGATTGGAGATAAGATCTCCCCCGAGTTTCAACCTCGGCTGGAAGTAAGATCTTCCCCCAGCTTCAACTTCAGAAGAAGATAAGATCTTCCCTGAGTTTCAATCTCAACAGGTGCAGAGCCCGGAAAAAAACTTCGACAGTCGTCTTTTTTGTACTCCCTTCGAATTTTGAACTCGAAAGTGGAGGGACTATTGTTGGGGATAAACCCCTCTTCCGTCGAAGTCCAGTCTAATACTTAGCCTAATGTAACCGATAGTCATAAGAAGAGCTTCGATCGAAAATTCTTCAGGAGCCGAACTCCTTCCGGACTTCTTCAGTCGGATTCCTCCAAGAGCCGAACTCCTTCCGAACTTCTCCTTCAGTCGGATTCCTCCAGCAGTCAGATTCCTCCAAAACTTCTCCTTCAGTCGGATTCCTCCAGGAGCCGAACTCCTTCCGGACTTCTCCTTCAGCCGAACTTCTCCACCAGTCAGACTCCTTCTGGACTTCTTCATCAGTCAAACTCCATCCGAATTTTTTCAGCGGATTACTTCCAAATTTCAAGTAGTATTTCTCCCGGATGATCCCCTCTAACCGTATTTTCTTTAGGAGTCCGAACTCCTCTGGAATTAACATATGTCAAAGCTCTTCAACCAACGCCTGCTTCCTCCGAACTTCAACTATTAAATCTCAACGAACGTGTGACACCTTTCTCCATAATAAATTCCACATGGCTCCGAGTGGCCCACTACCGAACAGTTACGGTAATAAATTCTACGTGGCCCCGAGCGGTCCACTACCAGACGGTTATGGCTATACAGGCTCCGTCTATAAAAGGAACCCTCCAGATGCGTTTTCTCTAAGCTCGCTTCTCCTTCCGAAAACTCTACTGAATTCTTGCCTGAGCACTCCATTTCTGTTGGCCAGAAAAGCTGACTTGATCGTCGGAGGATCCTGCCAGAGCCACCACCACCAACTC
Organism: Cocos nucifera; assembly: GCA_006176705.1. Lineage (NCBI taxonomy): Eukaryota > Viridiplantae > Streptophyta > Magnoliopsida > Arecales > Arecaceae > Cocos > Cocos nucifera. The sequence goes on along the minus strand of QRFJ01001802.1, from coordinate 34,801 downwards.
CAGATGGGGCTTTGTTTTGTAGATCACCGACGGCGACCTCTTCTTCCTCAACTCCAACTCGATTCGATGTCAACCAAATTCTGCACCAACAAATTTATTTATTTTTTTATCCATTTGTTGGCACACAAGTTGCACGAATAAAGCCTAACTAAGGTGTATCCTATATCTAGACAGCTCCTAACTATTCCAAGTTAGCCTTTGGGCACTCCAAGTCTGAACTAGCTAGCTCAATTGGTCAGATAAGTGTAAAATCAATGGGAGGCTCCCCATGCTTTCACAATGAACCTAATTAGAGAACCACCTTTCTTTAGGAATACAAGTCTCTGAACCACTTTCCTAGACATCAACTGTTTAACCACTTAGAACCTGGTCCAACCCTTGGGCTTCCTTGTCCTATTGAGCTCGAGTGTCTCTAGGGTCAACGTCTAATTAATTTTAATTGAGGCTTGGGTATATGCAAAATGAAGAAGATGGTTTGTAGGCTAAAGAAGGATGATCAAATGCCCACCTTATCTTATTAATGGTTTTTGCCCTTAAAATTAGTTATGAAAATGCAAATGCAAATTGTTGGGGATAAACCCCGCTCCTGCCGAAGTCCAGTTCGGTGCTCTGCCTAATGCAACCAATAGCCGTGGAAGAGCTTCAACGGACGGGTCTTAGCCGAACCCCTTCAGCCGGGCGAACCGCTTAGCAGCCGAACCCCTTCAGCCGGGCGAACCGCTTAGCAGCTTCATCTGGCCGAACTGCTTAGCGGCCGAACTCCTTCGAACCTCTTCATCTGGCCGAACTGCTTAGCGACCGAGCTCCTTGGACTCCCAGCAGCCGGACTTTAGCCAAACCTCTCAACGGCCAAGCTTCAGTCGGACTCCCGCAAGAGCCGAACTCCCTCCGAGCCCTCTCCGATCGGACTCCTCAACGGCCGAGCTCCTTCCAAACTCCCCAGCGACCAAGCCTTAGCCGCACTCCAGCCAGGTGCCTGTGAAAGCCGAACTCCCTCCACACTCCTTCGGCCGAACTCCTCTTGGAGTCCAAACTTCTTTAAAATTGATATATGCCCAAGTCCACTAACCAACGCCTGCTTCCTCGAGCTATGGCTGCCGGACTTCGACGGTATGGCCGCCACTACCAGTCTGACGATGCCACTCTCTCCATAACCAGCCCCATGCGGCCCACAACCGGACGACATGGCCGCCACTACTGGCGACACCACTCTCTCCGTAACCAATCCTACGCGGCCCATGACCTGCCAGTATGGCTGTCACTATCCACCTGACGACGCCTTCCTCTCCGTACCGAACTCCATGCGGCCCCAACGGCTCGCTACCAGGCGGTATGGCCGCCACCATCAATTAAACTCTACCTATAAAGAACCCTCCAGATATGCTAACTCTAATCTCTGATCTCTAAGCTCTCCTCCCTCTCTAAGCTCTGCGGAACTCATTCCCGAGCACTCCATTCCTGTTGGCCAGAGCTAACTTGATCGTTGGAGGGTCCTGCCGGAGCCACCCCCCACCAGCTCCAAACGGAACTTCGTTTTGCAGGTCTCCGACGGCGACCTCGTCCACCTCCGCTTCAGCTAATTTCGGCGACGACCAGATTCTGCATCAATACAAATAAAGCAGTGTCCAAAAAAGAGTAGAATATTTTTAAAAAAAATCCTTTTTTTATGTGGTTTCTCTATATTAGTTAACTTCTTATGCTATGTGACCTTTTTCTTTCTTTTTTTTCTGTTTTTGTTTTTGTATTTAAGGTAATTAAAATAAGAAGGAAATTTGAATTAAAGTAGAAGGTTGACAGTCAACTAAGAATAAAAGAAAAGCAAAAAATATAAGATAAATAAGCAAATAAGATTTTTTTTTGAAATAATCGTACCAAGATCTCCGGCAACAGCGCTAAAATCTAGTGCGTGTCATAGAACACCGAAGATTAAATTAATTTTGGTTCACTTTCTATTCCATAGAACAGGATGAGACCAGGCCGAATCTATAGGGATCTTGGGCTAAATTGTGTTCGAACAAAGAAAAGAAATAGTGCAAGAAAAGAGCTTTTAGAATATGAAAATCAACAACTAAATTAAGAGCAAAGTTGGAAATAAGTTGATTAGAAGAAGATACTTCATGTTCTCGAATCTAATTGTATATTAGTTAGATCCGTATTGTTAGAGATGCAAAAGATTCTATGATTAGGTCTCAAAATAACCTATTCTTGTTGAGCACGAGCCGTATCCTTGGATCACGATACATCCCATCAGAATATAGCTTGTTGGTGCAGAAACTGATCGTCGCCGGAATCCACTGGAGTGGAAGTGGACGAGATCGCCACCAGGGACCTGCAAAATAAAGTTCTATCCGAAGCCGGTGGGGGGTGGCTCCGGCAGGACCCTCCGACGATCAAGTCAGTTTTGGCCAACAGGAATGGAGTGCTCGGGAATGAGTTCCGCATAGCTTAAAGAAGAAGAGGAGAGCTTAGAGATTGGAGTTAATGTATCTGGAGGATCCTTTTTATAGGCAGAGCTTGATGGTGACAGCCGTAGCCGCATGGTGGCGGGCCGCTCGAGGTTCGACGAAGTCAGTCCCGGGGGAAGGCGCTGTCTGCAGCGCCGCCTGCAACGGATTGATGGTGACAGCCATCGCCGCCTGGTAGCGGATCGCTGTCGCCTGTATCGGACTGATGGTGATGGCTGCAGCTGTCTTGATACTGAGCCACTCGGAGCCGAATGAAGGGTTGAAGAGCTTTGACGTGTACCCATTTCGGAGGAGTTCAGGCTTCCGAAGGGAATATGACTGAAGAGGGCCGCCTGGGAGGAACAATAGCTGAAGGAGCCCGGAAGGAGTGCGGCTGCTGAGGAGCTCGACCAAAGGGGAGGCTTGGAGGGAGTTTGGCTCTCGCGAGAGTCCGACCGAAGCTTTGCTGCTGAAGAGTTTAGCCGGTTGAAGGAGTTCGGCTAAGGCCCGAGCGTCGAGAGTCCGAAGGAGCTCGGCCACTGAGGAGTTCGGCCAAAGGGGTTCGACTAAGCCCGATCGGTGAGGGTCCGAAGGAGCTCGACCGCTGAGAAGTTCGACCGATTGAAGGGGTTCGAAGGAGCTCAACTGCTGAAGAGTTCGACCGACTAAAGGGGTTCGGCTAAGACCCGTCAGCTGAAGCTCTTCCATGGCTACTGGTTGCATTAGGCTGAGCATCGAACTGGACTTCGACGGGAGCGGGATTTATCTTCAACAGTAGTCCCCCCACTTCCGAGTTCGAAACTCAAAGGGAGTGCAGAAAAGGCGACTGCCGAAATCCTCTTCTGGGCTCCGTGCTGGTTCAGGTTGAAGCTCGGGAGAGGTCTCATTTTCTACGGCTGAGGTCAATACGAGTGCTCGAGAGAGATCTAATTTGCAGCTGGGGTTGACGCGGTCGCTAGGGAGTGATCTTATCTCTGGCCGAGGTCGTCTCAGGCGTTCTAGCCAAGGTGGTCTCTTGATTTTATCTCTGACCGAGGTTGACTCGGTCGCTCAGAAGAGATCTTATCTCTGATCGAGGTTGCCTCAGGCGCTCTGGCCAAAATTGTCTCGGGCGCTCTGGCCAAGGTGGTCTCTTGATTTTATCTCTGGCCGAGGTTGACTCGATCGCTCGAAAGAGATCTTATCTCTGGCCGAGGTTGCCTCGGGCGCTCTGGCCGAGGTCGTCTCTGATCTTATCTCTGGCCGAGGTTGACGACGTCGCTCGGGAGATATCTTATCTCTGGCCGAGGTTGACGACGTCGCTCGGGAGATATCTTATCTCCTACAGCCGAGTTTGCTTCGGAAGAGATCTTATCTCCTGCAGCGAGGTCGACCCGAACCCTCAGGGAAGATCTTATCTCCTGCAGTCAAGGTTGATGCGGACGCTCAAGAGAGATCTTATCTCCTACAGCCGAGTTTGCTTCGGAGGAGATCTTATCTCCTGCAGTCGAGGTCGGCCCAATCCCTCATAGAGAAGTGCAGCCGACCCTTATCCCTCGGGAGGATGAAAATCTATCTCCTCGGCCGATGCGGACGTCGGGGGAGATCTTATCTCCTGCTATCAGCCTCGGGGGAGTACAGCCGGTCCCGGACCCTTAGGGAGATCTATCTCCTGCGCCAAGGTTGCTTCGGAGGAAATCTTATCTTTGCGGTCGGCTTGCCTCGAGAGAGATCTTATCTCCACAGTAAGGTGACAAGTCGGAGAGAATCTGCCGAGGTGCTACGTCGGAGATCTTATCTCAACCAAGGTTCCGCGACCTCGGAGATCTCATCTCCTGCGTCGAGGTTGATGGAAATCATGTCCCCTATGGACTTCGGAGCTCGGATTTAGACTTTGCTCGCGTTAGGACGAGGTTCTCCTCCTGTTCCTAACGGACTATGGGGACCATAAGGGCCGTTGTCAGGACCTCTCCTCCCATCCCGTCCTTTGTGAACGAGCCCTTCGACTTTGCTTGCGTTAGGACGAGATTCTCCTCCTGTTCCTAACGGACCATGGACGAGATTCTTCGAAGCTCGGAAGAGATCTTATCTCTGGCCGAGGTTGACACGGTCGCTCGAGAGAGATCTTATCTCTGGCCGAGGTTGTCACGGTCGCTCGGAAGAGAACTTGTCAAGGTTGTCACGGTCGCTCGGGAGAGATCTTATCTCTGGTCGAGGTTGACTCGGTCGTTTAAGAGAGATCTTATCTCTAGACGAGATTGACGGTCTTTGACCCGCTCGTGTTAGGACAACGTTCTCCTCCTATTCCTAATACGGCAACTATTGACTGCTTCTTCCCTGTCATCACATAGTTTTTGCACCCAGAAACAATATTATTGAAAGAAAAGAATTTTATTGAAGGAAAGTTACGCGCAGCACATCCCCGTTTCAGGGTCGTGGGGGCGTTGTTCCTTTAGGTTCCCTCGGACAATAAGTCCCGGGCCGGACGACCTCCTCTATCTCATGCTGGCTTTCTCAATTTGGAGCAAGCTTCTCTTGACTTTGACGTCGGGAGATGACGAATCGCCGAAGTACCAAGCTCCTCCCAAGGGTGATGTTGATGACGCCGTGAGGCGGCCGACCTCCTTCCATGCGGCCGAGCTCCTTGCCGTTTCTGGCTATGGCAGCGCCCTTGGCCGATCTTCTCCTGTTTCAGGCTGGCGTCGGAGGAATTTACCCAGCCGCCCCTTTCTGACAAGCTCCTCAATTTCTTCTCGGAGCTGAATGCATTCCTCAATGTCGTAACCGTGGTCACCATGGTAGAGGCAGTACCTGCTTCGATCGCGTTTGTTTGGAGGAGATCGTGATCCTTCTGATCTTGGTAGCTGGTTCTTAACTTCCGTGAGAATTTGAGTTCGAGGAGCGTTGAGGGGGGCGTAGTCGTAGAACCTTTCGGAAGGACTTCTTTGCACCCTTCTGTCGGGGCTTCTTTGGTGGCGAGCTCGAGGAGTTCGGGCTCGCCTGCGCCTGGAAAGAGTTCGTGAGCGCGGCCGAACTTCGCTCGGCTCTCCATCGACGACGGGTCTATTATACTCGTCTGCCCGCCGCTCTCTTAAGGCTTCTTGGTCCTTCAACTTGAAAGCTTCTTCCGCATGGGCATATCCCTCCGCCTGAGCCAGCAGATCGGTGAAGTCCCTGAAATACTTTTTCTCCAGGGAGAACAGCAAGTCATTCTTCCAAAGGCCGCCCTTGAGTGCGACCATCGCAACAGACTGGTCTAGGTCCCGGACCTCCAATGTCGCGGCATTAAACCAGGTGACGTAAGCCCGGATGGATTCCCTCTACTTCTACTTGACGTTCATCAGGAAATTCGAACCTCGGCGCGAACGTCGGCTGCCGATGATGTGAGCCGCAAACTGACGGCTCATCTAGTCGAAAGAGAAGATCGTACCCGACTTTAACGTCGAGTACCAATTTCTCGCTGCTCCCTTTAAGGTAGACGAAAAGGCTCGGCACAGTATAGCGTTTGAAGCACCGTAGAGTGGCATCATGGTCCGAAAGGCCTCTAGATGATCAACTAGATCAAAAGTTCCATCGTAGCTTTCAAATTGAGAAAGCTCGAAATTCGGCGAAATGGGCTCTTGCATAATTCGAAGGGAGAAAGGAGGATCGGTGTGGACGTCAACATAATAAGCCGGGGCGACGTGGCCGAGCTCTTCAATTCGCCGGTCCATCTCCCGCAGTCTGTGATCAAGGACGTCTTCTCGATTACAGATCTTGGAGGGCTTCCGACTACAAATGGAGGTCTCCCCCAAAGGAGAAATATGATCCGAACACGGATCCTCGACTCTCTGTTTCCCCTTCTCAAGGGCGACGGATACGTTGGCCCAGGTACTCTTCCTTAAGGTCGGTTCCTGACATCCCGATGGTGGGTTTCCTGATGGAGTCACCGCCGGGGGCTACTGTATGGCCTGCATCACCTCGGTGAGGCCGCGGACCTGCTAGACAAGCCGGTTGAACTGCTCCACATCTACCGCGGATACAGGTGGAACCTGAGCTGCTGGGGCTGAAGTAGGAGTAGATGGATCTGGACGGGATCGAACCGCAGAGGCCTCCGATCGTCAAGTCGAAGATCTCCTGAGAGGCATTTTCTCTTAGGAAAGAACTCTGGAGAGGAAGGAGAGAGATCTCCGAAGAGGGAAGAGAAAATTCGTCGTCAAGCACTCCTTTAAAAACAAGAGAATCTCGAAGGTTCGTGCCTTCCTTCTAGCGCCAATCTGTTGGTGCAGAAACTGATCGTCGTCGGAATCCGCTGGAGTGGAGGTGGACGAGGTCGCCACCGGAGACCTGCAAAATAAAATCCCGTCCGGAGTCGGTGGGGGTGGCTCCGACAGGATCCTCCAACGATCAAGTCAGCTTTGGCCAACAGGAATGGAGTGCTCGGGAATGAGTTCCGCATTGCTTAAAGAAGAAGAGGAGAGCTTAGAGATTGGAGTTAGCATATCTAGAGGATCCTTTTTATAGACGGAGCTTGATGGTGACAGCCGTAGCCACGTGGTGGCAGACCGCTCGAGGTTTGGCGAAGTCAGTCCCGGAGGAAGGCGCTGTCTGCAGCGCCGCTTGCAACGGATTGATGGTGACAGCCATCGCCGTCTGGTAGCGGATCGCTGTCGCCTGTAGCGGACTGATGGTGATGGCTGCAGCTATCTTGATACTGAGCCGCTCGGAGCCGAATGAAGGGTTGAAGAGCTTTGACGTGTACCCATTTCGGAGGAGTTCGGACTCCCGAAGGAAATATGACTGGAGAGGGCCGCCCGGGAGGAATAATAGCTGAAGGAGTCCGGAAGGAGTGCGACTGCTGAGGAGCTCGGCCAAAGGGGAGACTTGGAGCAAGTTCGGCTCTCGCAGAAGTCCAACCGAAGCTCTGCTGCTGAAGAGTTCGGCCGGTTGAAGGAGTTCGGCTAAAGCCCGGGCGCCGAGAGTTCGAAGGAGCTCGGCCGCTGAGGAGTTCGGCCAAAGGGGTTCGACTAAGCCCAGCCGCTGAGGGTCCGAAAGAACTCGACCGCTGAGAAGTTCAGCCGACTGAAGGGGTTCGAAGGAACTCGACTGCTGAAGAGTTCGGCCGGCTGAAGGGATTGGACTAAGACCCATCAGCTAAAGCTCTTCCGTAGCTACTGGTTGCATTAGGCTAAGCATCGAACTGGACTTCGGCGAGAGCGGGGTTTATCCCCAACATAGCTTATTTGGGATTTTAATTCACATAAGGTGATTATCAATCTTTGATATAACCTATCTTGTTAGAATACGATCCATATCCTTAGATCATGGATCGTCCCTATTTAGCATAGATTATTCAAAGAAAAAATCTTAGACAAAATAATTAAGATATTTGGAATTAAAAGAATTTAAATTTCATTGCATCAAATCAAAATACAAAGATTCATGAAAAATAAAGCATATTTGATTACACAATTTTCATTTACTTCTCCAAAGTCAAGGACTTTAGCCATGCATGGAGAGGATGCCGCCTGCTGTAACCATCTTCATCTTCTGGCTCCTTGAAAGAAGAGAAAAAGAAGCTCTTGAATCTACCGCGCTATTCTCATGGATCTGACCATCCCAAACTGGATTCGAGCACCCTCCTTTAAAAGAAAAGGTGGAAGAAAGAAGAGAAGAAGGAAGAAGAAAAAAAAAGAATGGCTTGGAGAAGAGTAGGGGCGGCTTTGGGGCGTAGAGCTTTGAGAGAAGATTAAGGGCTTAAGGGCTTCAAGGTCTTTTTATAGAGTAGGATGCATGAGATGGGACCTTTCATCCCGTAGGGAGTTGTAGAGAGATGAGGAGACGTGCAAGGCGCATAGAGTTTGTGGCGTGGAAGAAGTGGGGGCCGTGTGAACTTGTGGAGCGCATGGGAAGGAGAGGCTTTAGCGTGAAAGGACTTTTGGCTGCATAGAAATTGTAAAGGTAGGGAGGAGGCGGGTGGAGTTTGTGGTGAAGCATAAAAAGGAAGCTGCGGCCCATGTGAGGAAATTCATTGCATGAGAGAAGTTTGGGATGTGACATGGGAAAGGGAGGTATGGAGAGTTGCAATAGCGTGGAGGCTTTTGGAGAATTAGGGTGCTGTAGACTTTGTGGTCACATGTTGGACTTGGGTGCCCACATGGAGAAGGAGCGCATGGGCTTTGGGGAGATGAGTAAACGTGAAAGGATTTTGTGGCACTAAGAGAAAGTGCATGGAGGAGATTTATTGCATTAAGATTGTGGGGCACACCACCCTCTCCATCCCTCCCCCCTCTTTCTCTTTTCCTCTCTTTTCTTCTCCCTCTCCCTATCCTCACCAGTGTCTCATTTTGCATGTTAGAATCGTCCCGGTTGGCCATCGGTACAGTTCGGCACACCACGAACTAGGCAGTTCCGTCTGATTCGGTGAACCTTGGTTTAGATAGTCCTTGCATTAGAATAAATGTTGCCATGGTTTCTATAAGCTGCAATATGAATAGCATGCATTTTTCTTCTCATTATATCCATTAAGTAGAGTGCTAATTGAAATGGTAGATTGGGAAATATTTATCAGAAATAAGAAATATATGTACCTATGAGAAAATTAAGAAAGTTTTTAAGAATTTTTGAATGAAGCAAAATGTTTTTTGATTTCATTGATGGTGGCAGATTTATCAAAAGAGGAGGAACTGCTACTAGGTAAACCAATGACTACATTTTAATAGTTTCAACATTTAGTTGCAAGGCTCTAGGCTCCCTATGTATATATTACAAGCATAATTACGTTATCTACTCCTTACACTTGGAGGTGCTATTTGAAGGATTGCAAAAATACTACAATTTAAGTATGTTTATGTGATAATCAAAGGATTATATATTTTAGATTTTCCCAAAAGTGCTTTGTTGATTTTTTTTATTGTCGTGTTCAATATTATTGAAATTTGCAACAAGCATGCATCACAATTTCCTATTTCAAGTTTGTATAACTTTTGACTTTCTCAGAACTATGTGGAAAGTTGAGACTTGTTCTTGCTCACAAAGACAAATATATTGATTGTTAATCTCATGCTCAATGTATTATGAAAAGCTCAAACTTCTATAGAATGAACGTTAAGCAGCAACTGGCAGGGGGGTAAAAAGCTGATCAGTGGTAACTCAGAAAAGACAAAATGTGGATTAATCTCTTTGACAGAGGACCCTCAATAGAAAGCTAAAATTTCTCTACATACTGTAAGTATAACAGCAATCACTGGACCACAACCACATTGAGCTCATGAAAGTCATAAGTTCACAATGATAACTATATGCAGCACTCCTATCAAAATTCTCAATGAAAGTTCACTTTGACAGAGAACAAGCAACAGGAGAACACTTAATTAAGACCTCTCAGAATTCTTTTCTCAAACCGATCGAAGGGAAAGAAGTAACATATTTGAACCAACCCGAGTATGCAAATGTATTGATAACAAACTGCCAATATAGGTACCAGCACAAAGAAATAAATCCAGATGTGTCACATCTTTCAAGAGTTGATCTTATGAATTCTTCTATAGTTGGCCTTATGAATTTTCTATATAATTTAAAACCTCTGTCTATATCTGAGCCATAATTGTACAACAGCAAGGGTTACGTGAGACAACAAAGGCTTCCATTATGTGATTACATTATAAAAGTTAATGATCTGAGCCTCACTTCCAACAGTCCTCTTGCAATTAAAAAAGAGACTTTACTAGATGAGACACTAAAACCCATTTAAAAGCATTTACATGCATCAAAGTGAAAGAAGTTCAAACATGTATAGTTGAAGGGAACAAGTTTTGACAGGTCATGTCAGGAGTTATCTGTGATACCTGTATCTCGTCAAAGCAGAGAACACTTGCCCCAGTCTTATTTGCTTTCCTGTCAACAAGAAATTTATCTGCTACAGCAGGTAGAATATGTTTTGTTCGTACCTCATGCTTATATCTTTCCTCTCCAATCAACCATTCTTTGACTTGCACATCAAATGGGAGACTAGTTATCCAACTGAAAGTACTTGATTGGACAGATCTGTCAGTATGCTGGTTCTTCCATATGTCATGCATATGTTCATGTATTTCAAGCATTGCCTGCTGGCAAAAAATGCTGAAACCAATGAAGCTTACGAAAACTAAAAAATAATGGTACTTAACAATGTCGTGCTAGTTTGCTAAAATAGTCATCATGATTATTTAATTTCTGATTGAGTGTGCCTGGCCAGAAGATACTGCACACAAATGCCCATAGATTGCCCATGTGATTCTCAAGTAAATAAAATTAAAAAAATTGTTATAAGGAAAATAGGAAATACTATTTCTATCTTTCCAACCTAGGTTACCTCACTCTTTTGTGCCTCTTTTATTTTTTTTTTTACAATCATGGGCAGCCTTTTTTTCAACACTGCTGATGCCAGTGCAAAGCCCAAATGGCAAAAGCATAAGGGGAGCTGACTAAGGATTGTTGCTTATGATAGAAGCGGAGGGGGGGGGCGAAGAAAAATCTGTCTTCGGGACTTTGTTATGATAAATCATAAGAAAATATATGCAGCCTCAGACACACAGGAATACAAGCAATGCACAACCGATAAAGACTGTTTATCTATATTATCCATATCAGATAATAACTCAATCTGTTTGACACCTGAGACTCCCTTATCTATGTGATATCTCCCAAACACATGAGAGTTGACAATTAGGAGAAGACAACAGAAGCATGAGCACCACCCCCCCCACCCCACCACCACCACCACCACCACCACCACACCAAAAAAAAAGCGGGGGGTACCAAAAAGAAATCCGTTTACTTTTGGATATCTAGTTTCAGTAGCAAGTTAATTTATGAATCTTGAAAAACTAAGGATTATAGAATCATAGCCTCCTTCTGGTCCTGCCAAAACCTCCATCCATTGGGCCTTCTCTTTTTGTCCCTTCCCAACCCATGTAAGGATAGCACATAGATAGAGTACTTGGAGTCCAAACAGAACCTTAATCTGTACTGCACAAGTATTGCATTTGTGTGTGTGTGCACGTGATGGTTCCATGCTTAATACTGCTTATATATGTACTACATACCAATAAATGCATGAAGGATCATATGTATGCATGCGTATGTATATGAGAAAGTGAGAAAATGTACTGTCAAGCACAAAACTAAATAATTCACCTCATGAAAGTGAAACCTCCGCCGGTGCTTTACAATACCTTCAGTGGCACTGTAAAACATATCCATTAGCATAGTCTTTCCTGCGTAAATAATATATCCATACATTAGGCATCAGTAGTATACAAAGCAATGTTCATTGCCTCGATACCAGACGTCATACCGGCACCATCCTATTACAATGTCTGTACACAGTTCAGTATGTAAGAGATGGCATACCGAGTGACAAAACTGTACGAGATAGTATACCAGTATGGTATGGTATGCTCCATATCGAACAGTATAGGGCAGTACAACAGACCATGATACAAAGAGTACTAAAAAGGCCTGTCCAACACCCTTGAAAGCTAGATATATCCAAATGCACTATGAATAATATGGAGCCCTCAGATAACAACATGACTCCAAAGATGCACTACGAAATGAAGAACTTAAAATGGTGATATATTTCAACCAAGAATTGTATAGTTCAGCCAAAATAAAAGAAACAAAAATGTCATTATGTCAGAAGTTTTTGCTTCATGTCGAAAAAATTTAAATGTTTTGATGATATACCACTTCCAACATTTCCATAAAGATAAATTCCTTTTGGAGCTGCAGGTGCAACAGGTTGGCAACCAACTATAGAATCTAGCCTCTTCTCTCGGTTAAGATATGACACCATTTTTCCAACACCAGGTTCTGCATTTCCACGTCTTCTCCTAAGTCCAAAAAATAATCTATAAGGAAACCAAAACAGCCATGTAAAGGTTGAATTAACAGCATGAACATAAAAAGCAGGCCTGGTTTACACACCATATATGTGCACTATAGTGCACTCAAAGGAAAGGTTGAATTAACAGCATGAAATACCAATGTAGTTAAAAGATCATTAGACACATGCTATTAGCCATTAGCAATCTGCTGACTAAAACCTTCTACAAGGTAGGAACTAGCAACCTTTTATCCTAATGCATCAACAGCTACCCTTGTATAAATATCAAAATCAAATACATGAAAACTAAATAAAAAAAGTTTGGGTTATGTCGTGTCCATGTTTTTGCCACGAGCATGGCTAGTCAATCATCAGGAAAATAACTACGACAATTCATGTACTAGTCATGGTATAGCTCTAGTCACACACAGCATCACCATGATAGTCAGAAATAATAACCACAAAAGTGCTGTGAGTCCAATTGGGAGTCTAAATTTGTCTTCTGATCATACTATCCCATCTTGGAAACTGTAAGGTATCACACATCGAGTAGTCAATATCTGTAGTGGTCATGCTTTCTTGTCAGCAAAATGTCCATGGACATACATATTGGGGCACAAACAATATAACAGCAATGTTGATACCAGCATTAGGTGCATTATGGACTTGTGCATTACCAGGTGGCAGCATTCACAAGAATTATAATCAACCAAGTAGGGAATCTCTACCATGAATTCCACTTGTCAACAAATCCACTTCTGATGTTTCTTGCTTCCATCCATACACCCTCCTGCTGTTTAAGCTCAGCTTCTTCTAGTAGAAGTTTGTGCCTCTCACTCTCTCTATTCTTCTCCCAAATAGTCAGTTTTTCCTGAAAAAAAAGGGTAAAAATGGGAAATAGCTCCATTGAATAAGCCTGATGCCCATGGATCGGATAGAACATGGTTAACTAATCCTGTGATACATCAATATATACTTCGAAAAAATATGCTTCAACAACATACATGGTAATCTTCCATTTCTTTCTCATACTGCTCTAGTCTTCCAAGCAAATCTTCTAACTCGAACGCTACCTTTTCTTGGTAAACATCATGTTGAAGTTTTCCCTGGCTAACCATGCCCCTATAAGTTGAAAGTGGGCCTTCAAACAGAACCAAGAGAAAGGAGGGGGAGGAAAATTAATTAAAGTGGACCTTCAGTAAACAAGCTTATATAAGCATATATAGAGATAACTTCTATAGAATCATATTCATCTGAATCCTCAAGAAATAAAAAACCAACAGGGACAGCTAACAAGAATACATCAAAGCTAGTAACTTCAAGGAACCTTTTCTTTGTCATAAAGCAATTATCATTACATAACATATATTTGGTAGACAAGCATCTGATAAGATCCAGACAATGCCCACATCTCCAAAGCATGGTGTGCTGGAGCAACCTAGTAACAACAATTACTCTAACCAGAAGAATAAATTTCCACTTAAGGATGCACTCTCTTGTTCATGATATCGTAAACATGCGTAAATTTTGATGGTAGTGAGAAGAGTAATCTTACAAAGTTCCATGGCTTTTGCATCACATTACCATAGCTTTCATCCATAAATCTTAGGCAACATGAATATCAGTAAACAAATCCAACTGATACAATTGGTGTTCATTAAGGAAGCCTTTACTTCCTTCTTTGATGACTCTCAGAATGGACTAAACATCTTAATCAGCATCTAACATGTTTTCTAGGTTGAGCCAAATTTCTTGCAAGGTAGAACTTATGTCAAATTTTGTAACTTATACAGACATTATAATATACTTGGTTGTGTTGGCCTAAGGAGTTCTTTGTATTCAAAAGAATTCATCACTTCTGTGCAGAAGTATTTTATGTTGATTATTACTGTAGATAACTACCATATTCTCATTTATTTTTGCTTAGTGATACAGCTTAAATTTCAACAGCTATAGACCTTTCCTCACAAATCAAACCTACCTGCCTACCAAGCCTGATCTAGCCTAGGTGTTGTGATTTTCAGTTTATCACTTATAGTTTGTCTAAAAGCACCTTTGCATCCTCATCTCTCCAAAATTCAGATTAAGCATCGTATCCTGAACCTTGCATAACATTCCAGTTTCCAACCCACACAGCAATGCCAAGAATGCTAGTGTTTTACCAACTTTTAATATTCTTCTTTAAGTCTCCCCAGCATGCAACAATTATACAGTATGTCTCCATCTATCTTTTCATATTTCATCATCAGAATGTTCATCAACCACCATTTTTCTGTGCAAAGGTCCAGGAGAACAAGCATAGTCACTCTGGTTAGATCCTAAAGATCAGCTCTACTTGCATGTTTAGTTTTCAGAATAATTAGATAGAATTTGAATTCTGCTTAGAGTTCAGCCAATTCTCTTCCCAACTAACACTGACATCCAAAAGTCTAATACATATATATTAAGCCACCTTGCAGATTATCATATTTAGTTGATTGACAGAAAGTTTAAGAAAAAAATAATTAAGGCTCAACAAGCACAGGGAGATGGCAACTTAATTTTCACTATTCTTATTATAATTCATTCTAATACTTGATGTGGACAAATTTAAAATGTAAATCTCTTCATTTCTCTTTATTTAAAGTCTAGATGTCTTCTTTTTCTCTTTAAACTTTCATTCAATTGTCCAAGGAAGAAAAATTGCCTGGAGAATCATCTTCCTGAGAAAGCATAATGAATTAGTTTCAAAGATCAATGATTTTTATTTAATTGTTGTTCTATAGCTCCCTTATGTCACTCTATGGTGCAGTTCTATAGTTTAGTTCCATAATAGTCCGTCAAACTTGTACTTTGCCCTTCTACCTCTAAATTACTATCTCAGAACTTGTCGTAAGACCATAATTATTACCTTTTTCTATAAATATCCATTAATTAACTAGTTAACTAAAAATAATTTCTAAAAAGATTCATGCATTTATAGGTTTTATAATTTGGTTCTAATGTCTGATTAAGCCCTCTGTAAGTGCACAAAACATGACTTCTAGCTTTGGCTTGATGCAGAGCCACGAGAAAATAAAAGAAAACAAAGGAAGATTGAAAGAGAAAAATAAAAACAAGCCTAGATTCATGAATTAATTCAATCAATTAAGTCTCAAGTCTATCTTTTTTCCATAGAGACCTTTAAATAGAGATACAAAAAGTAATCCAACAGAAATTAAATTACTGAATTCTAATAAGAGTAAAAGTCCTCAGAAAATAAGAATTCCTAAATAAACCAAACCTTCCTTTCAAAATAGAATTAGGGTTAGGATTTCTCAGCGACACTTTCTTCTGAAATATGTACATAATCCTTGATTCCTATCATTCCCTCCTGACTAGAAAGAACTCGACTCTGGCAAAGAATTGAAGTAATCTTCTAGGATATCTGAAACAATACGATGTAGCTCTTCTTTAAGAATCCAAGTAGCATCTGAGTCTGAACAGTCTTTTCATTTAATCAAAAATCGTTGGAATGCTCCATCAGTAGAAAGAACAATCTCATCCGTGATAATGCGCTCAACTCGATCTAACGAAGACGATAAAAGTGATGGAAGAATTAGAACTGATACTAGAAAAGTGCAATCCCTGCTATCACCTGCATGCATAGTAAGAGGCTCAAATGTGCCTCGATAAGATAGTAAGTCCTCAACATTGAAAATTAGACTAAATTTTAAATTAAGATAATTCTATATAATAAGCATTAGGCCCATGTTTATGAAAAATACGAAATAGACCAACGACTGGGATGTGCAACTTTTTGAATGAATGTCAGGGATAACATTCAGGACGAATACGAAACATCACAATCATCCTCGTTAAACTCCACTTTTCTACGGTACGGTAAGCAACAGTAGCAAGTTTATATTTCTCGATACTCGTAGCAATCTTTTGCCTAATATCAATGTGAATGTCATGAATATGTTTAGCAAAAGACGTGGCAAACTCAGCAATGCGATTATTCATGGGTAAGAAAACAAGATCAATGGGTTGACGAGGATTAAAGCCATAAATAATTTCAAAAATACTCTTGCCAGTAAACTGATTTATTAAGTTATTATAAGCAAGTCACATTCCAAGCTTATCACCAACTAGACACCAAAGTAAATTACCAAGACTTCGATTCACAACCTTTGTTTGACCATCTGTTTGGGATGAAAAGCTAAAAAAAACTTTAAAGTGATTCTAAACAATTTCCAAAAAGTCTTTCAAAAATAACTCACAAATTTGACATCACACACTATAAAATAGGATAATCCGTGAAGTCTGACAACTTTCCTAAAAAATAACTTAGCAACAGAAGATACATCAGAAGTCTTTTGATAAGAAATAAAGTATGCCATTTTGGAAAATCTATCAACAACAACTAGAATTGAATTATGTCCTCTAGTAGTCCTAGGTAATTCAAGAATAAAATCCATACTAAGATCTTTCCATGAGAAATGAAGATTTAGTAAAGAAGTATATAAACCATTGTTTTGCTTTCTAACCTTAGCTAATTGACATATACAACACTGAGCGAGGATTCTAGCCACGTCTTTTTTAAGAGATGGTCAATAGAACCTATCTTCAACTATAGTTATAGTCTTATTATGCCCAAAATGACCCGCTAAATCTCCTGCATGAAGTTTCCAAATAAAAAAGATCCCGTAGAGATGTCCGAGGTATACAAAAATGACAATCTTTAAATAGGTAACCATTCTTGATCACAAAGTCAATAGATTCTTGATGGTTTTCTTGATTAACCTCTTAATAGATGTTAGCAAAATTAGGATAATGCTGATAGCTGTCTTTTACTCACTCAAAACCCACTACCTCGGCATCCATGGATTGGAGGATAGTAATTAATCTACTTAGCGCACCAGCAACCCTATTCTCAATACTAGCTTGGTGTTTGAGAACAAAAATATAATCCTGAAAAAACTCTACCCACTTGATATGCCTAGCACTAAATTTCTTTTAAGACTGAATATACCTAAAGAACAAATTATCAAAATATAAAATAAACTCTTGGGATAAAAGATAATATCGCCAATACCTAAGAGCCTGAGCTATAACGTAGAATTCTTTGTCATATTTAGAATATCTTTGCCGTCATTAAGCTTTTTGCTAAAATAAACTATAAGATGACCCTCTTGACTAAGAACTCCAATTTTAATGCCTGATGCATCAGGCTACATTAAAAATTTTTGAAAAGTCTAGATGAATCAAAACAGACGCTTCGATCATCTTAAGCTTTATTTCATTAAAAGCCATCTTCCTTCATACAGGTGGAACCAAGATTTGCGGATTCGGTACTGCTACCCATACCGATAGCTGGCCGGTATGGTACGGTACCATATTGTACCATGTCGTGCCATCCTGTATCGTCAATAAAAAAATCAAAAAAAAATTTCATCCAATGGCCAAAAAAAAATCATCTCATACCGATGCCGTACCGCTCCATACCGGTACCGTACTACCCCATACCGAATCAAACCGCCCGATACTAGTCCGTATCAACCGGTTCGGATCATTTTCCGAAAAATCGGCCTAAACCATTCCGATTTCCTGTCAGTACGATACGATACATGATGTACCAATCGGTTCGGATCGGTACGGAATACCATGGATGAAATCTTTAAATAAAGATACAAAAGGCAACCTAACAAAAATCAAATTGCCGAATTCTAATAAGAGTAAAAGTCCAAAGAAAATAAGAATTCCTAAATAAACCAAACCCTCCTTTCAAAATAGAATTAGGATTAGGATTTCTCAGCGACACTTCCTTCTGAAATATGTGTGTAATCCTTGATTTCCATCATTGCTTCACTATTCATCTTTGCTAATATGTTAAACTCCTTTTTCACCATCATTAGAAAGTCCATGGATCATCTTAAGCCGCACCAACCTAACATCAATAGCTTTTCTGCCTCTTCAGGTGTTTAGCATTCAAAATCTTTAGCTCACGTTATGCATGATACATGAAAGCAAATTCAGTTTGTCAACTACTGGCTCCTAACATTGCATCAACAACATCCAAGATAAGCAAATCCTTTAGTTCTATCGTCCAGATATTTTTAAGTATCTACCAAGATTTTTTCACTTCTCCCCCTTCCCTATTCTGTCAATGAAGGATGTGCATGTGGGAGCTTCCACTTCTACATTTCAACACCTATATCATATCACAAACTACATTCACCAAAACTTAAGGCCACATCAAATAGCTTCTATATTAAGTCAGGGGGTCATTATTCCCTTACTAGAGCATAAAATCTTTAAAATACGGTGCTCTATTCTTGCTATTAAGGAGGATATCTAATCCACAGCATGCTTAATTCAATCTCTGAAAGTCATTCCTTGTCAATCCCTTTCTAAAAACACCAAGTTCATACACTATCATTATATCATCAAAGTTCTCATTCATGTGTAGCTTTCTTGAGTATCCATAAAGAATCACAATCCAAATTAACCATGGCTTAGATTATAGGAAGAAGGGACACATCATCTTCTTGCCTCCAAGATGGTCAACTAAAACTTAAGGAAATAACAGAAAAGCAGAAAATAAATACATGAAATAAATAATAGTAGCAGTGTAGGGAACATGTTTGTAAAAAGTAACAAAAGCAGAAAACACTTCATGAGAAAATATTCTGAAGAATAACATATCAAGAATTGTGGAAGAAGTGGAGCAGAGACAAAGAATTCAATTACCGGCTCGATCTGAAAAGTTACCAGGATCCTGCACTCGCCTGGATTTTCAGAGCTACAAGAACGATTCTAGTAGCCGCAAGGTCCGATCATTATCCAAGATCCATAGCATGGTTTGCTGAACCATCCCAAACCAGGCGGCTCTAGGTGTTTCAAGTCGTACCAGCCACAAACCAGGATGGTTTGGCCTTCCAAATTGGAACACTAGATGAGGGAGAGGAAAAGAGAAGAAAAGAGAGGAAGAAAGAGAGGAGAGGAAAAGAGGGGACGACACCATCAGGGAGCCAACGGTGGCCCATCATGGCTGCCGGAGGGCCGCGGAGATCTCTACGGCTCCGTGTCGCCCAATAGGGCATTTAATCGAGAGAGATAGAGAGAGAGGGAGAGTGAGGGTCATGACCAGAAAAGGCACGGACGAAGCCACAACCGTAGAATAGGGATGACCGTTCCTATTCATCGTAATTTTTTTTTAAAAATGATGATGAATAGTAAAGCCGACAATGGATTTGCTGGCTTCACTATGATCTTTTTTAAAAGAACCCCATCTATGGAGCTGCAGACTGCAATTTCACCGTCCAGCAGCCATCCGATGGCCTCTCCACCAGCTTTTCCTCTCTTTTTTTCTCTCTCTCTCGACCATGATTTAGTGGAGGAAGCGAAGACCTTGGTGGCTCTCCAAGCATAACCGTGGCCTACCTGTGGCCACCGGCCACCCTCTCCCTCCCTCCCCTTGTCCATCCCCCTCCCCCCTTCCCCCTCTTTCTTTCTTTTCCTCTTCACTTCTGTATCAATTCACGCCAGTCCAGTCTGATACAGATCCATACCAACTCGTACCATCGGCCAGCCAGCATGGATCCCAGTACCGGTTCAGCGGATCTTGATCCATAGGCTAGGGTTCTGCAATCAACTGTGCAGGCAGAAGATGGAAAAAATCGAGAAAAGAAGAGAACACTTTAAGGTACTGTTCTCAGTTACTGTTATTAGGAGAGAATATTTAAATCGCTGCATGCTTGATCCTCTCAAAATACACTATTTGTCGATCTCTTTCTGAAACGATCAAGTCCGTAATTCTGATTCCTACGCAGGTTTCCTAAATTTCTCCAAGAGAACCAGATCACATACCAATCACGTTTTTGAATATAGAAAGAAGGAAAAGAATCCGTTTCGAAACCCTAAAACAAAAAATAGAAAATCAAAAAGAAACACATGCAATGCAATTGATCGTAGTTACTAGAACAACGAAAGGAGTTTCGGAGAGGTTCAAGAAATGGAAGCGGAAGGCACTTCATGCAGATGAATCTGGAGCACTAATCAGTCCCCGAACTGTTATCTTTAATTTATTCAAGCGATGCGATCATCCGAACAATGAACAGGACTATATGAGATATTATCCCAAGAACATCCATAGAAAAGAAAAGATCTCTGAGTTTAGAAGCAAGATATGACATCGAGAACTAAGAGGATCAAGAATCGCGTACAAGAGAATATAGAGGACTTGATTACGGTTCAGACCGGAGAGCTGGTGGAATCATGGATTTTACCTCGGCGCCGTTCCTCGGAGCTCCGCGATCGATTGCAGTGGGAGCGACTCCTGGTCCGGGGCCAAGATCCATGGGCACCGCGGGCGAGGACCGAGGAGAGACGTCCTCGCATACCGACGCTGGGGGAAGGGGAGGAAATCAAGAAATTAGGATAATTAACACGGTCGTAATTTAAAAGAGCCGAGGAGAGACGTCCTCGCATTCCGACGCTGGGGGAAGAGGAGGAAATCAAGAAATTATGATAATTAACACAGTCGTAATTTAAAAGAGCCGTTTATATATATATATATATATATAAACAGCGGATTTTCATTCAAGTTTCTCGAGAAATCAAATAAAAAATTAAAAAAACTCAATCAACATTTTAAAAATTTATTTTTAAAATTTTTTATTATATATATTTAAAAAAATAAAATAATATAAAATTTTTAGAAAAAATTATATCATTTTTTTTTTTGGATGGCATGATCAACGAACTTCTATATAATATATAATAATAATTATGAAAAAAAATAATTTTTATTATATTTGATTAGTAAAAAAATTATTTTAAAAAATAACATCGAAAAAAAATTATTACATTTGATTAGAGATAATTCTATATAAAAATATGATAAAATTTATAAATATATTTTTTAATATAAAATAATTTTTTAATAATAAGATAGTATTGTCATCTTCAATTAGTTTTATATAATGATTATAATCACATAGCCTTTTGCATAATATCATCTCCATCTTAATTTTTTTATAAAATTTTTTTATTAAATAAATTTTGAAGGACATTAGAATAAGTCAATGATTACATATACAGCTTTATTTGAGATATTTTTATCAAATATGGATTACCATCACTTAAAAATTTATCAAATACCAATCTTCTCATGGTATTTATTTTACCTTCTTTCTCCAAAAAATAAGCATGGAGCCTACTATTTTTTTATCATCTCTCTTCTACTTTTCATACCAAACATGATAATCTAATATGAAAATTATTTTTTCATATCAGATGTTGGAGATAAATCCCGCTTCTGTCGAATTCCAATCTGAAGTTTGGCCTAACGCAATTGGTAATCATGAAAGAGCTTCGATCGAAAATTCTTCCTCCAGTGGCCGGATCCCAGCCGAACTTCTTTCGAATCTCTCCTTCAGTCGGACTTCTATAGGAGCCGAACTCCTTTCGAATTTCTTCTTTAGTCGAATTTCTACAGGAGCCGAACTTCTTCCGAATTTTTCCTTCAGTCGGATTTCTATAGGAGCCGAACTCCTTCCGAACTTTTTCTTCAGTTGGACTCCTATGGAAGTCGAACTCCTTCCAAATCTCTCCTTCAATTAGGCTTCTATAGGAGCCGAACTTCTTCCGGATCTCTCATTCAGTCGGACTTCTATAGAAGTCGAACTCCTTCCAGACTCCTCCTTCAGTCAGATTTCTACAAGAGCCAAACTTCTTTCGGATTTCTCCTTCAGTCAGATTTCTACATGAGCCGAACTCTTTCCGAACTTCTCCTTCAATCGGACTCCTATGGAAGCCAAACTTCTTTCGGATCCCTCCTTCAGTCGAATTTTTCTACAGGAGCCGAACTCCTTTCGAACTTCTCCTTCAGTCGAATTTCTATAAGAGCCAAACTTCTTCCGAATTTCTTCTTCAGTCGAATTTCTATGGGAACAGAACTCCTTCCGAACTTCTCCTTCAGTCGGACTCCTATGAAAGCGAACTCCTTTCGGATCCCTCATTCAGTCAGATTTCTATAGGAGTCTTCCGAACTTCTCCTTCAGTCGGACTCTTATGGAAGCCAAACTCTTTCCGAATCTCTCCTTAGTCGAACTTCTATAGGAGCCAAACTTCTCTTCCGGATCTCTCCTTCAGTCGGACTTCTACAAGAGCCGAACTCCTTTCGGACTCCTCCTTCAGTTGGATTTCTACAGGAGCCGAACTTCTTTCGAACTTCTCCTTCAGTTGGACTCCTATGGGAGCCGAACTTCTTTCAGATCTCTTTTTCAGTCAGACTTCTACAGAAGCCGAACTCCTTCTGAACTTCTCCTTCAGTCGAATTTTTATAGAAGTCGAACTCCTTCCGGACTTCTCCTTCAGTCGAATTTCTACAAGAGCCGAACTTCTTCTTTAGTCAAACTCCTACGAAGAGCCGAACTCCTTCCAGATCCCTCCTTCAGTCGAATTTTTATAGGAGTCAAACTCCTTCCGAACTTCTCCTTCAATCAGATTTCTATAGGAGCCGAACTCCTTTCGAACTTCTCCTTCAGTCGGACTCCTATAGGAACCGAACTCCTTCTAGATCTCTCCTTCAATCGGACTTCTATAGAACCGAACTTCTTTCAGATCTCTCCTTCAAATCGGACTTCTACAAAGCCGAACTCCTTCTGGACTCCTCCTTCATTGGATTTCTATAAGAACCGAACTTCTTTTCAACTTCTCCTTCAGTCGGACTCCTATGGGAGCCAAACTTCTTTTAGATCTCTCCTTCAGTCAGACTTTTATAAGAGCCGAATTCTTTCGGATCTCTCCTTCAGTCGGACTCCTATGGAAGTGAACTTCTTTTGGATCTCTCCTTTCAGTCGGACTTCTATAAGAGTCGAACTTCTTTCAGATCTCTTCTTTAGTCGGATTTCTATAGGAGCTGAACTTCTTCTGAACTTCTTCTTCAGTCAAACTTCTATAGGAGCCGAACTTCTTCTGGATCTCTTCTTCAGTCAAACTTCTACAGGAGCCAAACTTCTTTCGTATCTCTCCTTCAGTCGAATCTTTACAGGAGCCGAACTCCTTCCAGACTCTTCCTTCAGCTAGCATTCCTCCTGGTTGATTCTTTCTAGTCGTATTTTCTTTGAAAGTTCAAACTCCTATGGAATTGATATACGTCAAAGCTCTTCACCCCTCCATGTGGCTTCGAGTGGCTCAGTATCGGATGGCTACGGTCATCACTATCAGTCCGCTGCAGACAACAGCGATCTGCTACCGAGTGGCGATGGCTGTCACCATCAGTCTTCTACAGGCGACGCTACGGATGCCCCCCTCCATGACAGACTCCACCAGATCTCGGGCGGTCCGCTACCAAATGGCTATAGCTGTCACTATCAATCCGCTATAAGCTCCATTTATAAAAAAAAATCCTCCAGATATATTTTCTTTAAGCTATCTTCTCCTTTCCGAAACTCTGTTAAATTCCTATCCGAACATTCCATTTCTGTTGGCCAAAAGAGCTGACTTGATCGTTGGAGGGTCTTGCTGGAGCCACCACCACCAATTTTGGATAGGACTTTATTTTACAGATCACCGACGGTGACCTCATCTTTCTTGACTCTAGCTCGATCCGACGTTAACTAGATTCTGCAACAACACCAGATTATCCCCAACCAAACGGCTCCTAAGAGATTTTTTCGATGAACTGCTTTCACGAAATAGATCATACTCAATTTATTTCTTAGGAGTTGTAAAAATAGTTTATTCCATCAATTGTGATGGACATGTTGATGAGGAACCAGCCTCTAGATTTTTAGATTTAGATTCATATTTCTTGAAAATTTTGGTAATCTTAAAGTTTAAGCTATTATCATATTAATTCTATAAATCAAATGCTATTTGAAAGATGTAATCATTATTGATGATCTTTTTAATAATAGTCGAAAGTATAAATCTATCAGTCCTTGGATCTGTCGCAACATTGAGTGCTGGAATACTAATTAATTATTTGGCGATTTTTTCAAATATTGGGCAATTTTTTTAAATATTATGAAGTTTATTCTACCGATATCATTCTCGATAATAGTATTCAATTTATACCTAACATAGTCATAGCATAATCATATCTATTTAAGAAAGGAACCTATCAAGTTTAAAATTGCTAGGTCAAAATTATTTTGCAATGTTTTGAGGCACTGGAAGCAGATCATTCTTTCCATACTAGTTGCACCAAAAATTATCACCATAAATTTTAACAGCGGCTCTGTAACTGTAGCATGACTTGTACTACCATCCATAGGTTGTATCTATATTCTTTATTTTTGCTTTACATATAAATTTCATACCCTAAAAAAAAATTAAATTTAGTTTTTTTTGTATTATATAATCATATAAATAAATTGATGAAATATTGTAATATACCTAACATTCAAGTGGATTTGATTGCAATAATTTTTGTATTGTTTTTCTATTGGTGGTTGCCTCATACCGTGGATCAACGATTATCTACTGCTATTGTTCAGTATATGCAATCGGAATAATTGGAGCTTTTAACCTATATAGTTAATAAAAAATATATTAAAATTTATCAAAAAAAATTATGCTAATTAAGTATCTCATGAAAATTTTTTTCTAAAGCAACCTTTGTCGATAATCATTAATTCTGATATGCCAATGTTGTTCATATAAAATTTTGAGATAGAACATGTTGATAAATATATTTTTTATGTAGGAGAAAGTTATCATAATTAATCTAGATATAAAAATTTTGATAAAAGGATGCTAAATATCTTTATAAGTTCTTATAGTCATGCTAGTAAAAATAATGACTACAGGACTTCTCTTTTTCTTTTCTCATATTTTTTTTAGATCCATTTCTTCAGTAAATTTGGTTCATAAAGTAATTGATACTGTTTATGTACTATGAAGTACAGAATGCATTTTTGCATGCATAGGATTATTATGTGATTCCTGAAGGGATGTAACTAATGCATAATGTTAAAAAAAAGTGACAATAAAAATTACTTTGAGTCTTGAATTTCTAAGTTCTTATCATACACCATTTTTTATCTAACGGATATATACTCAAGAGGACCCAAAGAAATGATATGGCCTATGACATCTACAATATAGATAGTTCATCAGAATAAATATATCATTGTATCATAATTTATATTTTAGAAGTTTTTCGGTGTGTGACATTTGATGGACATACCTGCCAAATAGAGATCATTATAATTTCTAACAAGTAAATCTTTAAAGCATACGAAATTAAATAAATATATAATTATATAATTGTCCATCGATTGATATTGATTATATAAACTCTAAAACCTTTTTTGTTGGGAGCATGGTGAACTTCTCAAAAAAGTATATATTTCAAATTGCGTTGCATTCTCTTTTCATATAGATGTTTGTATCGTAGTTCCTTATAAAAGTTTAATCCAAGAAAAAGAATATAAATATATAAAAAATTTATAAACAAAAATGTTGGTGAAAAATTATCATTCATAATATCTTATCATCAATCAAAATACAGTCGACACTTAATAGTTGATCATCAATGTTTGGGTTTATGGAGTCCCCAAAGCCTTGCAACCCGAACTTTGATCCGCTAGTTTTGCTTCTCTAGTGATAATTGCGATAACAAAATATATTTCATTTTTTTCTACTAACCTATTCAAGATCAAAAAATAAATCACAACATGAAGATTTCGAAAATTAAAAAAAAATTGTAAGAGATTATTGAATTTAGGAATCAGTAGTATAATACAAAATTAGTATACCTAAGGGTAAATCATGAAAAACTTCATGATATACAATATTTTTGGTATAATTTTTTGATGTAGTGTTCTCATTTTTTTATTAATATTTTTATCCCTTCCTGTGATGTTATGCGAGAAAGTGCCACGTAAAGTTGACCATGACTGAAAACATGAGTGGGTAAATATAGCCTAATTTTTTTCAAAGTTTTGCATTGGCTTTGTTAATTATCATGGCATAGCAAAGTCTTACTAGAAATTGCCTTTGTTTGAAAGTAAATGGCCACTTTGCTTTCGTCGCTTGCAAATAATGCGAGGGATGTAAATTTTAATACCAATATGACTGTCCATGATAATTTTTGCTTCTATAACCCTTGAAGTTAAGTTTGTAACCTGGTGCCATCATAAAGACCCGCACTTTAATTTATGTTTCGTAGCAACATGATTCAAGCACCTACTTTTAAATTTAATCAATGTTTAGGAATCCTATTAAATTTCAAAAAATTCAAGATTCGATGGGGTATAAAATATTTGCTATTTCATCATCCATCGATGTTTTGCATGTTGGGCCTCATGAAGTGGTCATGGAGTTTCTAGAACTAGTTTGGGCCCTAGGACGAAAGGCTATCAGTCTTTTAGGTCTTGAGGTTCAGGAGACTTGAGCCTCAAGGGGCTAACTTGTATTAGGCTTAGTTTGAGTCCTAAATATATGAGATTTGATCAAATTATAGATGTACATGGATTTGGGTTAAGTCAATCTCACATCAAGTTGGCTATGGGAGTTTTATGATTGGGTCACATTGATCTTGTATCAATACTTATTATATTTAGGATTTGGCAACACACCAAAAAAAAAATCACTTTCTTCATGATATTCTCTCTCTCCCTCTCCCTCTTTGGTTGGCATCCTTTAGGATGGAGAAATCCTTGTTGCCGCCCAAGAAGCAAGAAAGAAGGCTTAATCCTTGCTACCTAAGGATTCTTAGTCCTACTAGAAATCCTAGCCGCCTACCCTTTGTTGCCTCCTACCCTTGTTGCTACCATTTCAAATCTCTTAGTTCTGGTTCCAAGAATTCATCAAAGGTCTAGCAAGAGGTGTTTCAAGTTTGAAGCCAAGGAGAAAAGATTTAGGACGTTGAAAGGAAGATCAAAGTCTTGTAGGTGCCAATAGAATCCAGTAGGAGCACTTATTCTTCTCAAATTTGTTCTCTACCTCTTCTAATGAGTTTTCTTTTATTGATTGCTGGTAGGAGGATCTCCATACATCTAAAAACATGGCACGACAACTAGTATTAGAGCTTGTATTGCATGGAGGGAGAATGAGATGCTAGAATTTGAAGATCTTCAAAGGCTGAAAATTCAGCAAGGTTTTTGTCAAGGTATTTCTCAAATCTCTTAGATTTTTTATTGTATTTTAGTTTGGATCCAACCATAAAAAGCAACATGAAGGTCGATTTTGAGAAGTTTGATAGGAAAGAAAATTTTTTCATATGAAATGTTCAGGTAGAAGATCTCCTGATTCAAGCAGATCTAGATCTAGCATTGAAGGAGAAGCCTAAAGGGATGTCGAATCATCAATAGATGTCCCTTAAGAAGAAGACTTGTTCTATGATTAAAGGATGTTTGGCAGATGCAGTACTCTATTTGATGTTAGAGGAGAGGACCTCAAAAGATTTGTGGTCAAAGTTTCCATATACATCATGTATATGGAAAAAAAATATGTGCAACAAGCTGCAACAAGTTTCCATATACATAATGTGCAATAAGCTAATATTGTATGGGCCACAAAATTCTTTCACGTTTACTCATCTCCCCAAAGCCGATGTGCTCTCTTTTCTCCATATGGCCCCCAAGTCCTCCATGTGACCAAAAGCATCCCAACTCCCCAAAAGCCTCCACGTTATTTCAACTCTCCATGCCTCCCTTTTCCACGTCACATCCCGAACTTCTCTCATGCAATGAATTTCTCCACATAGATTCTAACTTTCTTTTTATACTTCACCACAAACTCTACGTGCCTCCTCCCTACCTTCATAAATTCTATGCGGTCAAAAGTCCTTTCATACTACATTCTTTCCTTTCCATGCGCTCCACCAATTCATGTAGCCCCCACCCATCTCCTCATCTCTTCACAGCTCTCCATGCGATGCAAGGTCCATCTCACGTGCCTTACTCCTTTTTAAAAAGACCTCAAAGTCCATAATCTTCTCTCAAAGCTCTACGTCTCAAAGCCACCCCCTACTCTTCTCCAAGCCATTCCTCTTTTCTTCTTTTTTCTCTTCTTCCACCTTTTCTTCTAAAGGAGGGTGCTCAGATCCAGTTTGGGATGGCTAGATCTAGGAGAATAGCATGGTAGATTTAGGAGCTTCTTTTTTTTTTCTTCCTAGAAGCTAGAAGATGAAGATGGTGACAGCAAGCGACATCCTCTCCATGCACAGCTAGAGTCCTTTACTTTGGAGAAGTAGATGAAAATTGTGCAATCGGATATACTTTATTTTTCATAAATATTTATATTTTGATTTGATACAATGAAATTTAAGTTCTTTTAATTCCAAATATTTTAATTATTTTATCTAAGATTTTATTCTTTGAATAACCTATTCTTGTTGAGCATGAGCCGTATCCTTGGATCATGGTTTGTCCCATCAAAAATAGCTTATTTGGATTTTCATAGGAGGTGATTATCCATCTTTGATATAATCTACCTTGTTAGAGTATGATCCGTATCCTTAGATCATGAGTCATTCCTATTTAGCATAGATTATTCGAAGAAGAAAATCTTAGGCAAAATAATTAAGATATTTGGAATTAAAAGAACTTAAATTTCATTACATCAAATCAAAATACAAAGATTCATGAAAAATAAAGCATATCAGATTACACAATTTTATCTACTTCTCTAAAGTAAAGGACTCTAACCATGCATGGAGAGGATGTCGCTTGCTGTCACCATCTTCATTTTCTGACTTATTGAAAGAAGAGAGAAAAAAGTTCCTGAATCTATCGTGCTATTCTTGTGGAGCGCGTGGGAAGGAGAGGCTTTAGCGTGAAAGGACTTTTAGCCGCATAAAATTTGTGAAGGTAGGGAGGAGGCACGTGGAGTTTGTGGTGAAGTATAAAAAGAAAGCTGGGGCTCACATGGGGAAATTCATTATGTGAGAGAAGTTTGGGATGTGACATAGGAAAGGGAGACATGGAGAGTTGGAATAACATGGAGGCTTTTGGGGAGTTGGGATGCTGTGGACTTTATGGTCACGTGGAGGACTTGGTGGCCCACATGGAGAAGAGGGAGCATGTGGACTTTGGGGTGATGAGTAAATATGAAAGGATTTTGTGACGCTAGGAGAAAGCGTATGGAGGAGATTTATTGCATTAAGATGATGGGGTGCACTCTTTTTTCTCTCTCGTGAATAAAAACCACATTAACAATATTTGGATGGCTGCTTTGATGTAGTGCATTATCTATTAGGACTTTATAGTGGTGCCTTTCTTGGATCTTTGAAAATTCCTTCTTAGCCAATGATTATGAGTAGTCCCTTGAGTTAGTTGCTTGGTTTACTTGAGTTTGAGCCAAATTGAGTCCTATTTATTTGTATAAGCTCAATCTCTAAATTACCTGCATAAGAGACTAAGAAGCATCGAATTCTAACTAATAAAAATTAAATAATATAAAATTTAATACTTCTAATATCCTAATTAATGTATTGATCAGAGGGAAAAATCAGGGAGGTTGCTAGAGGGCCACCAAGGTCATCAAAGGGCTGCTCGAGCTCCTCCCTCCTCTATAGACATGAAGAGAGGGAGGGAAGGAGAGGGCAGGGAGGTCGATGGTGACGCTTGAGGGCTGTGGATGGTCGGATCTCCCTCCCCGACCTTCTACGTTCACTCTTATTTTGATCAATCATTTTTTTTTGTTGCCAACTCATAGTGAAGTCGGCAATCCTATTATTGCTTATGACTTGGGAGGGAGATTCTACCATTCGTGTCCCTTCGACAGCCACCGCTAGCCTCCCTACCCTCTCCCTCTCCTTCCCTCCCTCCCCCCTCTTGCTCTCTCCTTTCCTCTCTTGGCTCTCCCTCTTCCCTGCTCCTTCAGTCATTCAAGGGCCTCTATGGCCCTCCGACAGCCATTGCAGGTGATGCAGAACCAACATAGAAGAAGGGGAAGAAGATAGATGGAAGAGCAAAGATAAGAGAAGAAATTTAAGATAAGCATTCAGAGAAGATAGATAGAAAATTTTGAAAATTATTTTAATTCATAATCATTCTGGACATCCTAATGATGACTTACAAGCTTGTATTTAGAGGCTTACAATCCCATAGCTAGAAAGTAGCAAAACTAAGCAACACATCTTAACAAAATAAGAAAATACATGTAGAATCCTATAAATAAGGAAAGCCAAATCAAATTAAATAACCAAACTAAGAAAATCCTAACCAAATCAGAATTTCAAATCAAATCAATAATTTGAGAAAATCCTAATCAAATCAAGATTTCAAATCAAATTATCAATATAAGAAAATCATAATCAAATCAGCAATTTAAGAAAATCCTAATCAAATCTGAATTTGTATTCATGCCTAGTGTAAATGCTTAATGGTGGCTTAGGATTTTCATTATTTCTCTCCGATTGAAGAGAACTCGACTCCAGTGAGTTATGATGTTGGTATGACTCCAAAGGATCAGGATCGAGATAATGAAACTCCTTAGTAATCCAAGTAGCATTAGAGATAGGATATCCCTTCCAGTGCACCAAATAGCGCTAGAATCCATTGTGTGTCGAACCTATAATCTCATCCTCAATGACACCATCAA
The DNA here is from genome assembly GCA_006176705.1 of Cocos nucifera. Taxonomy (NCBI): domain Eukaryota; kingdom Viridiplantae; phylum Streptophyta; class Magnoliopsida; order Arecales; family Arecaceae; genus Cocos; species Cocos nucifera. The sequence goes on along the minus strand of QRFJ01001802.1, from coordinate 4,009 downwards.
TCTGCACTCGAGCTAACTGATGAACTAGAGGAAGTTTAGGGATAGATGTAGAAGAAGTCCGACCTCCACCTATAAGAATAATGAAGAAAACAGTGCAGGATTTACCATGCTACTTTCAAAAAATATTTCAAAAATAGCAATGATGCAGCAAAAAATAATTAATCTAATTAATTATCTACTGATCATATTAGATTATTTAATCCTACACATTAGGATCTAAATATAATATGCATGCATACATTAATACATCTGAAAATAAAACTATGTAATAAACTATTTACTATATCTACGTATTCATAACATAATTTCTTTTCGCAGATAGTCGATCACCGCAATCTGAGTCCATTGGATAATGCTCTAGTATCATATCACAACCGCATACATGTTCGACCTCTACGATTGGTCCACACGAAGCTCTTGATCTCTATCAGCCCTACTAGAGTGCTAGCTTCTCATCGGAGCATTCGATGACTGATCACGATCAATCCGATCGATCATATACTTTTTAATTTTTTAGATATTCTAAAAAATTAAAATATAAATATTGGAGGATGATGGAGATGTGTTTCAAATTTGGTGGTGATTCGATGCTCACAGCACTCGATCTCTCCATCTGAACTTAGATTCCCAAATCTAAGATTTCACTCGACCCAAAAATTCTGATACACTAAAAATCCTATCACGCCCTCTCTATGTGAAGTTTTTCTATAAAATAAGTTATCATAAAAAGATAACTTTTAAATCTATAATTCCTATTTAGATCATATCTAAAAATAGGATATCCTTAGAGATAAAAATCATAAGAGAAGAGAGGCATAAAGAAAAAGAAAAGTGTTGTAGGATCCTATTCACCTTCACTCCAAGATTTTTTTTGCCTAGAACTGATGCCCAAATACTCTAAAATTTTTATCATGTAATGTTAACCCCTTCTGCTACATGCACAAAAATTCTCATAATTTATTGACATAAATACCATAAGAAAACCATATGAAAAATGATAAGGATCGAGTGGTTGAGTGGTTTTAACCACTTATTTAATTTCAAAAATCAAATGAGCCTTTTATCCTTATCCAACAACCCCTCCCTTATATTTAACATATAGAAAGACTCTCCTTCTGCATGCATATTTTATTTCTCAAAAAATATTTGACAAACAAAAGGAAGGGCGTGGGAAGTAGAGTGGAAAAGTCAAAAATGGTGGGCGAATGGGAGAATTTGAATTCAAACTTCATTTGACTTGGTCCTAATTGATTTCAACCAAATCAATTAATCTAGACCTAATTAAACTAGGTTAAATCTAACCAAATTAGGCTTAGCCTAATTTAATAAAATTTTGATCAAATTAAAAATTAATTAGATCTATGTTCTGATCAAATTAGAATTAAAACTTTCATAGCGATTAAGGCATCTTATGACCTGATCGGATTAAATCCCATCGAATCAAATTCAATCGAACTTGATCAAATCCTCATCGCTCAATCAAATTGAGCTAATCAATAATCAAATTGCTAATTAATCCTCTAAAAATATTTGAGTCCAAATCGAATGGGTTACTAGGCAATAGAGTCCTATCAACATGAAACTCTTGAAGAGTCCTAAATCAGTGGGACTCTTGAATCAAGTATTCCAAATGAATCGAACCCACGATCATAGAGTCCTAGATTAATGAAACTCTTGATCAGAGAGTCTTAGATGAGTAGAACTCAGAGTTTCGATCCAATAAGACTCTTGGTCATAGAGTTTCAGTCCAATGGAACTCATGATCACAGTATTCTAGATTATCAGGACTCATGATCAAAAAGTCTCAGACAAGTAAGATGCAGGGTTTCAGTTCGGTAGAACTCTTGATCACAGAGTCCTAATCCAGTGGGACTCTTGACCATAGAGTCTCAAACTAATGAGACTCTTGATCAGAGAGTCTTAGACAAGTAGGACTCAGAGTCTCAGTCTAGTGGAACTCTTGGTCACAGAGTTTTAGTCCAGTGGAACTCTTGACCATAGAGTCTTAGACCAATGGGACTCTTAATCAGCCATCAGATCAGGTAGAAACTCCTAATATGTGTGATCCCATAGGTTCGAACCTAAGTCGGTAGCATAGAAACCAATTTCTATACTAATCAAAGTGATCATCTAGCAATGGTACCCAACGTCCGGATAGATCGAATAATCGCAATCGCAACATTTAGAATCTATGTGAATATGGTTACCGTATAATTTATTTCTATGATCTTTGTGTAATAGATGACTTAGGATTAGATTGTCAATCCTAAAAAATACATCCATGTTGTGTCTCAAAGCAATTAGTCTCGAGACTCCTCACTATGACTACCTTGGCCAAAGTTTTGCTAAATTGAAATACAATTGAACACAGCTCCTAAAATCATAAGTGGTTAATCCCATCTTGATACACGCACCAACTTCATAAGTACTTGACTATATCCAGAAATCTTTCGTTATTAAATTAGAAATTCAGATAGTCCGACATCAAAATATAGTGAGTTGCTTGAAAGTCACTATGGTGATCTCAGATTGGAGGGACATTTATACCCATATTCCATCGAAGCTAATCTTGATACAAAAAAAGCTCCGAAGTTGGTCACGTTCAGTGCAGATGTATTCATACATCTCACTTGCATGCCATATAAGTGTCTCAACACTCCTTGATTATGAGGACAATTAACCTATATGGTATACAATGATCTATAGTTGATAAATGTTATCGTCCTAAGTAACAACATATTATTTGGTTGTGAACTATTTAAGGACTAAATGACAAATCCTTCTTTGCTGAATCTAGATAGTTCTAAGAACTTTATCACAACATAAGAGTTCATTAGAAGATAACAAAATTTAGGATAAAAAATACCAAAATAATTTTTATTAATTTATAATTCATATATAATTATAAATATATGGTTCAACCATTAACAGACTGACGATTAGTTTTGAGACACATTTTCAATAATCTTTTACTTGAACTAAAGCCAATCGGTGCAGTATCTAATACCTATCTTTGACTTAAAGTCGTCAAACTCCTTCACCACAATAGCTTTAGTGAATAGGTCGGCTAGGTACTCCTTCCCGTTGATCTTCTGAAGGTTGACGTCACTTCGATCCATAATCTCTCAGATAAGATGGTAGCGGCACAGAGTATGCTTCATCCATCTAGTTGTTCTTTAGTTCTTTTGTTGGAGCAATGACTCCAGAGCTGTTCGATCAATAAGAGTAGAATCTGCGACCATCAAAGAAAAAGTGCTACTCCTAAAGCTTGGTGATGAATTTTCTTAGCGCATACCGCTTCTTTAAGCAACATCTGATGCAGCACATAACTTCCGGCCCTCACACTGAATCCGGATCCATAGTGATGTTGCTTGGATATATCTTTGCAATTAATAGTTCCCACCATGTAAGGTAATATATTCCCACTACTATCTCTTGCTATATCATTATCGGATTGAAATTGGAGTCTGTGACCCACAAGTTTTAAAGTTTGATTCACCATTATACAAGCACTAGTTCTTAGTTATTTCTTAAATACTTTTAGGATAGTTTTAACAATCTTCCATGATTCTCCTCTGGATTAGATTGGTATCTTACTCAAGCTACATTGGCCTAGTAAGTAATGCACATTCTGATCACGATACATATCATGACGTACATTATATTGAATCCTACGTGATTGAAGCATATGGGTATTCTATTCATATGTCTCTATCTAGAGGTGTTGTTGGATAACTTCCTCTTTTAAAAGAGAATTCATGTCTATTGGTAAAGATAGCCTTTTCTTTGAAATTTTCAATCCATGACTATTTCAGCAATAGTGTCATGTACGATGAACTAGACAATTTAAGCAATCTTTAGAATCTATTTTTATAGATCTTCCCCCCCCCATCTCTAGGATGTAAGGAAGTTTTCTTTCAAATCGTTTCATGGAGAACTGTGATGATAGCCAGATTCTTTATTCTTGTATATACGGAATATCATTTTCGATAAAAGAATGTCATCTCAC
>QRFJ01001801.1:102904-177287 GCA_006176705.1 Cocos nucifera | reverse complement strand
TCAAAATTAAAACACTACCTTCCTTATGGATTTGATTTGACTCACTGCTATCTATGTATTTTTAATTATTTTAAGAAGTTGGATTAAACTGATAAACATGGTGTCTTAACGACAACATCACGTTCTTATCATGTTTTTGAGAGAATAATAAAATTTTAAAATTATTTAAGTCCTCGAAAGAAGTTAGTATTTAGCATTTAGATACCTAATTATGCTTAAGAATCAAATTGAACTAAGCATTTTTAAAATAAAATTGATGGACGGATTAGAGAATTTATGAGATATTAATGGATCAAGTATTAAGAAAATCCAATTAAGAGTTAAGTTTAGAACATAAAATTTTTTTCCTTTGAGTATTTCTAATTTTTTCTACTACCATCAAAGAAAAGTCTACTTTTTATGGGCTTGTGTAGGGTAACTATACATTTTCTCATATAAAAAATTTAAATAAAATAGTTTCTAAGTACTTCTCACCGAGTTATAGGACCTCTTTGCCTAAGCAAGCATTGAGTTTCGCATCAAAAGATGGGAAGGGCAAAGAAGCTCATTATAAAGCTAGTCTTAACTCGTAGCCTGTTTGATTTGAGTTAGTAAGTTCGAAGAGTATTCTATACCTAATGCCCTAAAGCCAACTAATTTGGGAGTCATTAGCCCAAGACCCGCTGCATGGATCAAATAGAAAGCTTAAGGAGTTAAGACATTCATTAGTGGTACAACATTAAAAAAAAATATTATTTTTGTTAGATATATGTGCCCTAGAAGCCAGAATTGGCTGACACTTGTAATACACTTCTAGGGGCAAAATTGTAATTTTGACTAAAATCAATAAATGGGTTATTTTCTATCACATATGTGTATTTAGTGTCTGTGATACATCCTTTGAGTTAATGGTAATGATAATTCATATTTTCAAGAGTTGAAAATTTAAGACATAAATAATCATTATTAACTCATAAATTGCTCCTGACCATAGGATCATCACGAGGATGGTGATTGATCCGGAAGGTTAGTGTACAATCGCTTCTCTTTAGTAGATGAGTCCTGAGTCTACGGTGTGGAGACATCAGAGCGAGAGTACAGGTACTCGTTAGAGAACGAGGGCACTGAGCGTGACCACCTCGAGTAGTCATTAGGGAGTCTACCTTCTCGTCAATGACTGACTCGATGCTGCAGTAGTGTGTCTGGTTCTTTGACCTAAGATGCATCGGCAGTTCACCTTGAGGGTGTTATAGTTTGACTACACCATTACTCGATCTCCTAGCCATATGGAATCCTGAGGTGTATGTTGGCTATGACATGTTCATTTTAGGAACTGGATTGCATCAAGATGGAATCTATCTACCTCGGTGGTAGAGGAGTAGCCCTATGATGATCATGAGAATCAAGTCCAAAAATCCATGGCCATGGTAGAGTGAAATAATCGAAAGAGTTTCTATTAGATTTTCACCATTAGACTCGAAATCGAATGATTACATCATATGACAGAGACTAGGGTTTGACGAGTTTACCTTAACACTAATCTGATCGGGGCTCAAGATAGAAGAACTGAATCACACAGGTAGCTGCACCAAGAGGTTCACATTCAACTCTGATGGGTTGCCACCATATACTGCTAGGTGTCACTGGTGGATTTTGGGAGCAATTAGAATGATTTAGATGATCGATCATTCTAGCTATTCGAATCAGAAGAGTTCTGATCCATCGAAAGAAGTTTCGATGATGTCAATGAATAGAGATCATGACATATCCATTACCATACAGAACTGAACCTAACTGGGTCACACAAACAAGGGTTTGAATCTGGTGATCATCAATTGAACTGATCTAGTTCAATTGATCTGAATGAGATTCAATTAGGTTCAAGGAAATCGTGCTAGCACTCGATTGAACCTAACGTTCTTTCTTTTGCTATCATAAATAAGTTGTCCTGTCTGAGCCAAAGGGTTTGTGCTCAAACAGAGGCCTTCATATGGTCTGCAGGAGGTTTGTCCAGTCAGAAAAGGTTGTCTTATTTGTAAGACACTACCTGCCATTTTTGGTCACCTGCCATTTCTTGTTCTTTGACTTTGGTCAAAAGTCTACCTTTGACTGGTCAAACGTTGACCATTGACACTTTGACTTTTGACCACATATCATGCACCTATTGGAGAGTTGGTGGGGGCCTGTCCCCCTGCCAGAACCTAGCAAGGAAGAAGGGCGCATGCCACCCTAGGCGTGTGCCCAAGTTGGAGGCGCCTAGGAGTCCTTGTTGGACAAGGACTCCATCTCCTTTTTGGATTCCATTTAGAGTTCTTCTAAGAACCAACTTTGACTGGTCTTAGGAGCCCTCTAAGGAGGAATCCAGGGGACTCTATTCCCACCAATCAGATTTAGATCTGATTTCACAAAGGGTTGTGATTGGTTGGGAAGAAGAGGAGTTGGATCACAGCTAGTCTATAAATAAGACCCTGTATGCAACTCAAATTGTATGAGATATAGAGATATGATATGATCATAGTTTCTCCACGCCCCAAGGCTGCCTCTCCCCTCCTTCTCCATGCCATAGTCTCTTCTCCCCTTTCTCTCCACGTCCAAAAGGAGTTTTGGACCCTGGTTGGTGCGATTCAGATCAAAGAAAGGCGATCAAAAACAAGAAGGTTGCGCTGCTGCAATGGACGACTGCTCATCTTCAAAAGAGTTTTGAAGATCCTCCAGATCAGATCTAGATCTGATTTTTGGAGGTGTGATAGAGAAGAAGAGGATCTCAAGATCCAACCCAAGTGGATACCGGTAGAGGCCAGGCACTTGCGTGGCTAAGATCCAGAACCTTCCGCTGCAAACAGGATCATCAACAGGGTAATAGGATTACCCAGATCAGGTAAATTAAAGTTGATTTAATTTATTTTTTAATTTTATTTTATTGAAATAATAAGAATCAGATCTGAAATATATCAAGATCTGATTGAGATCAAGAGAAAAAACTTTGAAATATATCTCTTGATCTGATCAGATCTGAACGAACCTGGACCGGGAAATCAGGATTTCCCTTCAACTGGTATCAGAGCCATGGTTCTAAATTGTTTAGATCTAATTTTAAATTTATTTTAATTAGAAAATAATTGATTTTAGATGTCACATGAGATGTGATCAGATCTAAAATCAGAAAAAAAAAATTAAAATTAAATAATTTGGATCTAAGATTAGAAGATATGCATGACTAGTTCTAGAATAGAATAGTTCTATAGAATGTCCTTGCATATTTTTGATTTAATTCGATTAAATCATGTTTTAGATCTTTTTATTTACTATTTTTTGATATTATAAGTATTATAATAACATCTGAAAAATAGCAAATAAAATTTTTTTTAATTTTTCAATATCATATGAGATATGATTGATGCATGTCTAGCCTAGTTGTAGAATAGTTCTACATAACTGTCTAGATTAGAATTTATTTTGATTAGATCAATTTAAATCTAATTTTTTAGATTATTATGAGATAATTTAGATCTGAAAATATGCATGATTTGATACATGAGATGTATGCAAAATATGCCATGATTAGTCTACTTTATATATGAGATATATGATATAGATCTGATATTGTTTTGTAGTATTGAATGTTCCTGATTAAGGCGTTCCTCTTGGCCGTCCAGTCATAAGAATGAAGAAGGGTTTAAAGGCCCTCTCTTCCCATTCGATGGGGTGTTCTTATGATGTGTAGGGGTGCTGCATGTTCGTCCTTAATTAGAAACCCAAAACTTACTTTCTACAAAACCCTAGATCCTGAAACCCTAGGATTTATTGTGCATATTTTGTTTATGAACCCTACTTAATTAAGAATTAAGTTTATGGAATATTAATTATGTCTAAAATTGAGAATTTCAGATCTAAGACATATTCATAATACTGGGGATTCGGGCTTTGGGTAAGCTCAAATTAGGTCTAAGTGGTTGATCAAACCGATCAAGAGTTGGTTAGATGGGAATCAACAATGCTTAAATTGACCAGCCTAATAAGGATTAAGTCTGGGTCAAGATCGAGTCACGATCAAGCAAGACCTAATTAGGCTCAGAGGTTAGAGTCTGGATTGTAGGCTAACCCCAATTGGTTCTTGACTCACAATTGGTGTCTAAGTAAGTTTGGCATAGACGACCGACTGGTTTTTTAATTGGAAGCTACTCGACCTGAATGCATTCTTGTACGAGTTAAGGCATATTCCTTCCACCGATCTCACTTACCTGTGCCATATCTGTTGACACAGTTCTGATCTGAGGTGGTCAATAATTTGAGCTAACCCATGCCACTAGGTTAGTCATAATTGTTATGACTAAAGCCAAGTCTAGTTTTAATGAGACCTGAAATCAATTCCTCCTAAAGAAAGATTAAGTCTGAGGTCTTCCACCATTGTAAGTGTGCCGGGCCTTCCCGAGATTGATTGTTCTCGGTTGGATACAGTGGCTCAGTTGCACCGGAAGATGCAACCATTCCTATTAGGCATTGGATGCTATGGGCTGGAGGATGAGTTGAGGTCAATATTTCGGATACGGTGAGAGACTCAATTAGGAACCCAGTCTATGCAAATGGTGGGTCTGACTTAACTAAGGGGTGGATCAATATTCCGGACACGGTGAGATTCATGAATTAGAGACCAAGTTCGGGTGCACCATGATTAGAGAATCATTGAACAAGAGTTGTTCACTCATTGGCTAACCCATCACCAATAACTGTTAGGTGAGCGTGATGGTAAGTTGTGTGGAGACCGCACCACCCACTAAGAAATCATTAATCGTGGAGATTTTTGCATCTCTACAGAGGGAGTGTAGGGATCCGAGAAAATATAGTGGGAAGCTAATTTGTTAAAAATAAAATCCCTAAATAAATTGGTCAAGTCAAAATTATAGTATCTAACTAGAATCTTTGACTCTCTATAGGAATATGTCTGCCTCAACACCATTAGCACGTATCCTGGACACACATAGACTGACTGGACCGCAATTATAAAGATTGGCTCAGAAACTACAAAATTATTTTTGGGTTCCCGAGAAGTTAAACTCATATTTTGGACCAGGACCCTCCCACATACCCAGCCCGTCCATCTTGTTGAACAGAGAGCATCTCTGAAAAAATGATTGACGAAGATAATAAGGCTAGATATTACATGTTGGGCTCGATGTCTGATGAGCTCCGCGCCAACATGAGGATTCGGGACTGCTCGCCAAATGGTTGGCTCACCTGCAGGAGATATTTGGTGACACAGAGTCGCGTAGCCAAATATCAAGTCACGAAATGACTTTTTAAAGGCTAAGATGCGTGAATGGGCAGTCAGTCCAAGATCACTGTCTGACAATGATCAAGGACATGGAAGAGCTAGAGAAGCTCGGTGTGAAGTTGGACTTGGACCTACAGAACGATAATCATTCTGCAATCCTTGACTGATGCATATGGGCAATTCATCATGAAATTACCACATGCAATAAACTTCAGAATTTCTTGGCCGAGTTAAATAAATATGTGGTTACCGCTGAGCTTTCTATGAAAGGTTCTAAAAGGCTCAGTTCTTGCTAATGGAATGGACTTCTTCCAAAAAGAAAGTCTTATGGAAAGAAAAAGAAGTCTGTGAAAAAGCAAAAGGTGGAAGATCAAGAGAAGAAGAAGGCAGAATCGAAGAAAAAGGCCGATGGCAAAAGGAAAGTGTTTCCATTGCAACAAGCGATGGCCATTGGAAGCGAAACTGCCCTACTTACCTGGCACCCTGAAGAACAAGAAGGAAGGTCCTTCTGGAGGTATGCTCGTATTATTGAGTCTAACCTTACGGTTTCTTCTACATCCAGTTGGGTGCTTGACTCTGGTTCTAGTGCTCATCTGTGCACTTCCATGCAAGGAATTCTTGAGGATAGCAGGAGGCTGAGGATGGAGAACATGATCCTATGCATTGTAATGGAGCAAGAGTTGCTGCAGTAGCCGTGGGAAATACCCTCTGCGATTACCATCAGGTTTAGACTTAGTTTTGCAAGACTGTTATTTTGTGCCTGCCATGCCAGCAGGAATTTGATTTCTGTTTCATGCTAGCACAAAGAAGGTTATGTGATCACCTTCTTAAGGACCATTGTAACATTCTTTATGAAAGAAATAAAATGCAAAGGTTTTCTTATTAATGATCTTTATCAGCTACATTATTGATGTACCTTATTCTAACCATCGAGCAAAACGTGAATGCCAAATGACCTAGGGATAGTCCCAAACGATAAGATATCTATGGCACTGAGATTAGGTCATATAGCAGAAAGATAGGATCAAACAAATTGGAGAAAAATGGACTATTGAGTCCATTGACTTCTGAGTCACATCCAACTTGGTGATCCTGTCTTCAAGGCAAAAATGACCAAAACTCCCTTTTGTTGGACATGGAGAGGGCCCAGATCTCCTTGCCCTAGTACATACAGATGTGTGCGGCCCATTTGATGTGCCAGCTAGAGGTAATTTTGTCTACTTCATTACCTTTACCGATGATCTGTCTAGGTATGGGTATGTGTATCTTATGAGACATAAGTCTGAAGCCTTTGAAAAGTTCAAAGAATTCAGACATGAAGTAGAAAAACAAACAAGAAAACCCATTAAGGTTCTTCGATCAGATCGAGGAGGTGAATACCTTAGCAGGGAATTCCTAGACTATCTCAAGGATAATGGCATAGTCTCTCAATGGACTCCACCAGGAACACCTCAACTCAACGGGGTTTCAGAACGGAGAAATCGGACTCTATTAGATATGGTTCAATCCATGATGAGTTTCACAGATCTTCCTGATTTCCTTTGAGGACACTCATTGTTAACTTCAATCTATCTACTGAATAGGGTTTCCTCTAAAACCGTTCCTACCACACCGTATGAGATATGGCACGGTAAGAAACCAAGTATGAGTCATCTCAGAATTTGGGATTGTCCGGCTCATGTCAAAAGACAACAAGCGGACAAGTTAGAGTTTAGGTCCTTCAGAGCTCGATTCATAGGATATCCTAAAGAGTCATTAGGATACTATTTCCACATTCTAGAAGACCACAATGTGATTGTGAGTCGACATGCCATCTTTCTTGAAAAATAGTTTATTCAAGATAGCGGCATTGGAAGGCAGATCAAGCTTGATGAGAAAGTCTCACAAGCAGAACGAGCTAAGACAAGTGGAACCAAATCAGGTTAAGCCATAAGAACACTACCTCCTCCAGCCTCGTAGATCGAAAGAGTTTCCCATCCTCCTGAAAGATACTTAGGTATTGTTTCAGAGGATGTAGAGGAAACTGTTCCTCGAGGTAATGGTGCTCATGGTGATGATCCCAAACCTACAATGAGGCAGATATCAGATATCGACTCTGAGAAATGGCTTAGAGGCAATGCAGACAGAAATTGACTCAATGCACTCGAACCAATGTCTGGACCTTGGTAGATCCACCAGAAGGTATGGTACATATTGGATGTAAATGGATCTTCAAGAGAAAGATTGGTGCAGATGGGATGGGAGACATTCAAGCTACATTGGTGGCAAAAGTTATAGTCAACCGCGAAAGGCATAGACTATCAGGATACCTTTTCCCAGTAGCTATGCTAAAATCCATCCGCACATTGCTTGCTGTTGCAGCCTATTTCGATTACGAAATATGGCAAATGGACGTGAAAACGGCGTTCTTGAATGGATATCTTGAGGAAAGATATCTATATGGAACAGCCGCTAGGTTTCACATCCAGTGATGCTGATCACAAGGTTTGCAATCTGCAAAGGTCCATATATGGACTTAAGCAAGCATCTCGGAGCTGGAACACTCATTTCAATGATGTGATCAAAACATTTGGTTTTATCAAAAATGAAGAGGAACCATGTTTTTCAAAAGGATCAGTGGGAGTGCTGTTGTCTTCCTCGTATTATACGTGGATGACATCCTCCTTATTAGGAATGATATTCCCATATTGACATCAGTCAAGATGTGGTTGTCCAAAGGAATTCTCCATGAAAGACCTAGTGAAGCATCCTTTTTCTAGAATTAGGTCTATAGAGAGGTAGCCCGAATAGGATGCTAGAACTTTCACCAGAAGAAGTACATAGAGAAATACTAAAGAGTTTAGTATGGAAAACTCTAAGAGGGGATTAATTACCCTTCAGACATGGTATTCATCTTTCCAAGAAGATGTGCCACAGCACACTTGAGGAAATAGAATGCATGAACCAAGATCCTTATGCTTTCTGCAATAGGAGCCTCATGTATGCCATGCTATGTACACGACCTGATATAGCCCATGCTGTGAGTGTCACAAGTAGATATCAGTCAAATTCAGGTGAAGAACACTGGACTTCTGTGAAATGTATCCTACGTACTTGAGAAGAACTAAGGATATGATGCTGGTCTTTGGTAACGGAGAACTCCTGGTCCAGGGATACACAGACTCAGATTTCATGTCTGATATAGATGATCGAAAAGTCGAACATCTGGCAGACTGTGTTGTGCTAGAAGAGTTCCAAAGAAACGGTGATACCACCTCATCCTGCGATTACCTCGAGAAGGGTTATGTCGAGGTCAAGAGAGTCAACTCCACAGATAATGTGGCAGACCCACTTACAAAGCCATTGGGCCAGCAGAAGATCGAAGCCCACATTGAGAAGATGGGACTTAGACTTATAGCCAATTGACTTTAGGACAAGTGGGAGATTGTTAGATATATGTGCCCTAGAAGCCAGAATTGGCTGACACTTGTAATACACTTCTAGGGGCAAAATCATAATTTTGACTAAAATCAATAAAATGGGTTATTTTCTATCACATATGTGTATTTAGTGTCTGTGATACATCCTTTGAGTTAATGATAATGATAATTCATATTTTCAAGAGTTGAAAATTTAAGACATGAATAATCATTATTAACTCATAAAATGCTCCCGACCATAGGATCATCACGAGGATGGTGATTGATCCGGAAGGTTGGTGTACATCGCTTCTCTTTAGTAGATGAGTCCTTGAGTCTACGGTGTGGACACACCCAGAGCGAAGAGTATAGGTACTCGTTAGAGAACGAGGGCACTGAGCGTGACCACCTGAGTAGTTATTAGGGAGTCACTTCTCGTCAATGACTGACTCGATGCTGCATAGTGGGTGTCTGGTTCTTTGACCTGAGATGCATTCCCCAGTTCACCTTGAGGGTGTTATAGTTTTGACTACACCATTACTCGGTCTCCTAGCCATATGGAACCCTGAGGTGTATGTTGGCTATGACATGTTCATTGTAGGAACTGGATTGCATCAAGATGGAATCTATCTACCTCGATGGTAGAGGAGTAGCCCTATGATGATCATGAGAATCAAGTCCAGAAATCCATGGCCATGGTAGAGTGAAATAATAAGAAAGAGTTTCTATTTAGATTTTCACATTGGACTCAAATCGAATGATTACATCATATGACAGAGACTAGGGTTTGACGAGTTTACCTTAACACTAATCTGATCGGGGCTCAAGATAGAAGAATTGAATCACACATAGGTAGCTGGCACCAAGAGGTTCACATTCAACTCTGATGGGTTGCCACCATATACTGCTAGGTGTCATTGGTGGATTTTGGGAGCAATCTAGAATGATTTAGATTGATCGATCATTCTAGCTGTTCGAATCAGAAGAGTTCGATCCATCGAAAGGAGTTTCGATGATGTCAATTATAGAAGATCATGACATAGTCCCATTACCATATAGAACTGAACCTAACTGGGTCACGACAAATAAGGGTTTATGAATCTGGTGATCATCAATTGTAACTGATCTAGTTCAATTGAATCTGAATGAGATTCAATTAGGTTCAAGGAAATCGTGCTAGCACTCGATTGAACCTAACGTTCTTCTTTTGCTATCATAAATAAGTTGTCCTGTTCTGAGCCAAAGGAGTTTGATGCTCAAACAGAGGCCTTCATATGGTCTGACAGGAGGTTGTCCAAGTCAAAAAAGGTTGTCTTATTTGTAAGAACACTACCTGCCATTTTTGGTCACCTGCCATTTCTTGTTCTTTGACTTTTGGTCAAAAGTCTACCTTTGACTGATCAAAACGTGACCATTGACACTTTGACTTTTGACCACAATGTCATGCACTGCTATTGGAGAGCTGGTGGGGGCCTGTCCCCCTACCAGAACTGGCAAGGAGAAGGGCACAGCGCGCCACCCTAGGCGTGTGCCCAAGTTGGAGGTGCTAGGATCCTTTTTGTGGACAAGGACTCCATCTCCCTTTTTGAATTCCAATTAGAGTTTCATCTAAGAACAACTTTGACTCTAGTCTTAGGCACCCTCTAAGGAGGGAAATTTTGATTTTTTAAAAGAAAAAAAAAAGAAAAGAGTTTTGAAATCAAAAGTGAAGTCCGAAAATAAGAAGCAAAAGTTAAAAAATGTAGAAATTTAAACTTGGTACTAAGATCTACTAGTTAGATCTTAGCATCTACTTGCAATAAAATAAAAAATAATAATTAAAATATAAAAATTAAATTACAATAAAAATAAAAAGTATGAAATTAAAAAAATAAAAATAAATATTATATTAATTAAAAGGTTCATAATTTAAATATATAAATAAATAAATAAATAAAATAGACTAATCTCTAATCTTGGATCAACATCGATAGAAAGATGGTGTAGATACCCAGCTTTTCTTCTCGACATCCGTTGCTTTGAAGCAGCCTCTAATCTAAAGCCTGGCTCTACCCTATACCAAAGCTTCACCTTGATCGAAGATTATGAATTCTAGAAGTCTGGGGTCTTATTTATAGAGCTAGGAGGAGTGGAGGATTTTCTTCTAGGCAATGTGGGATAAAGAGCCTTTTTAATTATCAAAATAGGAAGAAATTTGAGTAAAATTCAGATTAAAATAGCTTTAAGATGAATCTGGTAAAGTCTGGTGAAATCTAGCCATTCAATAGGAATCCAATAGATCAAAAATCATCAAAATCGAATGTGTATCGATCTAGATTAGGTTAGATTAAATTTTAGCCATTGATCTCACGTTGATGGAGAAAATCTGGTCGCTGATCGTGCGTTGGGAGTCTTGATCACCGTCGGAAGCATTCTGGACTTTTGGATCTAAGTCAGATGTGAGCGCTACCATTCGATGGTGATCCACATGAAGTTTGAAGCTAAATCAAAGTAGGAAATTCCCTCAACCATCCGATCTTGACCGCAATCAACTGGATCCGTTCGATCATGCCTTCACTATTCCCATAGACTGCATGGACTGGCTGCGCCACACATCGCAATGAATCAACACCTCCTGTCATCGAATGAAAAGTCCAAAATGCCCTGTGAGCCATGATATATTTTCTGTAATCCTTTTAAGGGTCTAGATCCACCACGTGATGCTTCGTGATTCACTGATTTCTGTTGACTTGGTGGTCCATGCCTGGATCATGGACCGACTGACGGCTTCCATTACTGAGTCGGCTAGCATGGCTGGCTTGACGTGCTGCCTTTGTTGGCTTGGCTCGACATGTTTGGATGCGCCGACTGATATGATGCGGCGGCTTGAGCCGACTGAGCCGTATGTTATTTTTTATTTAATTTTTATTTATTTTATTTCTTTAGAAATTTATATCTTCTCTATTTTAGCTTCGTTTTGTTCGAAACTTATTTCATTGTGATTAAAAAAATATGCTCTTTTCATTGATAATAAAATTTATTTTTTTATTTTTATTATTTTTTAATTAATTTTTTTAATAAATAAAAATATGAATTTCTCAAAAATATGTATCAATTAATTATTAATTCTTAAAAATAAATATAAATTAATTAATAAAATGATGCTTTTATAAGTAAATTTATGGTACTTATCACACCTTTCAACTTAAGCTTTGCTCATCCTTGAGTAAAAAAAGAATTTAATTTTAAATATCTTTTAACTTTAAAGTTTCAAATTTTACCTAAGCAATTTTGAAAATGGCCATTGATATTTAGTAGAGTATAAGTAAGATATATCATTGAGGTATTAATACTTATTAGTAGAAAAATTAAGTAAAGAATATTAAATTTTTCTAAATTTTTTCTAAATTATCCCATCTTTATCTCTAATTTATCTTGACTTTCATATAGGCAAGTGTATTGCTACTTCCATCCTTCATTTATTGATTTTTACTTTCACATTGCCCACTTTTTAATGTGAATATCATTGCTTACTTAGACAACGCAATCCGGTTACTCGATAAAAAATCAATATATATATATATTTTTTTAACGTTGTACCATTAATGAATGTCCTAACCCCTTAAGCTTTCTATTTGATCCATGTAGCGAGTCTTGGGCCAATGACTCCTAAATCAGTTGGCTTTAGAGTACTAGGTATAAAATACCCCTCGGGCTTACTAGCTTGAATCAAATAGGCTATGAGTTAAGACTAGCTTTACAATGAGCTTCTTTGCCCTTCCTATCTTTTGATGCAAAATTCAATGCTTGCTTAGGCAAAGAGGTCTGGTTACTCAGTGAGAAGTACTTAGAAACTATTTTATTTAAATTTTTTATATGAAGAAACATATAGTTATCCTACACAATCCATCAAAAGTAGACTTTTCTTTGAGGCTAGTAGAAAAAATTAGAAATGCTCAAAGAAAAAACTTTTTATGTTCTACACTTAACTCTTTTTTGGATTTTCTTAATACTTGATCCCTCAATATCTCATAAATTCTCTAATTCGTGCATCAATTTTATTTTAAAAATGCTTAGTTCAATTTAATTCTTAAGCATAATTAGATGTCTAAATGCTAAATACTAACTTCTTTTGAGGACTTAAATAATTTTAAAATTTTATTATTCTCCCCCCAACTTAATCAACATTGTCCTCAATGAAGAAGAAAAAATAAAGGATGTAATAAAGAACATGAAAGAATACACCTGACTTAGTATATTTTTGGTCTAGCACATATCTTTAAAAATTTGGGCTCTTCCTCCAACTTATTCAACATATCCTAAAAAAATAAACTAAAAAGATAAATTAAATGAAAAAAAAATTAAATATTGGGTTGTCTCCCAATAAGCACTAAGTTTACCATCTTCAGTCAGACACAATGCAAATTACTACCCTATGTCAAATACTGGATTGACAAATTTTAATGTTTTTGGATTGCTAATCTTAGAAAGATAATTTTTTATCCCTTTATTGATATAATCATTGTTAATTTTAGGGACATAATTTATGATCCCATTCTTAGACCCATGTTTATTAAGAATTTTTCCTATTTGTTCTTCTGAAATGCTCATGAATTGAGTTTTTGAATTAGGAGTTAAGTTTAATGCACTAGGTATTAGAAGGGTGTCTAAAGGCGAGTTTAATTCTGAAGGTAAATTAATGTGATCTTGCTTAAATAACTTCATTGATATTTCATTACATACCTCTTGATTTTTGTAAGAAGAACCAGCTTCTAGGGTTGAAGAGAATAGGACATTAGGTTTATAAGTCTCGGATAAATCATCTATTCTCTTTTTTTCTATGTCTATCTCGTTTAAATTGGAATCAGCATCAGTACTAGTTTCTGGCTTGGGTTTTTCTATGTGGTTAGTCTTAGTACTAATCTATTCCTCTAAATTTTTATTTTGGCTAGCATCAGTACTAGCTTCTCTCACCTGATCTTGGTATGGATCTTTGAGAATCCTATAGCTTTTAAGTTTAGGAATTACTTTGGCATTCTAAAATTGAGGATTCTTAGGTGGGATATTAGATTGATAACTTGGTCCAGATGGTTGGTGGACATTAGGTGGATTGTTTGAAATTGGTAGGCTCGATAGTTGATCTAGTTCTCTCCTCATGTTAGACTCAACTAATTATCTTATTTAAGCTTCTAGCTTGGTGATAGATTCTTGTTGAGTCAAGATCGATTGTTGTTGATTCAGAATTAATTATTGAAGTTGATTAAATCTATCATCAGCTAGATTAGTCTGTTGAGGAGGTGGATATAATAGCTGGTTGTTATATGATGGCTGGATAAACTGACTAGGTTGACCATTATTATCAACATAGTTTTGGTATTGGGGCCTATTTTGATAGTTTTGGATAGATAAAATTTGGGTCTGAGCCTGAGTCTGTTGGGATGTCCAAGAAAAATTATGGTGGTCGCTCCAATCTGGATTATATGAATTTGAAAATGGGTCACTAATCAATTTAGAGTAACCTTGAGCAGCTTGAACTTATTCTTGGATAAAAGGTGGAAACTGTGCAGTCATAGGACATTCACTCACATGATGGGTTGGGCTAGCATAGATTGAACAAATCTCTTGATAATTAGAAGATGTTGTGAATTATGCAGGAGATTGTTGACTTAGGGTTAGGACTTGATTTAATTTTTGAGCAAGAAAGTCCACTTTATTTATCAAATTTGAATCAACCTTAGGACTAGATTCTAGATGTTTAAATTCATGGATCCCTGCCTAGGTTTGGTAGAAAGATAATGAAGCATAGTTAATTGAGTGTTCACTCAGGATTTCAAACAACATATAGGCTTCGTCGTCACTCTTGTTCATGAATGCACCTCCACAGGATGCATCTACCATCTATCTGTATTGGTCTCCTAAACCCTCATAGAAAGCTTGAACTATTTGCCACTTAGACAGACCATGGTGTGGACATTTTCTAAGATATTTCTTAAGTCTCTCCCATGACTCGTGAATCTATTCCCCTGGAAGCTGAGCAAATCCAGTGATAGCTCGTCTCATAATGTTGGTTCGACCAATGGAATAAATCTTTTTAAGAAATTCACTTTGCAATTCAGCCCAAGTTTTAATTGGTCTCCCTATTGTGCCAAGCCAGTACTTGGCTTTATCTTTTAATGATAAGAAAAATAAAATTAGTCTAAGGGCATCATTAGTTAAATTTTAAATTTTTACCGTAGAGCAGATTTCTAAGAATTCATCTAGATGCTTATAAGGATCTTCATTGGTGTTTCCGTAGAAAGATGGAAGCATCTGAATTATGGTCGGCTTGATCTTATAGTGGGTAGCATGAATTTCAGGTAATAGGATACAAGTCGATGGGTTGTAGGTGGAAGAAATAAAGTATTTCTTCATCTGCTTAGGTGGTTCTCAAAAATTTTTAGCCATTTGGTTATCGGGTTTAATATGATTCAGTCTTTTAATTTTATGGTTGGGTTCAACTAGATCAGGTAAAACCATTTCATACCGTGCATGCTCTGGTGCAACCCTAATGTATTGTTCAAAAAATTTTTTAGATTTTTTTTAGAATTATATATATATATATATATATATATATATATTATTTATTATATTATTATTCTTATAAAAAAATTATTTTTTTAAATTATTTTAATTATTATTTTTAATTTAATTTAATTTAATTATTATTTTTAATATTTTTTAGTTAGTTTAATTTAATTTATTTTTAAATTTAATTTTTATTTTATATTATTTTATTTTTGAAAAAAAAAAAAAGAAATAAAAGTTCTAAAGAAAAGATCCTAAAGAGTCCTAGAGCTAAGAAGAGAGAGAAGAATTAGATTTAATTAGTGATAATGTTGGTTAGTAATCAAGTTGGTCAACCAATCATGACTAAGGGTTATCCTAGATCTAGGCAGCTCTTAACTGCCAATGTTATCTTCAAGCCCTCTAAGTATAAGATCAGCCAATCAATTGGTCAGGTAAGTGTAAGGTCGGTAGGAGTCCCCCCATTGCTTGCGTTAAACATCAATTATGCTTGGCCAGATAAGCTAACGAAATCAATTAGAAACCACCTTCTTTCAAGCCCAGTCATTTTTGAACCACTTTCCTAGATATTAGTTAAATTGACTAATCCTAAACTGGTTCAACTCTTAGGATTTCTTGTCCTATTGAGCTCGAGCTCCTAGGGCTGATGTCTAATTGATTTTAAAATTAAAGGCTTAGGTCAATGTAGGATGTTGGTTGGTTATTTATGGACCAAGGAAGGGTGATCAAATCCCCATCTTATCTTGTTTAATTGGGTGTTGTCCTTAATTTGATTTAATATGATATGCAAAAAAGAAATTCAGACAAGGGATTCTATGTAGTTTAAACTAGATGCATTTAACTAATTGAATTCTGAAAGGCTTACCTTACCTCCAGGAATCACCAAAAAAAATAAAAATAAAACTAATATGATGTATGCTCTAAATAGTTAGAATTTCTAATCTTATCATGAAGCTTTTAATTACATTTACATGGATATTTTTTAAATTAATTTAAAAATAAAGTAAATAAATAAAAAGAAAAGAGGACTAGGGTTAGGATTGATCTCACCAAGTAAAATTGAATGATTTGTTCCTTGCCCTGATTCTTTTTGTTCTTTAACCTCTTTTTCTACAAAATAAAAAAAGGTAGCAAGCAATATTTACAAGAAAATAAAAATTTTATTTATAATTTATTTATAAAAAATTAAAAAGATCAAAAATTTAATGTCCGTGCCTTCCTCAGTAATGATGCCAAAAATTTGATAAAAATGCGATGTTGTCGTTAAGACATCATGTTTATCAGTTAAATTTGACTTCTTAAAATAATTGAAAATACATAGATAGTAGTGAGTCGGATCGAATCCACAGGAATGGTAGTGTTTTAGTTTTGAAATCTTTAATTTTTTTAAAAAAAAGAAAAAAAAGAGTTTTGAAATCAAAAGTGAAGTTGGAAAATAAAAAATAAAATTAAAAGATGCAGAAATTTAAACTTGGTACTAAGATCTACTAGTTAGATCTTAGCATCTACTTGTAATAAAATAAAAAGTAATAATTAAAATGTAGAAATTAAATTATAATAAATTTAAAGTGCATGAAATTAAAAAGCATAAAAATAAATATTGTATTAATTAAAAGGTTCATAATTTAAATACATAAAATAAATAAATAATAAAATAGGCTAATCTCTGATCTTGGATCGGCATCGACAGAAAGATGGTGCAAACGTCCAACTCTTCTTCTCGGCATCCATTGCATTGAAGCAGCCTCTAATCTAAAGTCTGGCTCTATCCTATACCAAAGCTTCACCTTGACCAAAGATTATGAATTCTGGAAGCATGTGCTCTTATTTATAGAGCTAGGAGGAGTGGAGGATTTTCTTCTAGGCAATGTGGGACAAAGAGCCTTTTTAATCATCAAAATAGGAAGAAATCTGAGTAAAATTCTGATTAAAATAGCTTTAAGACGAATCTAGTGAAGTCTGGTGAAATCTAGCCATTCAATAGAAATTGAATGGATCAAAAATCATCAAAATTGGATGTGTATCGACTCAAATTAGGTTGGATTAAATTCTGGCCGTTGATCGCGCATTGATGGAGAAAATTTGGCCACTGATTGTGCGTTGGGACTCCTAATCACTGCCGAGAGCATTCTGGACCATTGGATCTGAGTCAAATGTGAGCACTATCATCCGATGGCAATCCGTATGAAGTCTGAAGCTGAATCAAAGTAGGAAATTTCCTCAACCATCCGATCCTGACCATAATTAATCGGATCCATCCGATCACGCCTTTACTGTTCCCATAGACCGCATGGAGCAGCTGTGCCACACACTATAACAAATCAGCACCTCCTATCACCGAGTGAAAAGTCCAAAATGCCCTATGAGCCATGATAGATTTTCTGTAAACCCTTTAAAGGTCTAAGTCCACCATGTGTCGCTTCATGATTTGCCAGTTTCTGCTAACTTGGCGGTCCACGCTTATATCGTGGATCGATTGATGACTTTTGCGGTTGAGTCGGCTTGTGTGGCTGGCTTGGTGCACTGGCTTTATCGACTTAGCTCGGTGCATTTGGATGCGTCGGCTGATATGCCATGGCGGCTTGAACCGGCTGAGCCATATGTTATTTTTTATTTAATTTTTATTTATTTTATTTCTTTAAAAATTCATATCTTCTCCGTTTTAGCTCCATTTTGCTCGAATTTTATTTTGTTATGATCAAAAAAATAAGCTCTTTCCAATGATAATAAAATTTATTTTTTTTATTTTTATTAGTTTTTAAATTAATTTTTTTTAATAAATAAAAATATGAATTTCTTAAAAATATGTATCAATTAATTATTAATTCTTAAAAATAAGCATAAATTAACTGATAAATTGATACTTTTATAGATAAATTTATGATACTTATCAATAGTTAGGCTAGCATCTGAGGTTGAGCATCTGACTCAGCTCATAAAGTAGAGAGAGATCCAGCATGTCCCTAGATATGGTTACATCACTTCTAGCTTCCATGGAATAGCTGGTAGACCTTCTGAGGACTCATGCTTCACCAGGATCGATGGTAGTAGCGACTGCCGCTGCAGCTGCAGTAGTAGAGGTAGCAGCAGCAAAGGCAGTAGCATCTACAGCAGCCGCTGACATAATTGAGGCAGATCCAGATATTTTTTTTTGTTTAGCCTCTAGTTTCTAAGCCTCCTCCCAGTGCACTCGATCAGCCAACTACCACACAACCTCCTCCTAAATCCCTTAGGATATATAACCAAGCTGGAGGACCATCCACTTACATCAAAAGCAGGAGAGTGACTAGAGCTAGTTCCTCCACCATACTGGATATCTCATCTGACTGATCTATTAGCACCTAGGTCATCTTGTATAGGTCTTACTCTATATCTATATGGTGTATTCAGATTTAGTCATCGTATTAGGACTTAAACATGATATGTTGTCCGTATCATCTTGTTGTTGATGATACTTTACCTCAAGATCCTATTTATATTGTATGGAAGTACTTGTACTACTTGAGAATCTTTTTGTATATAGTACATACTCCTATGAACTATGTATCTCTTTTTATATATGTATGGATGCTTTCTTTTATATCCTTTTTTTTCTTGCTAATCATTCCTTGATGATGACAAAAAGGAGGAAAAAAATGTAAGCATAAAAAAGGGAGAGCACATAAAAATGAAGTAGAAAAATATAAGCATAAAGTAAGGGGGAGGAACATAAACAAAAATAAGGAAAAATGAAACAAATGTAATAAATAACATATTTGTTAAAATTTTGAAAAAGTGATACATATGGCATATTCTGAAAATTCATAATTAATATATACTTTGACATTTTGAAACTATGGCACAAAATGGACAAAAATGGCACATCAATGGCATACTAATGGTACATCAATGGCGCATACCATAAAATTCTGAAATTTCTCAATTAAAGGCATATCTTACTTTTAACAAATAGAAAGGGGGAGGATCATTGTAATTAAAATGTAAAATTATTACAAAATAGATGAACTTGTGTATAGTCTGAATTTGCATTGATCATCTTAAGTTAAGAATATGGAATGCTACTTTTTTCACCTTGAATGCCTTTTTGAATTTGCAAATGTTATGCATGAAATCAAAGGTTTGGTCATCATCAAAAAGGAGGAGAATGTTGATCTTAGATATAATTTTGATGTATAACAAAATATTTGAGTCGATTTTTGGTACTAACAACTTGGTTGGATTGTTTAAGACAAAGTTCAGGAAGAATAGGAGCTCATTTCAATGATGATCCATGTTTGATTGAAAGTACCAAGAAAAAGGAGCAAAATTGATTAAGCCAAATGCATTTCAAAGAATATTGGATCTAAAATGAACAAAGAAAAAGTTTAGAATTGGATCTAGCATAGTTTCAATAGTTGGCACAGATTAGGAATCGACTCCAGATTGATAGGAGCTGACTCACATGCTCAGACAGGCACCAGGCTCAAAATAGAAGACTTTAATAAGAACCTTATCACAGGAGTCGATCAAGAGTCAACTCATGGAGGAGTCGACTCAAGAAAAGTAGGAGTCGGCTCATATCTCAGAAAAGGCACCAGTCCAAGAATAGAATGTAGAATTTTTCATCCTACAACTAGAGTCAACTCACAAAGTCTAGGAGTCGACTCCGACACGCAGAACTGATATGGGACAAAAATATAGAGCATCAGAATTTTTCATCCTGCAGTTGGAGTCGACTCAAGATTTTGGAGGGTTGACTCCCAAGCTTTAGAATTTTTCATCCTATAGTTGGAGTCAACTCATGGCTTTAGAGAGTCAACTCCCGAGTTTTTGATAGCCCCAACGGCTAGTTTTCAGAACTATCTTGATTTCATTTTTCATCCTCTAAATGGGCTTTTCTGATGTTTGAATGGATACAAATCCATTTTTGGACTTCCAACTTGAATTAGAAGTCTTCTAAGGTCAGATTAAGGCAAGGTAACCCAAGATATAAAAAAAATAAAATGGAAAGCATCAGCAACCTTTTGAAAATCTATGTGCAGTCAAAATAGTGAGCATTAAAAAGCCTTCATTGCTGTTCAACCACTCAATTAGCTGTGCAATCAAGGCATTCTCAAGTAAAGGAAGGGAGCATTCTTTGCTAAATTTCTCCAACAACTCAGCTTGTACATTAACGCTTCAAATTTGCAGTTCAAGGAGTTTATTTTATTTTAAATTTTTGTACTTCAAAATTTTTGTATTTCAAGTTTTAAAAGGATTGAAACTTAGGGGATAGACTCATTCAATCCTTGAATTGGATTTGTACAAGCCTAGGAGTGGCGTAGGGTTAGGTTTTGGTTAGTTAGCCCACAAAACCAATTGGATTTAGATTGTGAGTCTAGTAAAAATAATCTTCCTGTAATCTTGGAAATTATAGTAGAATTCTCAAGTGGAGTGCTTGAGGAGTTGACGTAGGTGTTGAGTTTGATAATAAATCATTATAAAAATCTTGAGTTTTTATGTGTGTAATTCTTTTCTTCAGTTACTATTATTTTTTGCATATTTAAATTACTACATTTCTAGTATATCAACATTTAAGTTCTGCACATACATTTAGTAGATCAAAAATTTTTGAAAAACCCAATTCACCCCCCTCTTGGGTTGTTCTTCTGGGCAACAATCTTTGTTATGAACAAAGATAAATCCTAAATTTGTAAGTGGACAAAATATTTTGTTGTGTTATTCTTTGTGTTGTTTATGGATGAACCTTTCTTAATCGAGAATGGCATTCCAGCATTGTAAGGAATAAAGATTTGACTATCATCTAATTTCTTCATTTTCAAGACCAGATATGATATACTCGCTAAGGGTAGTGAGTAGATACTAGTCTAATCCAAGTGAGAATCACATTGTATAGCCAATTCTTAAGTTTTTGAAAAATACTAAGATCCAGTGACTCAAATATGAAAATACTGACTTAAAATTTATGGATATTTTGATTTTAGTTTTTAGTCAGATTAAGATGATAGTAAGAGAGTGTTGGGTCATACCCTAATTACAAAAGTAATTTGCTGGAAAGATTCCAAGCAGGATATTATAGTCTATTCAATTAGTAATGTAGAGTACATCATGGCATATGATGCTGCCAAGTAAGCTGTGTAGTTACTGAGATTCATTAACAGATTGGGAGTGGCACCCTTCTGTTAGATATATATGCCCTAGAAGTCAGATTGGCTGACACTTGTAATACACTTATAAGGATAAAATTATAATTTTAACTATAAATAATAAAATAAATTATTTTCTATCATAGTGTGTATTTGAAAGTGTTTATGATACATCCCTTGAGTTAATGGTAATGATAGTTCATATTTTCATGAGTTGAAAATTTAAGACATGAATTTTCATTATTAACTCATAAAATGCTTCCGACCATAGGATCATCATGAGGATGGTGATTGATCTAGAAGGTTAGTATATGATTGCTTCTTTTGGATAGATGAGTCTTGAATCTATGGTGTAGAGACACCAGAGCGAGAGTATAGGTACTCGTTAGAGAATGAGGGCACTAAGCATGACCATCTCGAGCAGTCATAAGGAAGTCTACCTTCTCATCGATGACTAGCTCGAAGCTACAGTGGTATGTCTAGTTCTTTGACCTGAGGTGCATCGACGGTTCACCTTGAGGGTGTTGTAGTTTGACTACACCATAACTCGATCTCCTAGCCATTCAGAACCCTAAAGTGTATGTTGGGTATAGCATGTTCATTGTATGCATTGGATTAAACCAATAGGGGATTTATCAACCTCAGTAGATGAGGAGCAGCTCTATGATGATCATGAGAATCAAGTCTATAAGCCCATGGCCATGGTAGAGTGAAATAATAAAAAGAGATTCTGTTAGAATTTTTACATTGGACTTGAATCAAATGATTAATTCATATGACGAAAATTAGGATTTGACGAGATCACCTTAACCCTAATCCGGTCAGGACTCAAGATAGAGGACTTAATCACATAGGTAACTGCACCGAGAGGTTTGCTTTCAATTCTGATAGATTACCACCATATACTACTAGGTGTCATTTGCAGATTTTGGGAGCAATTAAAATAATTTGGATGATCGATCATAATAGTCTGAATTAGAAAAGTTTTGATCCATCGAAAGGTGTTTCGATGATATCGATGATAGAGATCATGACATATCCCATTACTATATAGAACTGAACCTAACTGGATCACACAAATTAGGGTTTGGATCTGGATGTCATCAATTGGACCAACCCAGTTCAATTGATTTGAATAAGATTCAATTAGGTTCAAGGAAATCGTGCTAGCACACGATTAAGCCTAATGTTTTACTTTAACAATCATTAAAGCTTATCTCGACTGAGCCAAATGTGTTTGGACTCACTCAAAAATCTTTACTTGGTTTGACTAGAGCTTGTCCAGATCAGAAAAGGATAGTCTTAATTTATGAGATAAATTTAAGATAACACCTACCATTTTTGATCACCTGCTAAATCTTATTTTTGGACATTGGTCAAATATTGACCCTGGACACTTAGACATTTGCCTATATGTCATGCACCCATAGGAGAGTACCTAGGGACTTGCCCCCTACTAAAAAGTAGATAAGTAGGGGGTGCACACCAAAGGAGGTGTGCGCTGCACACCCCATGAGGATAAAAGATGGAGTCCCATACAGATGGGACTCTAGGTTGCTTAAGTGGATTAAACTGTGTGGCGCCAAGAAGTCTTGTTTGACCCAATCTTGGTGCCACCTTAGGAGGATTTTAAGGGTCACTCATCTAATTGAATTAGATGATGTCATCCCATCAATCAGATTTAGATCTGATTGCACAAAGGGCAGTGATTGGCCAGGATGATGTGGCACTGCACGGCGCAACAGGATCTATATAAACCCTGTCTGGGCCTAGAATTTAATGCTTCTACCTTTAGCCCATATCACATAGCCTCTTTCCCTCCTTCTCCATGCCACCCTCTAGTCCTCTCTCTCTTGTCCATACCCAAGGGCTTTTGGGCATGAACAAGGTGCGATCCAAACAAGTGAAAGGTGCTAGGAAAGAAAGAAGGCAGCACTGTTGCAAGAGATAATAGCTGTTCTTCAAAAGTAGTTTTGAAGACTTTCAAGATCAGATCTAGATCTAATTTTTGGAGGATTGATTGTAAAGGAGAGGATCTTCAGATCCTATCTGAGTGAATACTGGTAGAGGCCAAGCACTTGCATGGCTACATCTAGAACCTCAGGCAAACATCAGAATCATCATAGGATAATTAGATTATCCAAAACAAAGGTATAATTAAATTAGATTTAATTTTTATTTTTATTTTTATTATTAGATTAATAAGATCAGATCTAAGAAGTCTTAGATCTGATTATAATCTAATAGAAAATTTTTTTAAAATATTCCTTCTGATCTAATCAGATCTGAATGAACCCAAGCCGAAAAATAGGTTCTTTCCTTCAACTGGTATCAGACCAGATTCCATAATTCATTAGATCTATTTCTTTTTCTTATCTGATAATTAAATAATTTTAGATATCATATTAGATATGATTAGATCTAAAATTAAAAAATTAAAAATTAAATAATCTAGATCTAAGATGTATGAGATGCATGACTAGACTAGGAATAGAATTATTCTATGTGTAGTCTAGCATAATCATAATTTTAATTTGATTAATTATAATTTTTAAATTTATTTATTTATTATTTATTTATATTATAAATATTATAATTAGTTCTAAAAAATAGAAAATAAATTTATTTAATTTATTTATATGAGATATGATGCACGCATGTTTAGACTAGTAGAAGAATAGTTCTACAAAATTATCTAGAATAAAATTTAATTTAATATGATCAAATTTAAATCTTATTTTTTAGTTATTTATGAGATAATTTAGATCTAGAAATATGCATGATATAATACATGAGAGTATGTAAAATATATTTTTTAGTTAGATCAATTTTATATATGTGATATATGATGTAGATCTAACTAATTTTATAGATTTATCATGTTTTTGATTAAAGCGTTCCTCTTGGCCGTCCGATCATAAGAATGAAGTAGGATTTAAAGGTCCTCTCCTTCCATTCAATGGGATGTTCTTATGGTACATAAGGGTGCTGCGCGTTCGTCTTTAATCAAAAATCAAAAACTTATTTTCTATAAAACCCTAGATCCTGAAATCCTAGGATTTTATATACATATTTTATTTATGAACCCTAAACTTATTTAAGAATTAAGATTATATAAATATATTAAATCTAAAATTAAGAATTTTTGAATCTACAACATATTCATAAAATTGGATTCGGGCTTGGGTAGCTTAATTAGGTCTAGCGATTGATCAAACCGAATCAAGAGTTGGTTAGGTGGGATCAAGAGTACTTACATTGACCAACCTAATAGGATTAAGTCTGGGTCAAGGTCGAGTCACATGAGTGATCAATCGAGTTAAGATCTAATTAGGCTTAGTGGTTAGAGTCTGGATTGTAGGCTAACCCGATTGGTTCTAGCTCAACAATTTGGTGTCTAAGATAAGTTTGGCAGATATGATCGACTGATTTTTAATTAGGAGCTACTCGACTCGAATGCATTCTTGTTGAGTTAATGGCATATTCCTTCCACCAGTCTCACTTATCTGACCATATTTATCGGCCTAGTCCTGATCTAAGGTGGCTAACAATCCGAGATAACCCATGCCACTAGGTTAGTCATAAAGGTTATGGCTATGTCAAGTCAAGTTTAAAGAGACCTAAATCAAATCTTCCTAAGAAAAGATTAAGTCTAAGATCTTCCACCATTGTAGATGTGCGGGCCCTTCCTAGGATTGATTATTCTCGGCTAGTCACAGTGGTTTAGTTGCATCAAAAACATGCAACCATGTCTATTAGGCATTGGATGCTACGGGCTGAAGGATGGATTGGGCTCAATATTTTGGATATGGTGAGAGATCAAATTAGAAATCCAATCTATGCAAATGGTGGGTCTGACTTAACTAAGGAGTGGATCAATATTTTAGACACGGTGAGATTCATGAATTAGAGACCAAGTCTGGGTGCATCATGATTAGAGAATCATTAGACAAGAGTTGTTCACTCATTGACTAACCCATCACCAATAACTATTAGATGAGGTGATGAGTCAGTTGGTGAGACTGCACCACCCACTAGAAATCAGTAATCATGAAAATTTGCATCTCTATAGAGAGAGTGTAGGGATCCGAGAAAATAGTAGGAGCTAATTTATTTAAAAATTAAATCTCTAAATAAATTGGTCAAGTCTTAATTATAAAATCTAACCAGAAACTTTGACTCTCTACAAGAAAAAGAAAAATGTCTATGTCCAATCCACTAGCCCGTATCCTGGACACCTATAAACTGACTGGACCTAATTACAAAGATTGGCTCTGAAACTTCAAAATTATTTTGAATTTTGAAAAGTTGACTCATGTATTGGACCAAGATCCCCTCACCATACCAGCTCATCTGTCCGCTGAACAGAGAGCGTCTCTTGATAAATGGACGGATGAAGATAATAAGAAAAATACTACATGTTGGGCTCAATGTCTAATAAGCTTCAGCGCCAACATAAAGATATTAAGACTGCCCGCCAAATGTTGGCTCACCTGCAAGAGTTGTCTGGTGAACAGAGTCGCAAGCTAAATATCAGGTCACTAAACGACTATTTAAGGCTAAACTGCATGATGGGCAGTCAGTCCAAGATCATTATTTAATGTTGATCAAGAACTTGAAAGAGCTTGAGAAGCTTGAAGTAAAGTTAGATCAGGATCTGTAGAATGATATAATTCTATAATCCTTGACTGATGCAAATGGATAGTTCATCATGAACTATCATATGCATAAACTTCAGAATACTCTGGTCAAGCTTATGAATATGCTGGTTACTGCTGAGCTTTCTATGAAAGGATCTAAAGGCTCAGTACTTGTTATAGAATAGACTTCTTCCAAGAGAAAGTCTTTGGAAAAGAAAAAGAAGTCTGTGAAAAGACAAAAGGTGGAAGGTGGAAAGAAAAAAAGACAAAGCTGAAGAAGAAGGCCACTGACGAAGAAAAGTATTTTCATTATAATACTGACGGCCACTGGAATCGAAACTGTCCTACATATCTAGCCACTTTGAAGAATAAGAAGGAGACAGGTCCCTCTAGAGGTATGCTCATTATTGAATCTAACCTTATAGTTTCTTCTGCATCCAGTTGGGTGCTTGACTCTGGTCCTAGTGCTCATTTATGCACTTTCATGCAGGATCTTGTGGATTGCAGGAGGCAGAGGGATGGTGAGATGATCCTATGCATCGAAAATGGAGCAAGGATTGCTGCTGTGGCTGTGGAAAGCTACCCTCTTTGACTACCGTCTGGCTTAGATTTAGTACTTAAGAATTATTATTATGTGCCTGCTGCAAGTAGGAATTTGATTTCTATTTCATGTTTAGCACAAGAAGGCTATGTAATTAGTTTTCTTAAGGACCATTTTAATATTCTTTATGAAATAAATAAAATTGCAAGTAATTTTCTTATTAACGATCTCTACCAGTTACATATTGATGTATCTGTCTTTAATATCGAGCAAAATGTGAATGCCATAAGACCAAAATGATCCAGGGATAGTCCAAATGATAGGTATCTATGGCACCTAAGGCTAGATCATATAGCAGAAGATAGAGTTAACAAATTGAAGAAAACTAGGCTATTGAGTTCGTTGACTTTCGAGTCATATGCAATTTGTGAATCATGTCTTCATGGCAAAATGACTAAGCTCCCTTTTGTAGGACATCGGAAAAGGGCCACCGAACTACTTACCCTAGTACATATTGATGTGTGCTACCCATTTGATGTGTCGGCTAGAGACAACTTTGACTACTTCATAACTTTTACTGATGATTTATCTTGGTATGGGTATGTGTATCTTACGAGACACAAGTCTAAAGACTTTAAAAAGTTTAAGGAATTCAGACATGAAGTTGAAAAGCAAACTAAAAAATTCATTAAGGTTCTTCGATCAAATCAAGGAGGAGAATACCTTAGTCGGGAATTTCTAGACTATCTCAAGCAAAATGGTATAGTCTCTCAATGGACTCCACCTGGAACACCTCAACTCAACGAAATTTTAGAATGGAGGAATCGAACCCTATTAGATATGGTCCGATCCATGATGAGCTTCACAGACCTCCCTGATTTTCTTTGGGGACATAGTCTGTTAACTGCTATATATTTACTAAATAGGGTTTCCTCTAAAACCATTTTTACCATACCATATGAGATATGACATGGTAAGAAATCAAGTCTGAGTCATCTTAGAATTTGGGGTTGTCTGGCTCATGTCAAAAGTGAAGGAAAAATCCTGATTTTTTAGATCAGGTTCGTTCAGATCTGATTGGATCAAGAGATATATTTTAAAATTTTTTTCTTTGATCCAAATTAGATCTGGGATGTTTCAGATCTGATTCTTATTATTCTAATAATAAAAATAGAATCTAGATAAATTAAATTTAATTTAATTTACCTTAATGTAGGGTAATCCTATTACCCATTGATGATCTTGTAAGCAGCGGAAGGTTTTGAATCTAGCCACCCAAGTACCTGGCCTCTATCGGTATCCACTCGGGCTGGATCTAAAGATCCTCTTCTTTTCTATCACATCTCCAAAAATTAGCTCTGAATCTAATTTGGAGGATCCTCAAAATAGCTTTTGAAGATTAGCAGTTGTCCTTTCCAGTAGTGCAGCCTTCTAGCTTTCAATCATCTTTCTCTCGTCTGGATTGCACTAACTTAGATCCCAAACTACTTTAGGCATGGAGAGGAGAGGGAGAAGATGGTCTTGGCATGGAGGAGGAGGAGAGAGGCAGCCTTGGGGTGTGAGAATTTTCAGATGTTCCTTGAGTTGGGTGCAGGGTCTTATTTATAGACAATGCGTGATCCAACTCCTCTTCTTTCTAACCAATCACAACTCTTTATGAAATCAGATCTAAATCTAATTGGTGGGAATAGAGTCCCTTGGATTCATCCTTAGATGATGCCTAAGACCAGTCAAAGTTGATTCTTAGGAGGAGTCTAATCAAAATCCAAAAGAAAGATGGAGTCCCTATCCAACAGGGACTCCTAAGGACGTGCGCCCTCCTCCTTGCCAGGTTCTAATAGAGGGACAAGCCCCCACCAGCTCTCTAATAGGTGCGTGACATATGGACAGACGTCAAAGTATCAATGGTCAACATTTGACTAGTCAAAGATCAACTTTTGACCAAAGTAAAAGGATGAGAAATGGTAGGTGACCAAAAATGGTAGGTATTGTCTTACAAAATAAGACAATCCTTTTCTGACTTGGACAAGCTTCAGTCAGATCAGATGAAGGCCTTTGATTGAGCACGAACTCATTTGGCTCGGTCAGGATAACTATTTATGATAGTAAAAGAAGAATGTTAGGTTCAATCAAGTGCTAGCATAATTTTCTTGAACCTAATTGAATCTCATTCAGATCAACTAAACTTGATTAGTTCAATTGATGATCATCAAGATTCAAACCTGTTTTGTGTACCAGTTAGGTTCAGTTCTTTATGGTTAATGGATATGTCATGATCTCTATCATCGACATCATCGAAACTCCCTTCGATGGATCAAACTCTTCTAATCGAAACTAAGAGATAGGTCGATTCATCTAAATCATTCTAATTGCTCCAAAAATCCACAGTGACACTAGCAGCATATGGTGGCACCCATCAGAGCAAATACAATCCCTGGTGCAGCTACCGTGTGATTAAGTTCTTCTATCTTGATCTCCGATCGGATTAGGGTTAGGTGAACTCGTCAAAACCCTATTTCTATCGTATGATTATCATTCGATTCAATCATGTGAAAAATCTAATAGAAACTCTTTCTATTATTTCACTCTTGCCATGGCCATGGGCTTCTGGACTTGATTCTCTGATCATCATAGGGCTGCTCCTCTACCACCAGGTAGATAGATTCCATCTTTGATCGCAATCTAGTTCCTACAATGAACATGCTATAGCCAACATACACCTTAGGATTTCGAATGCTAGGAGACCAAGTTATGGTGTAGTCAAACTATAACACCCTCAGGTGAAACTAGATGACACTTAGTCAAAGAACCAGACACACCACGTCAGCATCGAGTCAGTCATGATGAGAAGGTAGACTTCCTATGACTACTCGAGGTGGTCACGCTCAGTCCTCGTTCTCTAACGGTACTTACTCTCGCTCGGTGTCTCCACACATAGACTCAAGACTCATCTATTAAAAGAAGGTGATTGTACACCAACCTTTCAGATCAATCACCATCCTCATGATGATTCCTATGGTTGGAGCATTTATGAGTTATAATGATTATTCAAGTCTTAAATTTTCACTCTCTAAAAAAAATTATCATTACCATTAACTCAAGGGATGTATCATAGACACTAAATACACATTTGATAGAAAATAACCCTTTTATTTATTATAGTTAAAATTATAATTTTGCCCCTAGAAGTGTATTACAAGTGTCAACAAATTCTGGCTTCTAGAGCACATATATATCTAACAATCTCCACTTGTCCTAAAGCCAATTGGCTACAAGTCTAAGCCCATCTTCTCAAGGTGGGCTTTCGATTTTGTTATCCCAATGGCTTTGTAAGTGGATCTGCCACATTTATCTGCAAGTTGACTCTCTTGACCTCGACGTAATCCCTTCTCGAGGTAATCGCGGATGAGGTGTATCGCCGACTCAATGTGCTTGGACTTCTGGTGAAACCTCGACTCCTTAGCAAGGGCTATGGCACCATTGTTGTCACAGTACAGAGGAATGGCATTAGTCCAATTTCTATCGCAAACTTCTTATACTAGAATGATTCCTTAGTAGCCTCTGATGCAATGATATATTCTGCTTCCATGGTGGAATCTGCTATACGGTTGCCTTGAACTTCCAGCTGACAGCACCACATTGCACACGAAACAGACTCCCAGATGTTGACTTTCAATCATCTACATCGGACATGAAATCCGAGTCTGTGTATCCCTGACTTGAAGATTCTCCATACCAAAACCACATCATATCCTTAGTTCTTCTTAAGTACTTAAGGATACATTTCACAAGAAGTCTAGTGTTCTTTCACCTGGATTTGACAATATCTCTTGTGGACACTCACAAGCAGGGCTATATCAGGTCGTTACATAAGCATGCATACATAGCGTCCCTATTGCAGAAGCATAAGGATTTTGCTCATGCTTCTATTTCCTCAGGTGTGCTAGGGCACATCTTCTTGGAAGATGAATACCATGTCTGAAGGTATTAATCTCCCTTAGAGTTTCCATACTAAACCTCTTAGTCTTCTCTATGTAATCTTCTGTGAAAGTCCTAGCATCCTATTCGGTCTATTCTCTATAGACCTTAAATTCTAGAAAAAGATGCTTCACCTAGGTCTTTCATGGAGAATTCCTTGGATAACCTACATTTTAACTTGGTCAACATGGGAATATATTCTCGATAAGGAGGATGTCATCCACGTACAATACGAGAAGACAACAGGCTCCCACTAACTTTCTGAAGACACACGTTCCCTCATTTTTGATGAAACCAAAATTTTGATCACATCATTGAAATGAGTGTTCAGCTCCGAGATGCTTGCTTAAGTCCATATATGAACCTTTGCAGCTTGCAACTTATGATCAGTATCACTGGATTTGAAACCTAGGTGTTCCATATAGATATCTTCCTCAAGATATCCATTTTAAGAACATCTTTACATCCATTTGCCATATTTCATTATCGAAATAGGCTGGAAAGGCAATGCGTTGGATGGATTTAGCATAGCCACTGAAAGAAAAGGTATCCTGATAGTCAAATGCCTTGCATGACTATAACCTTTTGCCACTAGTCTAGCCTTAATGTTCTCCATATTTCATTTGCACCAATCTTTCTTTGAAGATCCATTTACACCCAATAGTACTATACCTTTTGGTGGATCTACAAGGTCCAGACTTTGGTTTGAGTGCATCGATCAGATTTTTATGATTGCATTGCCTCTAGCCATTCTCGTAGTCGATATCTGATATCGCCTCGTTGTAGGTTTTGGGATCATCACCATGAGCACCATTACCTACGAGGAATATTTCCTCTACTTCCTCTGAAATAATACCTAAGTATCTTTCAGGGGGACGGAAAACTCTTTCCGATCTACGAGGTGGAGGAGGTAGTGTTCTTATTGGCTCAACCTGATTTGGTTCCAATTGGTCCTTAGCTCGTTGTACTTGTGAGACTTTCTCATCAAGCTTAATCTGCTTTCCAATGCCACTATCTTGAATAAACTATTTTTCAAGAAAGATGGCATGTCGACTCACAATCACATTGTGGTCTTCTGGAATGTAGAAATAGTATCCTAATGACTCTTTAGGATATCCTATGAATCGAGCTCTGAAGGACCTAAACTCTAACTTGTCCGCTTGTTGTCTTTTGACATGAGCCGGACAACCCCAAATTCTGAGATGACTCAGACTTGGTTTCTTACCGTGCCATATCTCATACGGTGTGGTAGGAACGGTTTTAGAGGGAACCCTATTCAGTAGATAAATTGAAGTTAACAATGAATGTCCCCAAAGAAAATCAGGAAGGTCTGTGAAGCTCATCATGGATCGGAACCATATCCAATAGAGTCCGATTTCTCCATTCTGAAACTTCCCGTTGAGTTGAGGTGTTCCTGGTGGAGTCCATTGAGAGACTATGCCATTTTTCTTGAGATAGTCTAGGAATTTTCGGCTAAGGTATTCACCTCCTCGATCTGATCGAAGAACCTTAATGGGTTTTTCCAGTTTGTTTTTCTACTTCATGTCTGAATTCTTTGAACTTTTCAAAAGCTTCAGACTTGTGTCTCATAAGATACACATACCCATACCTAGATAGATCATCGGTAAAGGTAATGAAGTAGACAAAATTGCCTCTAGCCGGCACATCAAATGGGCCGCACACATCAGTATGTACTAGGGCAAGGAGATCTGTGGCCCTTTCCCATGTCCAACAAAAGAGAGTTTAGTCATTTTGCCTTGAAGACAAGATTCACAAGTTGGATATGACTCAGAAAGTCAATGGACTCAATAGCCCATTTTTCTCCAATTTGTTGATCCTATCTTCTGCTATATGACCTAATCTTAGGTGCCATAGATATCTGTCGTTTGGACTATCCCTAGGTCGTTTGGCATTCACGTTTTGCTCGATAGTTAGAATAGGTACATCAATATGTAGCTGATAAAGACCGTTAATAAGGAAAACCATTTGCAATTTTATTTCTTTCATAAAGAATGTTACAATGGTCCTTAAAGTAAGGTAATCACATAGCCTTCTAGTGCTAAGCATGAAACAGAAATCAAATTTCTGCTAGCTGTAGGCACATAATAACAGTCTTTCAAAACTAAGTCTAAACCAGATGGTAATCGAAGAGGGTATGTTTCCATAGCCACTGACAGCAACTCTTGCTCCATTACCGATGCATGTAGGATCATGTCTCCATCCCTCAGCCTCCTGCTATCCTCAAGACCCTGCATAAAAGTGCACAGATGAGCACTAGAACCAGAGTCAAGCACCCAACTGGATGCAGAAGAAATCGTAAGGTTAGACTCAATAACGAGCATACCTCCAGAAGGACCTTCCTTCTTGTTCTTCAGGGTGGCCAGGTAAGTAGGGCAGTTTCACTTCCAGTGGCCGTCGCTATTGCAATGGAAACACCATTCCTTTGGCAGCGGCTTTCATCTTCGGCTCTGCCTTCTTCTTCTTTGCTCCTTCCATCTTCTGCTTTTTCACAGACTTCTTTTTCTTTTCCATAAGACTTTCTTTTGGAAGAAGTCCGTTCCATAGCAAGAACTGAGCCTTTAGAACCTTTCATAGAAAGCTCAGCGGTGACCAGCATATTCATTAATTCGGCCAAAAAATTTTAAAGTTTATGCATGTGGTAATTCATGATGAATTGCCCATATGCATCAGTCAAGGATTGCAGAATAATATCATTCTGTAGATCCAAGTCTAACTTCACACCGAGCTTCTCAAGCTCTTCCATAGTCCTTGATCATCATCAGACAGTGATCTTGGACTGACTGCCCATCACGCATCTTAGCCTTAAAAAGTCATTTCGTGACTTGATACTTGGCTGCGCGACTCTGTTCACCAAACATCTCCTTGTAGGTGAGCCAACATTTGGCGAGCAGTTTCGATATCTTCATGTTGGCATTGGAGCTCATCAGACATCGAGCCCAACATGTAATATCTGGCCTTATTATCTTCGTCTATCCATTTTTTCAGAGACGCTCTCTGTTCAGTGGATGGACGGGCTGGTAAGGTGGGAGGGTCCTGGTCCAATACATGGGTTAACTTCTCGAAATCCAAAATAATTTTATAGTTTCTGAGCCAATCTTTATAATTGGGTCCAGTCAGTCTATGTGTGTCCAGGATACGTGCTAATGGGTTGGACGCAGACATTTTTCTGTAGAGAGTCAAAGATTCTAGTTAGATACTATAATTATGACTTGACCAATTTATTTAGAAATTTTATTTTTAAATAAATTAGCTCCACTATTTTCTCGGATCCCTACACTCCCTCTGTAGAGATGCAAAAATCTCCATGATTAATGATTTCTAGTGGGTGGTGCGGTCTCACCAACTGACTCATCACCTCACCTAACAGTTATTGGTGATGGGTTAGCCAATGAGTGAACAACTCTTGTTCAATGATTCTCTAATCATGGTGCACCCAAACTTGGTCTCTAATTCATGAATCTCACCATATCCAGAATATTGATCCACTCCTTAGTTAAGTCAGACCCACCATTTGCATAGACTGGGATTCCTAATTGAGTCTCTCACCGTATCCAAAATATTGAGCCCAACTCATCCTCCAGCCCATAGCATCCAATGCCTAATAGACATGGTTGCATCTTTCCGGTGCAACTGAGCCACTGTATCCAGCCGAGAACAATCAACCCCGGGAAGGGCCCGCACATCTACAATGGTGGAAGACCTCAGACTTAATCTTTTCTTAGGGAGAATTGATTCAGGTCTCATTAAACTAGACTTGTCATAGTCATAACAATTATGACTAACCTAGTGGCATGGGTTAGCTCGGATTATTGACCACCTCAGATCAGAACTGTGTCAATAGATATGGCCAGGTAAGTGAGATCGATGGAAGGAATATGCCATTAACTCATACAAGAATGCATTCAGGTCGAGTAGCTTCCAATTAAAAACCAGTCGGTCGTATGTGCCAAACTTACCTTAGACACCAAATTGTTGAGTCCAGAACCAATTGGGTTAGCCTACAATCCAGACTCTAACCTCTGAGCCTAATTAGGTCTTGCTTGATCATGACTCGATCTTGACCCAGACTTAATCCTATTAGGCTGGTCAATTTAAGCATTGTTGATCCCATCTAACCAACTCTTGATTCGGTTTGATCAACCGCTTAGACCTAATTGAGCTACCCAAGCCCGAACCCAGTATTATGAATATATCTTAGATCTAAAATTCTCAATTTTAGACCTAATTAATATTTCATAATCTTAATTTTTAATTAAGTAGAGGTTCATAAACAAAATATGCACAATAAATCCTAGGATTTCAGGATCTAGGGTTTTGCAGAAAGTAAGTTTTGGGTTTCTGATTAAGGACGAACATGCAGCACCCCTACACATCATAAGAACATCCCCATCGAATGGAAGGAGAGGGCCTTTAAATCCTTCTTCATTCTTATGACCAGACGGCCAAGAGGAATGCCTTAATCAGGAACATGTAATACTACAAAATAGTTTTAGATCTATATCATATATCTCATATACAAATTAGATCTAATCATGGCATATTTTGCATACATCTCATGTATCGAATCATGCATATTTTCAGATCTAAATTATCTCATAATAATCTAAAAAATTAGATTTAAATTGATCTAATCAAAATAAATTCTAATCTAGATAATTATGTAGAACTATTCTACAACTAGTCTAGACATGCATCAATCATATCTCATATGATATTTAAAATTAAATAACTTTTTATTTTATATTTTTTAGATGTTATTATAACCATTATAAAATCAAAAAATAGTAAATAAATAGATCTAAAATATGATTTAATTAAATTAAATTAAAAACATACAAGACTATTCTATAGAACTTTTCTATTTTAGAACTAGTCATGCATATTTTCTAATCTTAGATCCAAATTATTTAATTTTAATTTTTTCTGATTTCAAATCTGATCACATCTCATATGATATCTAAAATTATTTATTTTTTAATTAGAATAAATTTAAAATTAGATTTAAATATTTTTAGAACCTTGGCTCTGATGTCAGTTGAAGGAAAATCCTGATTTCCCAGACCAGATTTGTTCAGATCTGATCGGATCAAGAGATATATTTCAAAATTTTTTATCTTTGATCTAGATTAGATCTGAGATATTTTAAATCTAATATTTATTATTTTAGTAATTAAAATAATTTTATATAAATTGAATTAAATATAATTTACCTTAAAGTGGGTAATCCTATTATCCGTTGATGATCCTGTAATCTGTGGAAGATTCTGGATCTAGCCACGCAAGTGCCTGGCCTCTATCGATATTCACTCAAGCTAGATCTAGATATCCTCTTATTCTATATCACGTCTCCAAAAATCAAATCTGGATCTGATCTGGAGGATCTTCAAAACTACTTTTGAAGATGAGTAGTTGTCCTTTGCAGCAGCGCAGCCTTCTAGCTTTTAGTTGCCTTTCTCTCATCTGGATTGCACAAACCAAGAACCCAAAACACTTTTGGACATGGAGAGGAGAGGGAGAAGATGCTTTGGCATAGAGGAGGAGAGAAGAGGTAGCCATGGGGCGTGGAAATCTCAATTGCTCTTTGAGTTGGGTGCAGAGTCTTATTTATAGACTAAGCATGATCCAACTCCTCTTTTTCCCAACCAATCACAACCCTTTGTGAAATTAGATCAAAATTTGATTGATGGGAATAGAGTCCCTTAGATTCCTCATTAGAGGGTTCCTAAGACCAGTCAAAGTTGGTTCTTAGAAGAACTCTAATTAGAATCCAAAAAGGAGATGGAGTCCCTATCCAACAGGGACTCCTTGGCGCCTCCAACTTGGGCGCACGCCAAGGGTGGCGTGCGCCCTGCTCCTTGCCACGTTCTGGCAGGGGGACAGGCCCCCCTTGGCTTGCGTCCTCCTCCTTGTCAGGTTCTAACAGAAGGATAGGCCCCCACCAGCTCTCCAATAAGTGCGTGACATGTGGACAGAAGTTAAAGTATCAATGGTCAACGTTTAATCAGTCAAAGGTCAACTTTTGACCAAAGTAAAAGGACGAAAAATGGCAGGTGACCAAAAATGGTAGGTATTATCTTACAAAATAAGACAACTCTTTTCTGACCTGGACAAGCTCTAGTCCGATCAAGTGAAGGCCTCTAAATGAGCACAAACTCCTTTGGCTCAGTCAGGACAACTATTTATGATAGTAAAAGAAGAACGTTAGGTTCAATCGAGTGCTAGCACGATTTCCTTGAACCTAATTGAATCTCATTCAGATCAATTGAACTGGATCAGTTCAATTGATGATCACCAGATTCAAACCCTTGTTTGTGTGACCCAGTTAGGTTCAGTTCTGTATGGTAATGGGATATGTCATGATCTCTATCATCGACATCATCGAAACTCCTTTCGATGGATCAGAACTCTTCTGATTCGAACAGCTAGAATGATCGATCATCTAAATCATTCTAATTGCTCCCAAAATCCACCAGTGACACCTAGCAGTATATGGTGGCAACCCATCAGAGCTGAATGTGAACCTCTTGGTGCAGCTACCTGTGTGATTAAGTTCTTCTATCTTGAGCCCCGATCAGATTAGGGTTAAGGTGAACTCGTCAAACCCTAGTCTCTGTCATATGATGTAATCATTCGATTACAAGTCCAATGTGAAAACCTAAATAGAAACTCTTTCTATTATTTCACTCTGCCATGGCCATGGGCTTCTAGACTTGATTCTCATGATCATCATAGGGCTGCTCCTCTACCACCGAGGTAGATAGATTCCATCTTGATGCTATCCAGTTCCTACAATGAACATGCTATAGCCAACATACACCTCAGGATTCCGTATATGGCTAGGAGACCGAGTAATGGTGTAGTCAAACTATAACACCCTCAAGGTGAACTGCCGATGCATCTCAGGTTAAAGAACTAGACACACCACTGTAGCATCGAGTCAGTCATTGACGAGAAGGTAGACTTCCTAATGACTACTCGAGGTGGTCACGCTCAGTGCCCTCGTTCTCTAACGAGTACCTATACTCTCACTCTGGTGTCTCCACACTATAGACTCAAGACTCATCTACTAAAGAGAAGCGATTATACACCAATCTTTCAGATCAATCACCATCCTCATGATGATCCTATAATCGGGAGCATTTTATTTGTTAATAATGATTATTCATATCTTAAATTTTTAGTTCTTGAAAATATGAATTATCATTACCATTAACTCAAAGGATGTATCACCGACACTAAATACACATATGTGATAGAAAATAATCGATTTTATTTATTTTAGTTAAAATTATAATTTTGCCCCGAGAAGTGTATTACAAGTGTCAGCCAATTCTGGCTTCTTGGGCACATATATCTAATATCATTGGGTGTAAATGGATCTACAAGAAAAGGATTGGTGCAGATGGGAATGTGGAGACATTCAAAGCTAGATTAGTGGCAAAAGAGTATAGTCAGCACGAAGGAATTGACTATCAGAATATCTTTTCGTCAGTAGCCATGCTAAAATCCATCCACACATTACTTACTGTTGTAGCCTATTTCGATTATGAAATATGGTAATGAATGTGAAAATGGCATTCTTAAATTGATACCTTGAGGAAGATATCTATATGGAACAGCCGCTAGGTTTCACATCCAGTGATGTTGATCACAAAGTATGCAAGCTGCAAAGATCCATATACGGACTTAAGCAAGCATCTCAAAGCTGGAATACTCATTTTAATGATGTGATCAAATTATTTGATTTTATGAAGAATGAGGAGGAACCATGTATTTTCAAAAAGATCAGTGGAAGCGCTATTGTCTTCCTCGTACTATACGTGGATGATATCCTCCTTATTGGGAATGATATTTTCATGTTGACGATAATTAAAATATGGTTATCTAAAAAATTCTCCATGAAAGACCTAAGAGAAGCATCCTTCATTCTAGAAATAAAGATCTATAGAGATAGATCGAATAAGATGCTAGGTCTTTCAAAGAAATTGTATATAGAGGAAGTGCTAAAGAGGTTTAGCATGGAAAACTCGAAGAGGGGATTGGTACCCTTCAGACATGGCATTCATCTCTCCAAGAAAATATGTCCTAACATACTAGAGGAGATTGAACACATGAGCAAGATCCCTTATGCTTCAGCAATAGGGAGCCTTATGTTTGCCATGTTATGTACACGACCTAATATAGCCTATGCTATGAGCGTCACGAGCAGATATCAGATGAATTCAGATGAAGAATATTAGACTTCTGTGAAATGTATCCTTAAGTACTTGAGAAGAACTAACGATATGATATTGGTTTTTGGTAATGGAGAACTTCAAGTTCAGGGGTATATAGACTCGGATTTTATGTCCGATATAGATGATTGAAAATCGACATCTAAGAGTCTGTTTGTGTGTAATAGTGGTGCTGCCAGTTGAAAAAATTCCAAGCAGACAGTGATAGCTGATTCCACCATGAAAGCAGAGTACATTACTACATCAAAAGCTACGAAGGAGTTATTCTGATACAAGAAGTTCACTATAGAGTCATAGTGATGCCATTGGATGCCATTCCTCTATACTACAACAATAATGGTGCCATAGCCTTTGCTAAGGAGCTGAGATCTCACCAGAAATTCAAGCACATCAAGCGGCGATACCACCATATCCATGATTACCTTGAGAAAGATTATGTCGAGGTCAAGAGAGTCGACTCCACAGATAATGTGGCAGATCCACTTACAAAGCCATTAGGCTAGTAGAAGATCGAAGCCCACCT
Source organism: Cocos nucifera (assembly GCA_006176705.1). NCBI lineage: Eukaryota > Viridiplantae > Streptophyta > Magnoliopsida > Arecales > Arecaceae > Cocos > Cocos nucifera. Next base: position 138,033 of record QRFJ01001801.1, on the reverse strand, counting down.
TGAGAAGATGGGACTTAGATTTGTAGCCAATTGGCTTTAGGTCAAGTGGGAGTTTGTTAGATATATATGCTCTAGAAGCTAGATTGGCTGACACTTGTAATACACTTCTAAGGATAAAATTATAATTTTAATAATAAATAATAAAATAAATTATTTTCTATCATAGTGTGTATTTGAAAGTGTCTGTGATATATCCCTTGAGTTAATGGTAATGATAGTTCATACTTTCAAGAGTTGAAAACTTAAGACATGAATTTTCATTATTAACTCATAAAATGCTCCTGACCGTAGGATCATCATGAGAATGGTGATTGATCTGGAAGGTTGGTGTATGATTGCTTCTTTTGGATAGATGACTCTTGAATCTATGATGTAGAGATACCATAGCGAGAGTACAGGTACTCGTTAGAGAATGAGGGCACTGAGCGTGACCACCTCGAGCAATCATAAGGAAGTCCGCCTTCTCGTCGATGACTGGTTCGAAGCTACAGTGGTGTGTCTAGTTCTTTGACCTGAGGTACATTGACAGTTCACCTTAAGGGTGTTACAGTTTGACTACACCATAACTCAATCTCCAAGCTAGTTGGAATCTTGAGGTGTATGTTGGCTATAGCATGTTTATTATAGGAATTGGATTGCACCAATAGGAGATCTATCTACCTCGGTAGATGAGGAGCAGCCCTATTATGATCATGAGAATCAAGTCCATAAGTCCATGGCCATGGTAGAGTGAAATAATAGAAAGAGTTTCTATTAGGATTTTCACATTGGACTTGTATCGAATGATTAATTCATATGACAAAAATTAGAATTTGACGAGATCACCTTAACCCTAATCCGGTCAGAGCTAAAGATAGAGGAACCTAATCACATAAGTAACTGCACTGAATGGTTTGCTTTTAGTTCTGATGGGTTGCCACCATATGTTGCTAGATGTCACTAGTAGATTTTGGAAGCTATTAGAATGATTTGGATGATCAATCATACTAGATGTCTGAATCAAAAAAGTTTTGATCCATCGGAAGGTGTTTCGATGATGTCGATGATAGAGATCGTGACATATCCTATTACCATATGGAACTGAACCTAACTGGATCACACAAACAAGGGTTTGGATTTGGATATCATCAATTGGACTAACCCAATTCAATTGATTTGAATAAGATTCAATTAGGCTCAAGAAAATCATGCTAGCACATGATTGAGCCTAATGTTCTCCTTTAACTATCATGAAAGCTTATCTCGACTGAGCCAAATATGTTTAAGCTCAATCAGGAACCTTTACTTGGCCTGACTGGAGCTTGTCCAGATTAGAAAAGGGTTGTCTTAATTTATGAGATAAATTTAAAACAACACCTGCCATTTTCGGTCACTTGCTAATTCTTATTTTCGGACATTGGTCAAATGTTGACCCTGGATACTTCAACATCTGCCCATGTGTCATGCACCCATAAGAGAGTACCTAGGGACTTATCCCCCTACTAAAAGGTAGACAAGAAGGAGATGCATGCCTAGGGAGGCGTGCTCCCCATGAGGATAAAAGATGGACTCCCATATAGATGGGACTCTAGATTGCTTCAGGGGATTAAACTGTATGGCATCAAGAAGTCTTATTTTACCCGGTGTTGACGCCACCTTAGAAGAGTTTTGAGGGTCTCTCATCCGATTGGATTAGATGATGTCATCCCATGAATTAGATTTAGATCTGATTGCACAAAGGGTCGTGATTGGCCAGGATGATGTGGCACTGCATGGCGTAGTATGGTCTATGTAAACCTTGTCTACGCCTAGAATTTAATGCTTCTACCTTTAGCCCATGTCACATAGCCTCTCTCCCTCCTTCTCCATGCCACCCTCTAGTCCTCTCTCTCCTCTCCATGCCCAAGAGCTTTTGGGCATGAACAAGGAGCGATCCAAGCAAGTGAAAGGCATCAGGAAAGGAAGAAGGCAGCACCACTGCAAGAGACAATGACTATTCTTCAAAAGTAGTTTTGAAGACCTTCAAGATCAGATCTAGATCTAATTTTTGGAGCGTTGATTGAGAAGGAGAAGATCTTCAGATCCTGCCTGAGTGGATACTGATAGAGGCTAGGCACTTGCATGGCTACATCCAGAACCTCAGGCAAATATCGAGATCATCACAGGATAATTGGATTACCCAAAATAAAGATATAATTAAATTAGATTTAATTTTAATTTTTAGTTTTATTATTAGATCAATAAGATCAGATATGAGGAGTCTCAAATTTGATTAGGATTTTATAGAAAAATTTTTGAAATATCCCTCTTGATCCAATTAGATCTGAATGAACCTGACCCAGAAAATAGGTTTTTCCCTTCACCTCGATCGATGGTCTAGTTCTATTGTAGCACTCGAGCCATAGCTCAGGCTAAAGAATTGAAGGACCAGCATATTCTGCATTGCTTTCACTTTCGATATTAAATCTAAGTGACGTTGATCTTTAGAAGATCGATGAAAAAGGAGAACTTGACTGACCTATTTGCTAAGGCCTCGGAACAAAGAAGTTCTATGAACTCAAGTGGAAGATACAATATTTGATATCATTCTGATTGGCTTTAGTTCAAGTGAAAGTTATTGAAAAATATGTTCTAAAGTCAATCATCTTAGTTGTAGATGATTGAAACCTATATATGAATTATCTAATAATAATAGTTATTTGGTTGGTTCATCATAAAAATTCTATCTTTGTTAAATGAACTTCTAAATTATGATGAAGTCCTTAGAACCACAGTCAACCAATAAAGAAGGATTTATCGGATGGTTCTTAAATTATTTATGATTAAATGATAAGTTATTAATAAGGATGATAACTTATTGAGTGTAGATCGTTGTATGCCACATGCGTTAGTTGTCCTTATAACCAAGTGGTGTGGAGATACTGGTATGGCATCCAGGTGAGATGTAGGAGTATATCTGCACTAAACATGACAAACGTAGCACTCTACTATTAATAGTAGCTAGCTAAGACTAATGGGTATAAGTGTCCCTCCAACCTGAGATCACCATAGTGACTTGCAAGCAACTTACTATACTTTGGTACCAGACTGCCTGTATTTCTAATATAGGTTCGAAAGATCTTTTTATACTATCAAGTACTTATAAAGTTGGTGCATGAGTCAAGATGGAATTGACCACTCCTGATTAACTTTAGGAAGAGAATGTTTCACTGTATTTTAATTTAGCAAAATCTAGGCCTAGATAATCCTCGCGAGAAGTTATGAAATTTACAAAATTTTGAAACACAATAGAGATACCTTGTATGAGTGTTGATAGCTTACTCGAAGTCATCTTAAGTATTATTGATCAAAGGGATGAATTATACATAATCATGGGCCAGGGTTCTAAAAATATTGCCCTGCATATATTCGACCTATCCGAACGTCAGGTACCATTACTAGATGGTCATTTTGATTAGTATAAAAATTGGTTTCTATGCTACCAACTTAGGTTTGAACCTATAGGATCATACATATAAGAAGTTGTAATCTGATTAGATGGTTAATCGATGATTGAGAATCATCCTAAGGTCAAACAATCAATACGATTGATGTATGACCTAATTCACGTATTGTAGGAGGATCGATTAGCAATTAAATTGCTAATTAGCTCCATTTGATTGAGCAATTGAGCTGAGATCAAGTTTAATTAAATTAAATTTAATTAGAATTAGTTTGAATTTAATTTGATTAAGTCTAAATGGTTTATTGGATTAATCATTTGCAAGGAAGAACAAGTCCCTATTCGACTAGGACTTGAGTGTACCTAATTTTTAATTTGATTAGAAATTAAATCTGATTTAAATTTGATTAAATATAATTTAATTAGATTTTTAATTAGATTAAAATTTTTTATTAATTAGGTTGACTCAAATTAAATTTAATTTGGGTTTAAAAGGTCTTGACCTAGTCAAAATTGGAGAGTCCTAGTTAGACTAGGACTCCGCCCGTCATCCTTGCACCAAACATCTCCATGCCCCATATTTAATTCTAGAAATTTATGTAAATATTTCCATGCCTAAGAGAAGCTTTCCCATTCCCCATATCCTAATCTTTTGGAACAAAATTTGACTTGGTCAAATTTTCAATGTGGTTTGGATTAGAAATCTACTTGATAGAGTCCTATGAAACCAAAATTCCTTCCCCACTCTTGCGCCAATTTCACCATGCCAAAAATTTTATTCACCCTTTTTATCTTCAGGTTTTGTGTGATGGTTTCCTTCTCCCCATGCCAATTTTTAAGATGGAGGCATCCAAGTGTTGGACGGCCCCTTAAAAGCCAATAGAATCCTTCTTTAACTAGGTTTTTCCCTAATCAAAATGGGTTGTTAGTGGGTGGCTCCTATTCTTTGGTTTTTGGACATGAAACCCTCTAGTTTTTCACAAAAAAATAGAGGAGAGAAAGTTTGAAGGCATGGTGGTTCATGGCACATAATTTTCATGGAGAAGAGCCTTCAAATAAATCATCAAAAGTTGATAATTTGAAGAGACAAGGTAAAAGAGAAGAATGTCTTCTCTTGTGCCTTTTACTTTTAGGTTTTTCTCTTTTATTTTTGATGGATTTTTATATGATAAAAATATGAGAGAGAGGGAGAGGGCATGGGGATCAATGCTCCAAGATGTTAGGGCATGGTGATTTGATTTGGACTTGATTTGATCTTATCTTGATGAGAGAAGAAGAAGAGAAGAAGGTCTTCTCTTAAGGTTTCTTTGAGAACCCTTCTTCTCTATTTTTGTGAGATTTTTTACCATCAGTAAAATTAGAGAATGTGAGGCCTATATAGCATGGAAAATAATCAAGAAGAAAGTCTCATCTTCTCCTGGCATAGGGATGCATTCAAGACATCAAAGGTTGATGTGCTGAAAGAGAAGATTTGTCTTCTCTTAGAACATTTTTTATATATTTTATTTTCTATTTTTTGGGAGATCCAAAAGTTGGATTTCTTCCTCAATCCTCCATGTATTCTTTATCTCTTAGAGGATCCAAGAGATCTAAAAAATACTTATTTGATTAACCATCAGGAGAGATCCGTAAGAAGTTAGTACTTCAAGCGGATCTTCATTCGACGAACCTTCGATCTGAGTTGCAAGCTCGTGTGGACTTTCTATAGAAGTCAAATGCATGTGTGGCTCCAAGAAGCAAGGACAACATCTGGACTCAACCGCGGTGTTTTGGACCCATGCAAAGGTAAGAGATTTGATCTCTTCTCACACTTAGATGCGATCTAGGATTTGATCTTGAACTGTTCTAGATCTAGATATTGATTTGATCAATACCAATCTTACTTGATTTAATTTTCAGACTTATAAATTCATTATGATATGTTATAGGTCCTAGATGTAGGATTTAGTAATTAGATTACATGCTATTATAGATTAAATAGTTTAATCTACATCTTTTGCTGCATTTTATTTGGAAAAAAATTTAAATTATAATTATGAAACCCTACATGTTTTCCATCAGCTTGGTTATCATATCTACTAGATTAACTATCATGGTAATCTTTTTAATGCAATAACCCCTTATGATATAAGATTCCAAATGAAGTGGTATCGGATATCAATATGCTTGATTCTCTCATAATACATTTGATTTTTAATTAGATGTGTGATACTCTGACTATCACAATAAATAGTAGTCACATTCTATTGTAAGCCAATATTATCAATCAAACGTCGCAACCAAATGGCCTCCTTCACTTCTTCAGCCACTACCATCTACTCTCCATTTATAATAAATAAAGTAATAATAGACTACAAAGTCGATTTCCAGCTAATGGCATAACCTGAGCGAGTGAGGACATAGCCTATTAGAGACCTCCTCCTGTCCAAGTATAATCAAAGTCCACATAACCAACAATACTATTGTACATATCTGAATCCTGATCATATACTAAACCAACATCCATTTCATCTTTCGAGTAGTGTAAGATCTATTTCACAGTCTACCAATGACCCTTCCTGGATACTCCATGTACTTGCAAATGATATTAACAACCTGTGAGATATCTAAACATATGCAAATCATGTTATACATGATACTCTTAATTGCACTAATATATGGAACCCATGATATATGCTCCTCCTTAGCTAACTATGGAAACAAAGTAGTTGAAAGTTTGAAGTATGCTGGAAGCAGAGTATTCATTTGCTTACAATCCTACATACCAAAGTGCCCAAGCACTTTCTCAATATAATTTTTCTATGACAAGATAATCTACTTATGCATCAATCCCTATAAGATTTTATGCCCAAAATCTTTTTTGGTGCAACCAAGTCCTTCATCGTCAATTCACTATTAAGCTGAGCTTTCAACTTCTTAACCTCAAACACCTTGCTATGATGAGCATATCATCAATATAGAGAAATACATAAATAAAAAAAATTATTTGAAGTCTCCTTCGATAAACACAACTATCACAGTCACTTCGAGAATAAGCAAGCCAAGCATAAATACATCAAATCATTTATATCACTGCTTGGGAGATTGATTCAAACTATACAATGATTTTCTCAACAAGCAAATATGGTTCTCCCTATATTAATCAACAAATTCCTCTGGCTGCTCTATGTAAACCTATTCCTCAAGCTCACCATACAAGAAAGCTATCTTAACATCAAGCTGCTCAAGCTCTAAGTCAAACAATATAATAATTGTAAGCAATACATGAATAGATCTACGTTTCACCATAGGAGAAAAACTTTTATTAAAGTCCATACTTTCCCACTAACCATAGCCCTTTCCAACCAAATGTTCTTTAAACCTTACTACTTCAACCTTTGGGATTCCTTCTTTCTTTTCAAAGATCAATTTGCACTAGATAATTTTTTGGCCTTATGGTAGTTTCACAAGCTCTTATATTTGATTCTTGTGAAGAGATTCAATCTGCTTATTCATAATAATAAACCACTATGCAAACTCACTATTAGTGATGAGATTATAATAACTAACAAAATCCTGAACCTCAATAAACTTTACCACAGACAATGCAAAAAAGGCCAAATATGCATATGATATCTCTGAGGGGGTTTGAACTACCACTTTGATTTACTAGTGGCTATGGTGTCTTGCTGCTCCTATAGGGCATCTGTCTCATCATTCTGAACTGGTTGAACTAAAATATCACCATGTGATGGATGAACTAAAGGTTTAATCTCAAGCTTTATGTACTTATTAACACCATGATGTTTACTTATGGCAACTGACTTCATTTTAAATGAAGCATAGTCTTTTCATCAAAGATAACATCTTTACTAACTACAAATTTCTAAAAACTAGGCTTAACATACCATAATTTGTAGCCTCTCACTCCAGACTAATAACCAAAGAAAATATATTTCTATGCTCTTTCCCAAGTTTACTATCACTAATATGTGCATAAGTAGGACACTCAATTTTTTTCAAAACAAGATAATTAATAAATGTACTAGACTATAGGAGTCTTTATCTCAATAGCAGTGGATAAAGACCTATTTACCAAGTAACAGACCATATTAATAAATTAAGCCCAAAAATCTTGAGATAAACTAAATTAAGAAAGTATACATCATGCTTTCTCCAAAAGAGTAATGTTTATATGTTCTACAATACCATTCTACTATGGTATCTTTATAACTGTGCAATGTCTAATAATACCTTCAACCTTACAGAACTCATTAAACTAACCCTCACAAAACTTCATGCCATTATCAAGTTTCAATCTCTTGATCTTCTTACTAGACTTTCTAAATAAGTGCTTTTCATTTCTTAAAAGTAAGAAAGACTTCATTCTTGTGCTTCAAAAAGTGTACCCAAACTATCCTCAAAAAATCATCAATGAAAGTCAACAAATATCAAGAACTACCATTAGATTGAACAAGTACAAGACCTCAATTATTAGAATAGATATAATCCAATAAGTAATTTTTCCTATGGATAGCTATACTGAATTTGACTTTGTACTACTTCCTATAGATACAATGCTTAGAAAAATCAAGCTTCTTGATTTTTTGATGACATAATAGACTTTGTTTGCTCATAAGAGACATTGCAACCTTATATAATCCAGACTCATATACCACAAATGAGTATTATCCGAATCTGAATCTGATAAGGAAACTGATGCAGCACCGACAACTATGCTACCCTGAAGCAAGTCGAGGCCATGTGACAATCTTCCTTTAAGCACAATAAGAGCATCCTTTAAAACCATTAAAACTCTACCTTTATTAGAGTACTTAAAATCTTATTTTTGACTATCCTCTACTAGCTGAATTACTAGCATTGGGGCATTATTGGACTTTCTATTCTTTTCTTGGGTCTAAGACCATTAGATTTATAAGGCCCTTATTGCATTTACCTTTCTTCCCTTTTACTTTGTGTTGGCGCAAAATCTGAGCATCATCGAAGTCGAAGCAGGATTTGGAGAGGATGAGGTCGCCGCTAGGACCTGCAAAATAAGTCTCGTCCGGAGCCTGGGATGGTGGCTCTGGCAAGACCCTCCAACAATCAAGTCAGCTATTTCGGCCCATAGAAATGGAATAAATAGAGAGATTCTAGCAGAATTTTTAGAAAGAGAAGGAGAGCTTCTAGAAGAAAGCGTATCTGGAGGATCTCTTATATAGATGGAGCCTGTAATAAACTGATAGAGACAGCCATAACCATCCAGTAATGGACCGTTTAGGGCCACGTGGAGTTTGTTATAGGAGATAGTGTCTATTGTCCCGATGTATGAGCCCATCGGGATCCAACGATAGAAGCTCGGATTGGAGATATTGATGGTTCTTTTGACTATATCGAGGATGAGTGTTGAGATCCTCTAGGGCTGCTGGATGGAGTTGGAAGGGAGTTTAGCTATTTGAAGGAGTCCATCTAAAGGAGAAATCCTAGAGGAGTTTGACTATTGGAGGATTCCGACTGAGGGAGGAGTTTGATTGAAGGAGAAGTCCAGGAGGAGTTCAACTGTTGGAGGAGTCTGATTGAAGGAAAAGTTTAGAAGGAGTTCGACTGTTGAAGGAGTCTGACTGAAGGAGAACTTTGGAAGGAGTTCAACTACTAGAGGAGTCCAATTGAAAGAGAAGTCTGGAAGAAGTTCGACCATTGGAGGAGTCTGGCTAAAGGAGAAGCTCGGAAGGAGTTCGACCATTGGAGGAGTCCAATTAAAGGAGAAGCCCGGAAGGAGTTCAACTGTTGGAGGAGTCTGGCTGAAGGTGAAGTTTGGGAGGAGTTTAACTGCTGAAGGAGTCCGACTGGAGGAGAAGTCTGAAAGGAGTTCGACCATTGGAGGTGTCCGGCTAAAGGAAAAGCCCAAAAGGAGTTCAACTATTGGAGGAGTCTGGCTGAAGAAGAAGTTCGGAAGGAGTTCAACTGCTAGAGGAGTCTGAGATTTAACCATTAAGGCTGCTGCCAGATGGGATCCTTTCAAGATCAAGCATCCAACAAAACCTCGTAGGAGCAGGTTTATCCTTAACATTAGTCCTCCTAGTCCCGAGTTTGATGTTCAAGGGAATGGACTATCGAGTGTGACTATTGAAGTTCCTTTCCATTTTCTATGCTTGGTAGGGTGAGGCATTTCTTGGTGCTTTTGCGCTGGCATCGAACCTTTATAAATTTGAGGCGATCCGAACCGACACCTTTGGAGCTCCATGCCAAAACTCTGCCTAGGTTACTGCATCATTATGGGCCTGTCCACCGTCAGTCTCTGCCATGATAGAGGGGGCACGCATCGGTCATAGGCCGATTGAAGAAGATTTGCAATCATAACCACCTAAAATCCTTAGGGCTATTTAACCCATTTCCTTCCCCCGAGTCGTTACCTCTCTCGAAATCTTCTTCCTCTTCTTCTGGTTTTCTTCTCTCCATCGCATGAGAGCTCAGGCTTTTCATTCCACTTTCTTTGATCCCAAATGTTCTCCCGTCTATCTTCTATGGCCTTTGTCATCTTTCTATCTCTTCCAATCGACTTAGGTTAGCTTCGCTATCCTTTTCTATGTTATTTCTGCATTCTCTACTTTCTACTCCTTAGGTCTCTTTGTAGAAGTTTTTTACGCTTCATTTTCTTAGCTTTTTGAGCATTTTTTATGATTTTACTTTGATCCAGATGTCCACAGAGAAATCTTGATCGACCTGCTTGGGGAGTTTGACTCCTCTAGCCTTAGTGAACCTATCTCCCGAAAAGGTCGAGCTTTCTTAGTTGCCCCCTTCTTCCTTTGCACCAACAGTTATTGTCTGCCAACTTTGGCCTGACGATCTTTTGTTAGCTAGGATTTAGTTCGGTATTCCCTCCAAATATGAGCTCGAACTTTTTAGACCCAACGATAGGATCTGCTCTCTACCTTCTGGCCGAACTTGTCTGTATTTAGAGGCTCTTCGGGTGGGCTTAGGTTACCCTTACCCCCTTTCATGGCCAACCTATTTAGATTTCTCAACATCTTCCTTGCTGCTATGGTACCAAACTCTTTTAGGTTCATCATAGAATTTTTTTTCTTATGTACCATGGTAGGCATCTGACCTACCATTTCCTTATTTTGGACCTTCTTTACCTTCAAACGCCATTCGACTACTAAGGATTGGTGGTATGTGTCCTCCTAATTTGGTAGGAAGGGATTACTTAAGGGCACCCCCTCTTCCATCCATGGCTGAAAAGAGAAATTCTTCTTCATCTCAAATCCATCCTTGAGGTTAGGACTTCCTTCATGGAGGGAGATAAGGGACTCAGTCCGCCAAGCTCTAGGACTAGAAAGCGAGGATTGGAGTTCGACTAATATATTGAAGGATTTTAACATTCTGCCAATTCCTGACCTTTTGGACAAGCAGATCCTGTTTAACCTCGACCTCAGTCCTCTAAATCCGGTAGGTAGTCTTTTTTTTTTTTTTTGATTGATTGTGGGGTGTTCTTTGTCCAGACCTTGGCTTTTCTTTGACCTTTCCTAACTTAGATTTTTATTCTTTACAGAGATGACTCCTGAAGAGCGAGATCATCTGACCAAGGGACTTAAATCCCTCAAGAGAAAAGGTGACCCCATCGGGGATCTTCCAAAGAAGGCCTGCATTGGTGAGTGCAGCCATGTCGTGTCGATCTAGGCCATGCCCACCCCTGAGCCTGCTACCACAGTACCGAGCTTGACCCCATCTGAAGAGGTCGCTCCATTTGCTCCCCTCCAGTTGGAGGAAGCCATAGGGAAAAGGATGAAAAGGGCTATCGACAAGAAGGTTGGAAGGAGGGTCGGGAGCTCCGAATGTGGGAGTCCCGATTAAGAACAAGCTTCTCTAGATGATTGGGAGGTTGTTTAATCACTCATGAATGGAAGTATTCTTCCCCACATTGCGGTGAAGATGCTGCAGAAGGGCAACATCAAGAGATTCAACGAGTCCTTCATCACCTACCTTGAGGTGGTCTTCTCTCTCATAGTCTTGGTTTGGGGTCTTTTCCTTTTTCGAAGTTAAGGCTTCCTAATTTTAACTTAGTTTCCTATCATAGCTCGAGCATTATCTCTTCGCCCACTCTGAGGCGGTCGATCAGAGGTGGACAGAAGACTCGAAGGCCCTCGAGAAAGCTCATGCGGAGGTCGAGAAGGCATGGGCCGAAGTCGAGAGCATGAGGGTGGCTTCAAAAATCCAATTCACTGAGGTCGAGTGCCTTTAGAAAGAGTTAAGGGTGGAGCATGAGGAGATGACGAACCTGAGGACTGTCTTGGCTCAGGAGGAGGAGGAAAAGAGGAAGATGCAAGAAGGGGTTGATGCGGTGATGGAGCGAGCAGTCGAAAGCTTCATGTCCTCTAGGGATATGGAGGACATTAAAATAGCTTTTGCTTAGGAGGCCTTCATCGAGGGGTCCTAAATCTACCTGGTGAGGGTTGCTGATAATTTTTTTTAGGTAGATTTGGACCTCTTGATGGAAGAGCCCAACGACAGAGCCGATCCTTCATCCCTTGGGGTCGGAGTTGTCCCGATGGACGTCTCTTCTTCTTCAACTATGGGAGCTATCCTGGAAGCTTTCAAACCCATTGTTGTAGCGCCTGAGCTTGCTGACAGATCGAACATGAATGAAGATGCTCTGACCTCTCCTGTGGTTGAGCTGTCCGAGGTCTAGATTTCTAAAGATCATGTAGCTTTCTTTTTCTTTTTTTTTATGCTAATATATTTAAAAACATCCAAGTAAATTAAAGATAAATCTTTTTCTAGCCTTACACTTTGTGTTGTCGTTTACATGGTTCAAAATGCTCTTGACGACCAAGGTCATGACTCCCCTCTTCCAGTTGATGTCGATCCTTTGCCCTATGGGGTTTTGATTAGACCACTGATTAGGAGCTTGAAGGAGATTCATTGCTTGAAGAAGAAGTTGAGAAAAATCGAGGATGATCTCCAAGAATCGAGGAAGAACGCTTTGGAGGTGACTATCAAAGTTACCCATCTTAGGAACCTGCAAAGGAAGGACTCCACCAGTTTCAGCATTCAGAAGGACAGCTTTGAGAAAGAAATGGTAGAATTGAGAAGAAGCGCCAGCAACAAGTCTTGAGAGTTAACGACAAAGATTGGCTCCCTTGAGATCGATCTTACGATGGTGAAGGAAAAAATTTAACTACTAGAGGGAACTTCGTTATGGTCTATCGATAAGGACTGGTATGATTGGGACTGGTCTAAGAGGTTCTACAAACTTCAAAAGTAGCTTCACGACATCGAAGCCAGGCATATTAAGTATAAGCTAATTTGGTTGAAGAAGGTGACCAAGCTCGAGCATGAGCTCCGGATAGCTAATAGAGAGGTGAGCCATCTCCAGTAATAACTGACTGATAGTCGGTGGGCTATCTCTAGTGGAGAGTCAGAAAAGGTTGCCTCCTTGAAGAAGACCGTCGGTGAGCTTTCATAGGCTATCGGGATGGAGAAAGCCGAAGTTCAGTGGTTGAAGCTCCAACTGATCTATGAGCATCAAGCCATCCAGGATGCGGAGGCCGAGGCTGAGGTCTTAAGGAGGTGACGGCGGAAGCTCGAGGATCAGTTCGGGCATATCAATAGAGTGTACATAGATAATTTGTATAAAAAAAAAGAACTTGAGAAGGAAATCATTAGGTTGAAGTAGGCCTTGGTGATGGTCAGCATTGACGACCCGAAGCCTGAGGAATCCAGTCCGTCTTAAGGCTTCACCTCCTTTTATATATTTTATTTTATAATCGATCTTGCCGATCCCTGCCGTGTTGGCTTTCTTGTAATATGTAGTCAGTTTGGCCAACCTCCAACTTACTTGTAATAAATTTAAACTTGTAATAAAATAATATCTTATACGTCATTGCCTCATGTGAATGCAATGCTCGTCTTCAATCCTTCTCTCTCTCTTTTTTTTTTACTTTTATTAGGACGAGATTCTCCTCCTATTCCTAATGAGGCCGTAGGAGCGTATTATTGTCGATATCAGGGCCTCTCCCCTCTTTCCATCTAAAGTGAATGAGGCCTTCAATTTTGCTCAAGTTAGGACGAGATTCTCCTCCTATAGGGGCACCTTAGTGCCATTGTCAGAGCCTCTCCCCTCATCTTGTCTAAAATGAATGATGCCTTCGACTTTGCTTATGTTAGGATGAGATTCTCCTCCTATTCCTAATGGACTGTAGGAGCATATTAGGACCGTTGTTAGGGCCTCTCCCCTCATCTCATCTAAAATAAATGAGATCTTCGACTTTGCTCACGTTAGGATGACGTTCTCCTCCTATTCCTAACGAGCTATAGGGGCACATTAGAGCCATTGTCAGGGTCTCTCCCCTCATCTCATCTAAAATGAATAAGGACTTTCGACTTTGCTCATGTTAGGATGAGGTTCTCCTTCTATTTCTAACGTGACCATAGGAGCACATTAGGACTGTTGTCAGGATCTCTCCCCTCATCTCATCTAAAATGAATGAGGTCTTCAACTTTGCTCACGTTAGGATGAGATTCTTCTCCTGTTCCTAACGGACTGTAGGGGCACATTAGGGCCGTTGTCAGGATCTCTTTCCTCATCTCATCTAAAATGAACGAGACCTTCGACTTTGCTCATGTTAGGACGAGGTTCTCCTCTTGTTCTTAACATGGCCGTAGGGGCACATTAGGGCCGTTGTCGGGGCCTCTCCCCTCATCTCATCTAAAATGAATGAGGCCTTCAACTTTACTCACGTTAGAATGAGGTTCTCCTCCTTTTTCTAACGTAGCTATTTTTATTATGAGATTAAGTTTGAGAGGTAGTCCCCTTTTATTATCGATATACAACAAAAATTGGGGTGTTGAAGTAGAAAAATTACATTGCAATCAAATCATCGGTAATACGTTCGCAGATTTTTCGAATTCTATGGTCGAGGTAGGTCTGCCCCTCCGAGTTCTTTCAAGTAGTATGTCTTGAGTCAGACGACTTTCATGATCTCGTAGGATCCTTCCCAATTTGGGGCAAGCTTTTTCTAGTTCTGAGGCTGAGAGATGGCAGCTCACCAAAGCACTAAGTTCTCCACACTGAATATTTTACCTCTGACTCTAGAGTTGTAGTATCGAGCCACCCTTCACCTGTAAGCTGCCATCCGAACTTGGGCTTCCTCTCTTTTTTCTTCTAGTAGGTCAAGATTGAATCTGAGGTCTTGTGGGTTATGTTGCTCATTGAAAGCCACTACCCACATCGATGGAAGCTTAAGTTCGATCGGGATGACTGCCTCTATTCCAAAAGCTAAGATGAATGGTGTTTCTCCAATCGGTAGCCTTTGGATAGTGCAGTATGCCCACAGAATATGATAAAGTTCATCCTTCTAGGCCCCTCTTGCTCTTTCAAGTCTTGTCTTGATGCCTTGCAATAGGATCTAGTTGGTCACTTCAACTTTTCCATTTGCCTGTGGGTGAGCTACCGACGTAAAGTGGTGGAAGATTTTCAGACCTTTGCAGAACTCGGCGAACCTCATCCTGGCGAATTATTGGCCATTATCTATTATGATAGTTTGGGGCAGTCCAAATCTTCAGATGATCGACTTTCAGATGAAGTTTTGCACCTTAGCTTCGGTAATCTTTGCCAATGGTTTGGCCTCGACCCATTTAGTAAAATAGTCGATGAAGACTAGGAGAAACTTTCATTGCCTAGATGCCATTAGAAAGGGTCCAAGAATATCCATTCTCCACTACGTAAATGGCCAAGGAGCACTCAATGGGGCAAGCTTGACGGCTGGTTGCCTTTGGACATTCGTGTTCTTTTGGCAGCGGTCACATCTTTTGAGGTAATCAACACAACCACCATGCATAGTCGACCAGTAATATCCTTGTCGAAGCAGCTTATGAGATAAAGATCTGACACCCAGATGACTCCTATAAATTCTCTCGTGCACTTTCCATTGTGCAAAATCGACCTCAGTGGGTCGGAGGCATCTCAATAATGGTAGAGAATATGACCTTTTATATAGCTTATTATCATAAAGAACATACTAGAAGGCTTGGTTTCTCAACTTTCGAACCTCTTTCGGATCACAAGGAAGAACCCCATCCTTAAGATAAGTGGTCAATGGGTCAATCCAGTAGGGCTCCTAGCCAACCTGCATGATGGGCTGTAGTTTCTCTATGCATGGGCATTTCAATATCTCATAATAAGCTTCTTTCGGAAGCTCGTTAGGAGCTAGGGTGGCTAGCTTGGAAAGAAGGTCGGCTCTAGCATTTTTTGCTCTTGAAATTTGTCAAATGTTAAAGCTGTCGAAGGCTGGAGTCAAGCTTTTCACCTTCTCAAGATATTTTACCATGCTTTCTCGGGCTTTATAACTATCACTGACCTGTCCCACGATCAGTTGGAAGTTACTGCAAACCTGATGTTGATTAGCTCCTGATTCTTTGGCTATCCTGAGCCCTACTATTAGGGCCTCATATTCTGTCCCATTATTTATTATTAAAAATTCAAAACGTCATGCGTACTCCATGATGATCTCTGTCAGATTGATCAGGATCAGCCCAGCACCTGCTCCAAAATCGTTGGAGGAGCCAGTGACATATAGGGCCCAAAAATCTTCAGGAAGGTCCATTCTTTCTTTGGAGGAGCTCGGGTGCAACCATAGAATATTGGTTTCATTTTGAAGCTCGACATCATCTAGGATGGTACATTCAACTATGAAGTCAGCCAGTGCCTAAACCATGATTGTTGATCGAGGTCGATTGTTGATGTCGAACTCTGTTAATTCAATGGCCCATTTTGTAATTCTTCTAGAAGCATCTATTTGATGAAGAATCACTCTGATCAGTTTATCTCGACATCCCTTAGGATCCGACTTATGTAGTAGACTGATTGCTGCACTTTTGCCTCTTCTTTGACTAAGACTGTTGCTAGCACCGCAGGGAAGACCACGAGGTAGAGAAATAGCTCCTCTCCGAATTTGGATTTGGCTAGTAGGGGGTGAGCCGAGGTAGTTCTTGAGTTCGTCGAATGTCTTTTGGCATTCTTTAGTCCAGTGAAAATATTTTAGTTTCCTGAGGATTTGGAAGAATGGCATACAGCGTTCGATCGACCTCGAGACAAAATGATTCAAAGATGCCACCTTTCTAGTCAGGTGCTGAACTTCTTTGATGGACTTTGGAGCTGTCATCTTCTAGATAGCTCGAATCTTCTTCGAATTGTCCTCAACCCCTCATCTCGAGACCATGAACCCTAAAAATTTTCTTGAGGCTATCCCAAAGGCGCACTTGGTTAGGTTCAGCTTTATCTTGTATTTTTTGAGTGCATCAAAAGCCTCTTCAAGGTTGGTAATATGATTGATAGACATTTGACTTTTGACCAATATGTCATCGATGTAAACGTCCATATTGCAGTCGATCTACTTCTTGAAGATTTTATTGACCAAGCATTGATAAGTCGTGCCAGCATTCTTTAG
Organism: Cocos nucifera; assembly: GCA_006176705.1. Classification (NCBI taxonomy): domain Eukaryota; kingdom Viridiplantae; phylum Streptophyta; class Magnoliopsida; order Arecales; family Arecaceae; genus Cocos; species Cocos nucifera. Next base: position 121,185 of record QRFJ01001801.1, on the reverse strand, counting down.
TCCGAAGGGCATGATCCTATAATAGCAAAGACCATGGTTAGTAATAAAAGCAGTCTTCTAATTCTCTGGTGCCATCCAAATTTGGTTGTAACTAGAGAAGGCGTCCATGAAGGTGAGGAGCTTGTAGCCTGAAGTCGCATCCACCAGTTGGTCGATTCTGGACAAAGGGTAGCTATCTTTTGGGCAGATCTTGTTCAACTTTTTAAAATCGATGCACATCCTTCACTTAATGTTGGCCTTCTTGATCAGGACCATGTTAGAGATCCAAGTTGGATAGCTGACTTCTAGAATAAATCAGACGTTGAGAAGCTTGTCGACTTCTTCTGCTATTGCCTTCTGCCTTTCTGGTGCATGGCTCTGAACTTTTTCTTTCATTGGTCGATGCTTGGAATCAATGGCCAACAGATGTTCCATAACTTTGGCATCAATTCTAGGCATATCTATCGAAACCCAGATGAAGACGTCGGCATTTCTCCATAAAAAAGCGATGAACTGCTTTCGAACTTCATCTTTCAGATTGGAGCCAATTTGCACCGTATGCTCCGCATTTCCATCATTCAGGAGGACGGTCACAAGATCTTCTATGGGCTCATCCCATTCTTTGGTAAGGTCATCGCAGACATTAAGTCCATCAACTAGATAGGAGTCAAGTCGAGTATCGTTTTGTAAGACAATGGAGTAGCAGTGCCAGGCAAATGCTTGATCGCCTCTGATTTCATCTATTTTATTATTTGTTAGAAATTTTATCTTCAGATAGTAGGTCAACACCATGGCTTGCAGTGCATTCAGACCAGGTCGGTCGAGGATTGCATTTTAAGCGGATGGAACTTTTACCACCCAAAGGTCGACCCATGCCTTAGCCTGCTTTGGATATTATCCTACAGTCATGGCTAGAGTTATTATTTCCTCTACTGACACAGCGTCACCAGTGAAGCCGACCAACGGGAAGCTCATTGGTCCTAGGAGATTATCAGGTAGACATTTTAAAGAAAGCATCATAATACAGAATGTTAGTAGAACTTCCATTATCTACCAAAATATAGCGTACATCATAATCAATAATGTTTAAAGAGATTACAACCATGTCGTTGTGCGGAAACTGGACTCCTCGGGCATCCTCATTGGTGAAAGTGATGGGCTCCTCAGTCCTCTACCTCTTCTTAGGCTCTATCGATCCACTAGCCTCCCTACGCTGAAGTCCCCAAGAGATGGCATTAATGATGCCAATCGGGGGCCGATCTTCTCGCTGCTCCTAGCCCCTCGGTGGTTCTGATGGTGGGGGTGCTCTCGATCGATCCTCTTATCCTTTCGATCGATGTTGTAGGAATCGGCCAAGCCTACCGTGCCTGATGAACTCCACGATCTCATCTTAGAGCTGAATGCACTCTTCTATGTCATGATCCTGATCGTGATGTTAGAGGCAGAACTTGCTAGAATTGCGCTTGCCAGGATGAGTGCGCATCCTTTTCAATCTTGATAGTTGCTCTCTGATCTCCATCAATATTTGAATTTTTGAAGCATTGAGAGAGGTGTAGTTGTGAAATCTTCTAAAGGAAGAGCTCCATCACACTCTTTGATCCGAGCTTCTTCGTCTCTGGGCCCAGGTAGGAGTTCGGGCCTACTTACGCTATGGAGGAGTTTGAAAGCATGGCCAAGCTTTGCTCAACTTTTCTGCAGCTACGAGCACATTTGGTTCGTCCGCCTGCCGCTTCTGGGCGGCTTCATTATCCCTGACCTTAAAGGCCTCTTCAGCTCGGGCATAACCTTCAGCCCGAGCCAGCATATCGATAAAATTTCTAGGATACTTCTTCTCCAAGGAGAAGAGCAAATCATTCTTTTGAAGGATACCCTTGAGTGCGGCCATTGCAATAGACTGATCTAGGTTCCGAACCTTCAATGCAGTAGCATTAAACTAGATGACATAAACTCAAATAGATTCTCCCTCCTTCTACTTGATATTCATCAAAAAATCTGAACCTCGATGGGGACATCGGCTGCTAACAAAATGAGCTGCAAACTGATAACTCATTTGATTAAAACAAAAGATGGTTTCCAGCTTAAGGGCTGAATACCAATTTCTAGCGGCTCCCTTGAGGGTGGACGAAAAAGTCCGGTACAAAATGGCATCTAGCGCATGGTAGAGCAGCATCATTATTGGAAAGGCTTTCAGATGGTCGATCGGATCGGTGGTCCTATCATAACTCTCAAACTGAGGGAGCTTGAAGTTCGGTGGGATCGATTCCTGCATAATCTTTTGAGAAAAAGAAGGATCAGTGCAAATATCATTACCATGGGAGGAGGGAGGATGACGGAGTTCTTCGATTCATCAGCTCATTTTTTGGAGTCTTTGATCAAGGAGATCTTTACGATCATTGATCTCCAAGATTTTCTGATAGAACGAAGGCAAAGCTCCCCCCAGAGTTGAGTCCTAGTTCGAGCAAGGGCTCTCTACCCTCTGCTTCCATTCTTTGGGGGTCGCCGACCGACTGATCCAAGTCGACCGCCCCCAAATCGAGTTCTCTGACTCCCAAAAAATTTGCTCTGATCGAGATGGCACCAAAGATGGCTGCTACTGTTGCATGGCCTGCACTGCTTCAGTGAGGCCGTGGACCTGCTGGACTAGTAGGTCGAACTGCACTGTGTCCATCATCGTAGGTGGTGGGGCTTGAGATGTAGGAGATGAAATAGGGATAGAAAGATCTACATGAGATCTGGCCATGGAGACGGTTGACCATCGGGTTGAAGCCTTTCTAGCGGGCAGCCTCAAGAGGTCGAGAGAAAAAGTAGTACTCTGGTTGGGATGAAGAGGAATATCCACCATGTATTCCTTCAAGAATAAGGGAACCTTAATAACTTGAGGGCGCCCTTCCACTAGCACCAATTCTGTTGACACGAAATCTGGCCATCATCGGAGTCCAAGCTGAATTTGGAGAGGATGAGGTCATCGTCAGGACCTGCAAAATTAGTCTCATCCAGAGTCTGGGGTGGTGGCTCCGGCAAGATCCTTCGATGATCAAGTCAGCTCTTTCAGCCCATAGAGATGGAATACGTAGAGAGATTCTAGCAGAGTTTTTAGGAAGAGAAGGAGAGCTTCTGGAAGAAAGCATATCTGGAGGATCTTTTATATAGACGAAGCCTATAACAAACTAATAGAGACAGTCGTAATCGATCGATAGTGGATCGTTCAGGGCCACGTGGAGTTTGTTATGGGGGATAGTGTCTGTTGTCGCGATGTGTGAGCCCGTTGGGATCGAACGATCGAAGCTTGGATGGAAGAGATTGACGATTCTTTTGGCTATATCGAGGATGAGTGCCGAGATTCTCTGGGGCTGCTGGATGGAGTTTGGAGGGAGTTAAGCTGTTTGGAGGAGTCTGTCTAAAGGAGAAATTCAGAAGAAGTTTGACTGTTGGAGGAGTCTGGCTGAAGGAAAAGTTTGGGTGAAGTTCAACTACTGGAGGATTCTGACTGAAGGAGAAGTTCGGAAGTAGTTCAACTATTGGAGGAGTCCAGCTGAAGGAAAAGTCTGGAAGGAGTTCGATCGTTGGAGGAGTCCGACTGAAGAAAAAGTTCAAAAGAAGTTCAACTGTTGGAAGAATCTGGTTGAAGAAAAAGTTCAGAAGGTGTTCAACTGCTGGAGGAGTCTGGCTGAAGGAGAAGTTTGGAAGTAGTTCGATCGTTGGAGGAGTCCGACTGAAGGAGAAGCCCGGAAGGAGTTCAACTATTGGAGGAATTTGGCTGAAAGAAAAATTCGGAAGGAGTTCAACTACTAGAGGAGTTCGAGGTTTAATCATGGAGGCTGCTGTCGGATGGGATCCTTCCGAGATCAAGCATCTAACCAAACTTCAGCAGGAGCAGATTTATCCCCAATAGATTGGATTTTGATCTGCCTCTATTACACCCTAAACTTGAACCCAGATTCTTTTCTTTTAATCTAACTCTAGCAACTAAGCCATCCGCCTAATTTTATCCCAAGTTTCAAACACCTTTTCTTTGACTTTCTTGAGTTCAGTGAAGTCTCACATCTTCCATAAAAGGAGTATTCTAATCATAGAGCATAGGATCAACAAAATGCTCAAACGAGAGAGAAAATTAATACAACAAAATATGGGCTTGATATTTATTATCAACTTTAACATCAATATTTTTCAAATACAAAATAATTTTATTGAATTCATCAAAATGGTCTTCAATGGATATACCTTCATCCGAAAAGTATAGAGTCACTATTTTAGATAGAATTAATTTGTTAGAAACTTGATCATATAGATGCTTTCCAATTTGAGCAATAATGCTATAGTAGATGGCTCATCCGCAACCTCTTACAGAATTTTGTATATTAAAGACAACTGAATCATACTATGCATGCACTCTAGAAGATCTTCTTTATCCTCATTTGACAACATCGTTGGCAAAGCATCTCTATCCTTTAGTGCCTTTAGCAATTCCCGTTGAATCAATGAGGCATGCATCTTCACATGCTAAAAATTAAAATTATATTTCTCATTGAACTTTTCGATCTCAAATTTCATACCTATCATGAAAAAATTATAGGGAACCAAAAATAGATCTGAACCTAAGGCTCTGATACCAATTTATCATAAGATTATCTGTTAATTAGTGTAAAATCTAAAATAATAAGTAATTACATAGAAAATAAAATACATCTATGAGCAAAAAGGGAAAAGAATTTTACTATATTAAAAATTGGAGTACAAAGAGAACGAGCAATAATCTCTGCAGTGTGCAACCACTCAAATAACGAAAGGTGTAATTGCAATATATAGCCCCTAAATCCTAGAACAACAAGAAAATATCAAAATGCTCAAATAGGCTAACTAAAGTCCAATAAAGGGTCTGGTCCATATTGTAGGGTCCAAGCCCTCTATTACCACCACAAATCTCACGGAAAATCTGCTCAGGTTGCCGCTTTAAAATAATCAAATCAGATGATAAACCGGGTCACACCAAAATTCAAGCTACGCTCTACACAAACAAGTATAAAAATCTATTACAAAGAAGCATAGAGAGCTGGTATATTGCTTGAAAACAAAACAAGTAGAGTCTATGGCCGTATTTGGCTGCCTTAAAGTTGAAACCTGAGAGGTGGATCTTCAGCAAATGCATCGCATGGTAGGATAATGAAGAACAGCAACCAGTGGAAATCATTGGTAATAGAAATTGTCAAAACCTGGAAGAACCATGCAGCAAGCCCTTGAAAGTTGTAATCATGGGTTAAGCAAGTGCAATCCAAAATTGAAGTCGTGCAGTAGAAGCATTGTTGGCAGATAAGAACAAAGGAATCTCGCAATGCTAACATTGGCAATGGCACTGCAAATACAATCCAAAATAGAAACCTAAAGAAAAGATAGAGTAGACATTAAAAGCCATTAATATATCCGCATGGCACCATAAAGCCTGAACAGTAGCAAATTAAATAAACTATGGGTGCTGCATTGTAGGCAAATACTGAATAGTGCCATAAACCCATATAATAGAGAATTAGGATGAATGCCGGAAAGGGAGTCCATAGCTATCGATTTGCAAATTTGACTGAATTGAAAATCTAGTATGGACAATGAAGACCAACAAACATCTCCACGCAAAGCCTGGCGTGCCATATAATCAACAGCTCTATTTGCTTCATTGTATATATGACTGATGTGGATAGAAACGTTTGCTACCTTCCAGGCCTAAATATCATGAAGTAAAGGAATATACTGATACCGGTGATGAAGTAGATAACCATGAAATGACTATAGAAGAGTCACCCTCTAGCAAAATTTTCTTGGGACCAAGTTGTTGTATGGCAACTTTAAAGCCAAGTCAGGTTACTGTGAGTTCTGCAAATGGCACAGATGAAGGAAAGTTTGCCGCCAGCTTGAATTAACCAAGCTATATAATCACCTAAACATAACCAGCACCAGCTTGAGTGAGTGTAACGGAAGCATCAAAAATCACTTTAATGACTCCAAAGGGAGGGGGTAGCCACAAAACTAAGTGATGAATTGATTGTGAAACAGAATGACAAAGTAAGTTGCCCTAGTTACTTGATGGACTATTAGTAGAGCAGAATATAGGGAGATGGACATTTGCTTATAGATGCGATCATTAGGGATTCGCCAGAGTTTCCAAGCCACACATACCAAGAGTGATTTTTGCCTATCCTCTACCATGGCTAAAATTAAGTAGTGAACTAAAGCCAGAAAAGTGGTGGGACAGAAAGTAATTTAGCACGTGTGACTTGGAAGCTGCCAACAAGTCTTATGGAAATATAACATCAGCACAATCTTCCACTTGTTGAGGACATATGTCGCAAAAAACTGAAGATCTATAGGAATAACATCTCGTTACACCAAGATTGCTTCACAAGGCAGCCTGCCTTCCCTCAAAACAATTTAACTCACGGGGGAACATTAAGCTTCCGGATGCATCTTAAGTTGATATAAGGAACAGGTGATTGTAGCTGAGAGCGTAGGTGCATATCAGATAAGGAAATCCGGGTAAACACGGTGCATCCCAAAGAGAGTTGATTAGACCAATTACCCTGTGCAATACTAGTAGTAGAAGTAATATAGGTCCATATCAGCTAAAAAGAAATTAGAGAGCTGATGCATGTTCCAAGTTTTGGATTTGAAACAAGATTAGCCACTTGCATACATAAGTCGGCCATGCAAGAATGGGTATTGTAGAGATCTAAGAATCACGAAGGATAATGATAGATTCTCTGGAACCTATTAATCATTAAAATTGGTATTGAAGTGTTGATCCAAAAGCACAAATTTTAGCCCAAATTGCTGAACAATATGGTATGTAACCCATGAGCTAGGAAAATGATATTTAGCAGCAACTGCCAAAACTCATAAGGAGTTAGGATCCAAAATTAGCTAAGCTGGCAGCTTGCATAAACAGTGTTGTCTACTTTGCAATAAAGAAGTAAATCCTAGAGCCTCTTGAGACTTTGGTAGACAAATAGATTCCCAAGAAATATAATGGAGGTGCTGCTTATTTGAGAAATGACCCCAAAAAAAAAGCATGAAATCTTTTTTCAAGTTTCTTGAGGATACTTATTAGCACTTGGATAGAAGACAAAACATAAAAGGACATTGAATAAAGAACCGATTGCAATAGAGTAGCATGAGTAGCCATAGATAAAGCATTTTAGTGCCAAGAAGATATTCTATTGTCTGCTTTGTCTATAATGCAATTAAAATCATGAGTGATAAGTGATGTACCAGATAAAGGCACACCTAAATTTTGCCAGCCTGATGCTGTAGGGTTATGGTGGTGCCGCAGAAGGTTGGATTTCAAAAATTTCTTAATAAAACCTTATAGCTACTGAAACCCTAAACCCAAGATTCCCTTTTTGATTTCAATCAAAGTTGAATGTAAAAGGTAGAAATAGAAAGCATATCAATTTAATTTTGATCTGGTGATGAATCACTTCCACAAGACGTCCAAGTGTTCACCCTCCAACGGTGATCCTATTGAGAAAAATGTCTCAAATTCAACGCATAAGGAGCTCATAGCAAAATCCACAATAAGAAAAAGTCCAAGAAGGAAGCCCATGCGAAGAACAGTCCGTAGAAGGGGCTGGCCCAGCATGCCTGCCCACGTAGCCCAGCAGACCTGCATGGCCTAGCACGAGCGCACGCGGACCAGCATGCACGGAACGGCCCAGGTGATTGTGCGGTCTACTACGCCAGATCAGCCTTACGTGGTCCACCATGGATCCTTAGTAGCTCAGGCTACTTTACACGGCGCACGGGAGTGTTTTATGTGATCCAATAGCTAGGAGGTCTCGCCACATTGTTCTATTGGCTATGGATGCATAAGGCTAGGATCTGACAATCAGGGGGTTATTTGAGTTTCAACGGGGTTCCTGTTACTAATTTGGATTTGGTTTGGACTGTGATTAAGACCTTTAAAAGGCCTTGTGGGTGGATAGAATAGAGACAATGGTATCAGTGGTTCAGCAAGAGCAAGCAGCAAACCGATAGAGAGATGACAGAGAGCAGAAGCAGAGGCTTCGAAAAACTATCAAGCAATGGTCAGCAATATAGGGGGTCTCCTAGAGAGAGAGTTTTGTGAGGGAGTGTTTCTTATTAGGAGATAGGGATTATTGTACGAGAGTTGAGGGGGTACCAAGGTCTCCTTTTGTAAAATTTCTCTTTTCTCATAGTGAATCTTGAATGCTTTATAGAGGCAAGCATTGACTTAATTCATGTATTTAATTATCCTTTTATTTATCTCTTTTTCTTTCTTTATGGTATCAATGTTGTCATCGATGTACCGATCCTGGACTTAGGGATCCGTATTCTATATGAGAAATTTTCTCAAGAGGTAGTGCCAGAGCAAGTGGTATCACAATAATTAATATCAGAGCAGCTTTGAGCACAACAATTGGTGTTAGAGCTAGATCGAACGAGAGGTCCGAATTACGTCGATGTTGATCAAGATTAAAGAAGATGAAAAAAATAGTCTCAATCAAGATGGAGATCAACCGATTTGATAAGAAGAGCAATTTTTTCTTATGGCAAGCGAGGGTGAAGAATGTACTCATCCAACAAGGATTGATCGATGCTCTCTTATGTGAGGAGATATCGGCTACCATAAAAGTAAAGGATTGGAGGCGGCTCCAAATGTAGATGGTGAGTATAATCCACTTATACTTGATGGATGATGTGGTGATTCATATACTTAGTGAGACTTTACCGACAGCGATATGGTTGAAGCTTAAGAAAATGTACATGGCAAAGTCATTCACCAATGCTCTCTTCTTCTGGAAGCAATTCTATCAACTATAGATGAGTAAGGGGTAGAGCATGCAAGAGCTTCTTAGCAACTTTCAGAAGATCCTTACCTACCTTCTTAGCATTGTTGAAAAGGTTGAGGAGAAGACCAAGACGTTGGTCATACTTTCATCGCTTTTCTCTTTTTTTAAGTCTTTGATAACTGTTCTTTTTATAGGAAAGAGCACCATCAAGATGGAGAGGTTACTTTTGTAATTCTTCAGAAATAAGATTCTCAGGCAGGAGAACCGAGTCTCGAGTTCAGATAGCAACTCAGCTATGACAGTATCTAGAGATGATGATGGCAAAAGATGAAGTAGTAGAGGATTATGAGCTAGATGATTCAATTCTAAAATGAGAGACTTGAGCAAGATCAAATACTACTAGTATGATGAGTTGGCACATTGAGACAAAGATTGTCCTCAACTCAAAGATTGGACGAAAGCTACAGCGGAGATGGCCTAAGGTTGCAACATGGATGAGACTGATGATTATGTGCCTATGGTCTCAAAGGAGGTATCTACTTCTTTTAAGCAGTGGATATTAGATTCTACATCATGTCAATTGTAGAGAGAAGCTATTTAACTCCTTAAAGAGGAGTGAGGATACTGTTCATTTGTTGGATGGATCGAGCTATTTGATCAAGAGGCATCAGAATGGTCAACTTACTTGTACATAATGGAAATAATGAGAAAGTTGGATGAGGTCCAACATATACCTAGATTCAGAAGAAATCAAATTTCACTGAGCAAATTGGTTTCAAGCGGCTATAGGTGGAGAGTTGAATGAAAAAATCCTGAAAGGTCATGCACGACAGTAGGGTTATCTTGAGGGTAAGAAAGATGGAGGATACTACTTGCTATTATTTCATAATCGAAAATAGGATGGCAACCGGCAAGCAATGTGCGGCAAATTGTTAGCATAGCCACATGGGAAAAAGGTATACCTGATAGTCCAATGCCTTCCGTTGACTATAACCTTTTGGCACACTAGTCTAGCCTTGGAAGTTCTCCATTCTCGGATCTGCACCAATCTTTCTCTTGAAGATCCATTTACATCAATAGGTACTACTACCTTTCTGGTCGGATCTACAAGGTCCAGACCTTGGTTTGAGTGCATCGAGTCAGATTTTTGACTGCATTGCCTCTAGCCATTTTTTTGGAGTCGATATCTGACTATCCCTCTTTGTACGGTTTGGATCATCACCATGAGCCCATTACCTACGAGTTAACATTTCCTCTACTTCCTCTGAATATAATACCCTAAGTATCTCTCAGGGGGACGAAACACTCTTTTTCATCTAGCGAGGCTGAGGAGGTATGTTCTTATTGGCTCAACCTGATTGTTCCATTTTGGTCCTTAGCTCATTCCACTTTGTGAGACTTTTCGATCAAGCTTTGATCTATTTTCTAATGCCGCGTCTTGAATAAAACTATTTCTCAAAGAAAGATGCAATGTCTAGACTCAACAATCACACTGTGGTCTTCTGGAACTGTAGAAATAGTAAATCCTATATGACTCTTAGGATATCCTTATGAAATTGCAGCTCTAAAGGAACTAACCTCTAACATTGTCCGCTGTTTTGTCTTTTGATGTAAGCCTGGACAAACCCAAATTCTGAGATGACTCAGACTTGGTTTCTTACCGTGCCATATCCTCATTGTAGGTACGAACAGTTTTAGAGGGAACCCTATTAGTAAGATAGATTGAAGTTATAAAATGAGTGTCCCAAGAATCAGGGAGTCTCTGTGATAGCTCATTGGATCGAACCATATCCAATAGAGTCGATTTCTCTGCTTCTTGAACCCGTTGAGTTTGAGGTGTTCCTGGTGGAGTCATTTGAGAGACTATGCATTTTCCTTTAGATAGTCTAGAAATTTCAGCTAAGGTACATTCACCGTCCTCAGATCTGAATCAAAAGAGCTTAATGGGTTTTCCTTGTTGTTTTTTCTATTTCATGTCTGAATCTCTTTTGAAACTTTTCAAAAAGCCTTTTTTCCAAGCAACTCTTGTGGTTCCCCCCCCCCCTCAATAGATACACTATCCCATACCTAAGACAGATCATCGGTAAAGGTAATGAAGTAGACAAATTAATTGCTCTAGCCGGCACATAAATGGGTCGACCAATACAGTATTACTATACGGGCAAGGAGATTGTGGCCCTCCCCCATGTCCAACAAAAGGGAAGTTAGGTCATTTTGCCTGAAGACAGAGATTCACAAGTTGGATTATGTCTCAAAGTCAAACGGATTCAATACCCATTTTTTTCCAATTTGTTGAATCCTATCCCTGCTATATGACCTAGATCTCAAGTGCCATAATATCTATCATTATGACTAATCCTAGGTCGTTTGGCATTCACGTTTTGCTGCGATAGTAAAAATAGGTTACATCAATATAGAGCTATAAAGACATTAATAAGGAAAACCATTTGCAATTTTATTTTCTTTCATAAAGAATGTTAAAATTGGTCCTTAAAGAAGGTATCACATAACCTTCTTGTGCTAAGCATCGAAACAGAAAATCAAATTCTTGCTAGCTGCGGCACAAATAATACAGTCTTCAAAACTAAGTCTAAACCAGAATGTAACAAAGAGGGTATGTTTCCACGGCTAACTGCGCAACTCCTTGCTCCATTAACCAAAGATAGGATCATGTCTCCATCCTCAGCCTCCTGCCATCCTCAAGACCTACATGAGAAGTGCACAGATGAGTCACTAGACCAAGTCAAGCACCCCAACTGGATGCAGAAAGAAATCCATAAGGTTAGACTCAATCAACGAGCATCACCTCTAGAAGGACCTTCCTTCTTTGTCTTACGGTGGCCAGGTAGTAGGCGTTCGGCTTCCAATGGCCATCGTGATGCAATGGAAACACTTTCCTTTGACATCGGCCTTTCTTTCGTCTCTTTAATCTTCTCTTCGCACCTTTTGCTTTTTCACCAGACATTCTTTTCTTTCCAGTAAACCTTTCTTTTGGAGGAAGTCCTTCCATAGCAAAAGACTAAGCCTTTAGAAACTTTCATAGAAAGCTCGAGCGGTAACAGCATACTCATTCAATTCGGCCATGGAATTCTGAAGTTTTATGCCATGTGGGTAATTCTGATGAATTGCCGCATATGCATCAGTCAGGATGCAGAATAATTATCGTTTCTGCAGGTCCAGTCTTAAACTTCACTACCCGCATTCTCAAGCCTTCATGTCCTTGGATCTCTGTCAGAATAAGTGATCTGGACTGACTGCCCATCCAACGCATACTTAGCCGTTAAAAAGTCATTTCGTAACTTGAATATTTAGCTGTGCCGACTCTGTCACCAACAATCTCTTGCAGGTGAGCCAACATTTGCGACGTGCAAGTCCGATATCTTCATGTTGGAGCTGAGCTCATCAGACATCGAGCCCAACATGTAATACTGGAACTTATTAGTCTTGTCTATCCATTTTCCTAGAGAGCTCTCTGTTCAATAAGATGGACACGGGCTGGTAAGGTGGGAGGTCCTGATCCAAAAACATGGGTTACTTCTCGGAATCCCAATACTTTTGTATGTTTCCTGAGGCCAATCTTTATAAGGATTGGTCATCATTCTATGTGTGTTCAGGATACGTCCAATGGGTGGACGCAGAATTTTTCCTTAGAGAGTCAAAAGATTCTAGTTAGATACTATAATTTTACTTGAACCATTTGGTTTAGGATTTTATTTTTAAAAAATTCAAGCTTCCCACTATTTTTCTCAGATCCTACACTCCCTCTGTATGAGACTGCAAAAATCTCCATGATTAATATTTCTAGTGGTGGTGGGTCTCACCAACTGACTCATGAACCTCACACTAGACAATTATGTGGGTGATGTTAGCCAATGAGTGACAACTCTTGTTCAATGATTCTCTAATCATGGGTGCACACCCAAAACTTGGGTCTCTATTCATTGAATCTCACCAGTATCCAAAATATTGATCCAACTCACTTAGTTAAGTTCAGACCTGCACCAATTTTGCATAGATATGGTTTCCTAATTGAGTCTCTTACCATATCCAAATACATTGAGCCCAACCATCTCCAGCCCATAGCATCCAATGCCTAATAGACATGGTTGCGTCTTCCCGGTGCAACTGAGCCACTGTATCCATCGGAATAATAAACCCCGGGAAGGGCCCCGACATCTACAATGGTGGAGAGACTCAGACTTAATCTTTTCTCTTAGGGAAAAATTAATTCAGGTCTCATTAAACTAGATTGGCTTAGTCATAGCAATTATGACTAACGTAGTGGCATGGTTAAGCTCAAATTATTGACCACTCAGATCAGAACTGTGACAATAGATATGGCCAGGTAAGTGAGATCCGGTGGAAGAATATGCATTAACTCGACAAGACGCATTCAGTCGAGTAGCTTCCAATTAAAAATCAGTCGCAATGTCATGTGCCAAACTTATCTTAGAACACTTGTTGAGTCAGAACAATTGGGTTTAGCCTACAATTCAGACTCTAACCTCTGAGACTATTAGGTCTTGCTTGATCGTGACCGATCCTCATCGACCCAGACTTAATCCTATTGGCTAGTCAATTTATGCATTGTTGATACCATCTAACCATTCTTGATTCATTTTGATCAACCGCTTAGACTAATTGAGCTCATCAAGCCCAAACTGTTTTGATATGTCTTAGATCTGAAATTCTCATTTTTAGACCTAATTATTTTCATAACACTTTAATTCTGTTATTAAGTTAAGGTTCATCATATCGACAATAATCCACTAGATTTTAGGATCTAGGGTTTTTGCAGGTAAGTTTGGTTTTCTGTTAAGGACGAACACACCCAGCACCCTCTAAAAGAATACCCATCGAATGGGAAGAGAGGACCTTCAAAACCTTCTTCGTTCTTATGATCGGCACGGCCAAGAGGAAACGCCTTCAGGAACATATCAATACTACAAAAACAGTTCAGATCTATATCATATATCTCATATACTAAAGTAGATCTAATCATGGATATTTTGCAATACATCTCATGTATCGAATCATGCATGTTTTCAAATCTAAATTATCTCATAAATAATCTAAAAATTGATTTAAATTGATCTATCAAATAAACCCTAATCTAGACAACTTATGTAAACTATTCTACAACCTAGTCTAGACATGCATCAATCCACAAGCTCATATGATGTTTAAATAATATTTTTATTTGCTATTTTACACAGTGTTATTAAAAATAACTTATAATATCAAATGTAAATATAAAAATCTAAAATATGATTTATCAGATTATCAAAAATGCATAGACTATTCATAGAACTATTCTATTCTAGAACTAGTCATGCATATCTTCTAATCTTAGATCCAAATTATTTAATTTTAATTTTTTCTAATTTTAGATCTGATCACATCTCATGTGACATCTGAAATCAATTATTTTTTTATTAAAATAAATTTAAAATCAGATCTAAATATTTTTAGAACCATGGCTCTGAAACCAGTTGAAGGGAAATCTTGATTTCCCAGTCCAGGTTTGTTCAGATCTGATCAGGTCAAGAGATATATTTCAAAATTTTTTTCTTTAATCTATATCAGATCTAGGATATTTCAGATCTAATTCTTAATATTTTAATAAATAAAATAAAATAAAGATAAATTAAATCAAATTTAATTTACCTAATTTTGGTAATCCAATTACCCTGTTGATGATTCTGTATGCAGCGGAAGGTTCTGGATCTAGCCACGCAAGCGCCTGGCCTCTACCGGTATCCACTCGGGCTGGATCTAGAGATCCTCTTCTTCTCTATCACATCTCCAAAAATCATATCTGGATCTGATCTGGAGGATCTTCAAAACTCTTTTTGAAGATCAGCAGTCGTCCTTTGCAGCAGCGCAGCCTTCTTGCTTTTGATCGCCTTCTCTTGCTTGAATCGCACCAGCAAAAATCCAAAACTCCTTTTGGACGTGGAGAGCAAAGGGAGAAAAGGTGGTTTTGGCATAGAGAAGGAGGGGAGAGGCAGCTTGGGGCATATGGAACTCTTTGCTTCAATCTCATGTTAATCTGAGTTGGGTACAGGGTCTTATTTATAGACTAACTATGATCCAACTCCTCTTCTTCCACCAATCACAACCTTTGTGAAATCAAATCTAATTTGATTGTGGAAATAGAGTCCTGGATTTCCTCCTTAGAGGGGTGCCTAGATCAATCAACAGTTGGTTCTTAGACAGATCTCTAATGGAATCCAAAGGAGATGGAGTCCTTGTCCAACAAGGACTCCTAGGCGCCTCCAACTTGGGCACATGCCTAGGGTGGCGTGCGCCCTTCTCCTTGCTAGGTTCTGGCAAGGGGACAGGCCCCCACCAGCTCTCCAATAGGTACGTGACATGTGGTCAAAAGTCAAAGTATCAATGGTCAACGTTTGACTAGTCAAAGGTAGACTTTTAACCAAAGTCAAAGAACAAGAAATGGCAGGTAATGTCTTACAAAATAAGACATCTTTTCTAACTTGGACTCGCTCCAGTCAGACCATATGAAGGCCTCTGATTGAGCACAAACTCCTTTGGCTCAGATAGGACAACTTATTTATGATAGCAAAAGAAGAAATTTAGGTTCAATCGAGTGCTAGCACGATTTCCTTGAACCTAATTGAATCTAATTTAGATCAATTGAACTCGATCAGTTCAATTGATGATCACCAGATTCAAACCCTTGTTTGTATGATCACGTTAGGTTTAGTTTTGTATGGTAATGGGATATGTCATAGATTTCTATCATCGACATCATGAAACTCCTTTCGATGGATCAGAACTCTTCTGATTCAAAAGCTAGAATGATCGAACATCTAATCTTCTAATTGCTCCCAAATTCCACAGTGAACCTCAGTATATGGTGGCAACCATAAGAGCTGAATGCGAACCTCTTGGTGCAGCTACTTGGTGTGATTCAGTTCTTCTATCTTAGCCCCAGATCAGATTAGGGTTTAGGTTGAACTCGTCAACCTAGTTTTTGTCATATGATGTAATCATCTCGATTCGAGTCAATGTGAAATCTAAATAGAATATTCTTTTCTATTTTTTCATCTGCCATGGTCATGGGCTTCTGACTTGATTTCCATGATTATCATAGGGCTGCTCCTCTACACCGTAGGTAGATAGATCCATCTGATGCCATCCAGTTCTCCAATGAACATGCTATAGCAACATACACCTCAGGGTTCCAATGGCTAGGAGATCGAGTAATGGTTTAGTCGAACTATAAACCCTCAAGGTGACTAATCGATGCACCTCGGTCAAGAACCAAGACACTACTGCAGCATCAGTCAGTCATTGACGAGAGGTAGACTCCCTAATGACTACTCGAGGTGGTCATGCTCAGTGCCCTCCGTTCTCTAATGAGTAATCTTACTCTCGCTCTGTGTCTCCACACCGTAGACTCAAGACTCAATCTACTAAAGAGAACGATTGTACACCAACCTTTCCGGATCAATCACCATCCTCATGATGATCCTATGGTCAGGAGCAATTTATGAGTTAATAATGATTATTCATGTCTTAAATTTTCAACTCTTGAAAATATGAATTATCATTGCCATTAACTCAAAGGATGTATCACAGACACTAAATACACATATGTGATAGAAAATAATCCATTTATTGATTTTAGTCAAAATTATAATTTTGCTCCTAGAAGTGTATTACAAGTGTCAGCCAATTCTGGCTTCTAGGGCACATATATCTAACAAGACTCATGGGGGTACCAATGGCTTTGGAGCTCTCCATTCCAAATCTTTTAGGTAGCTCTCTTGTGTACTTGCTTTGGGTGATGGAGATTCCTTCCTTTGTTTGTTTAATTTGAAGTCTAAGGAAGAATGTTAGTTCATCCATCATGCTCATCTCGAACTTTTTTCGTACGAGCTTAGCAAAATCTTGACATAAAGTTTCATTAGTAGATCCAAATATAATGTCATCAACATATATTTATATTACTAAGATGCCATCATGATCTCTTTTAATGAAAAAGATTGTATCTATATTTTCTCTTGAAAATCCATTATTAAGCAAGAATTTACTTAATCTTTCATACCAAGCCCTAGGTGCTTATTTTAAACCATATAATACTTTATTTAATTTGAAAACAAGATTTGGAAAAGCATGATTTTCAAAACTGAAAGGTTGTTCTACATAAATTTTTTTGATAATATATTCATTTAGAAAAGTACTATTAACATCCATTCGAAATAACTTGAAATTCATAAAGCATGTGTTGGCGCAAAATCTGGCCATTGCTAGAGTCGAAGCTGGATTTGGAGAGGACGAGGTTTCCATCGGGATATGCAAAATAAGTCTCATCCGGAGTCTGGGGTGGTGGCTCCGGTAAGATCCTTCAATGATCAAGTCAGCTCTTTTGACCAACAGAAATGAAATACGTAGAGAGGTTCTAGCAGAATTTTAAGAAAGAGAAGAAGAGCTCTTTTTTCTTCATCTTCTTGAAAGCGTATCTAGAGGATCCCTTATATGGACGGAGCTTGTAACAAACTGATAGTGATAGCCGTAATCATTTGGTAGTGGACCATTCAGGGCCACGTGAAGTTTGTTATGGGGGATAGTGTCTGTTGTCGCGATGTGCGAGCCCATCAAGGTCCAATGGTCGAAGCTTGGATGGAAGAGATTGACGGTTCTTTTGGCTATATCGAGGATGAGTGTCGAGGTCCTTTAGGGCTGTTGGATGGAGTTCGGAGGGAGTTTAGCTGTTGGAGGAATCTGGCTGAAGGAAAAGTTTAGGAGTTCAACTGTTAGAGGAGTCTGACTGAAGGACAAGTTCAAAAGGAGTTCAACTATTGGAGGAGTCTGGCTAAAGGAGAAGTTTGGAAGCAGTCTGACTATTGGAGGAGTCTGGTTGAAGGAGAAGTTCGAAAAGAGTTCAACTACTAGAGGAGGCCCGAGGTTTAACCATGGAGGCTACTACTAGGTGGGATCCTTCTGAGATCAAGTATCCAGTCGAACTTCAGTAGGAGTAGGTTTATCCCCAACACTAGTTTTCCTACTTTTGAGTTTGAAGTTCAAAGGAAGGGAGTACTGAGTGTGACTGCCGAAATCCCTTTCCATTTCCTACGCTTGCTAGGGTGAGGCATTTCTTGGTGCTTCTACGTTGGCGTCGAAGCTTCATAAACTTGAGGCGACCTGAAGAGACACCTTTGGAGCTCCACGCCAAAACTCTGCCTAGGGTACGGCATCATTATGGGCCTGTCCACCGCCAGTCTCTGCCATGATAGAGGAGGCACACGTCGGCCATGGGCCGGTCAAAGGGGATTTGCAATCATAACCACCTAGAATCCTCAGGGCTATTTAACTCATTTTCTTCTTCCGAGTCGTTACCTCTCCCAAAATCTTCATCCTCTTCTTTTGGTTTTCTTCTCTCCGTCGTGTGAGAGCTTAGGCTTTCCCTTCTGCTTCCTTTGATCCTAGGTGTTCTCCCACCTGTCTTCTATGGCCTTCATCGTCTTCCTGCCTCTTTCA